>OZ032115.1:3687271-4177271 GCA_964026355.1 Pseudorhiza aurosa
TCAGTGCTTCTTCTAGGGTCCAAACACCAGCATGTCTAGAAAGGGAGACAAGGTGTTACTAACTTACATTGTGTTACAAGGTGAGCCACTTTAAGGGCAGTTAGTAACAGTGTTATCTTTTCTTACCTTCAGTTACCTTACACACTGCTCAATTTTTTGTATGGATTTGGCGCTATAGCATACAGTAGTTGTTTCTACATATATTGAAATATTACGATTGCTTTTCCCAGTTTGCTTTCATTTTTAACAGCCACGGAGTTGGTCATTAGTACAGAGCCAATTGAGATAAGTGTGCATTTTTGCGTCAATGCACCTGCAAAGGATTGTGAAATAACTAGACTGGCTCACAAGGAGCACTAGAGAATTTCAGGAAAACTGCGGCTGCATCAAATAAAATTTTGTGGCATCAAATTTAAAATGTACCTCAACGAGTCCTCCTCCTCACTATCAACTGATTCCGCATCGCTATCATTTTCTCCAAACCAAGCCGCGTCATACCTTTCTCCTCCGTTGTCTTGCAAAGCATAAATGCCATCAGACTCTGGCTTGTCAAATGCTAAGGAAAATTGGTTACACGTAATGACATACAGGATTGGGGTGAGCATAAATCTAAGGACATGAGGGGGGCATTATCATGTGATATAGAATATCATTCAAGAAAGCCAGTACATATTGTTCTTGTTTTTGATGAATCTAAAAATTCAATCTGTTTATGAATGAATGTCTATACCAACTACCCTCATGGTTCCCCATAGCTGAATGAAAACAACATATACGGAACGTTTCAATCAAAGGGTACAAGTGCAACAATATCTTTATGCTGCCCCTGAATATTGATAAAAATTCCCTTTAAACATCTCAACACTGCAAGTCAACGAACTATGGGCTAATCTTCCACCATCCACATGCAACGAGGCCCTCTTGCTATGGATTAATTAATGAACTATCCTTCATTCAAATTATCGTTACTAAAATCTTGCAAGCAATACTATGGCAACATGCTGCAGACCAAATTAAATTCAAAATTATTTCATGACTGAGTTTCATTTAAGCAAACCTGAGAATTGATCGTAATCCTCATCTCTTGATCTTTTTGACTCATGTGGAGACCTTTGGCTGCTTCCAGGTGAATATGTTTCTGAAGACAACTTTTTTGCATCTGCTGTAGCTTTTCGCTGGGCAAGTTTCCTTTTCATATTCCTTCTCATGATTTCATCATGAGCTTTCTTTAGTTTTGGGTCTCTTGTGTGAATGAGGCAGAAACTAGACAGATAATCAATTGCAGAAATGAAACATTACTTTTGAGCTGATTTACTTCCGAACAAGTCAAATTAGAAAGAAATGAAACGAGCATGAATTCTGGCACATGGCCGACGGCATATAGAATTATCTCTGAGCATTCCCTGAATAAATACATGATGGATGTATTGGACACAACTTTACTGGCCCAAAAGTTACTGCACAGTCTATAACATAAACCAATCATAAACAGGTAGAAATTGAACCCTGTTAACCTTATCAGCATTGTTGGGAGGGCACTCAGACTGACTAAGTTGCACTTCAATCAGGTCCTACGACTCACAAAGGCCACCCTCCCTACCCCAAAATAAGACTATTCATTCTCTGGGAAACATGAAAAAAACTGTGCCCCATACTCGATCTCAAGTGTAGCAAAAACCAGAGACAGGGCTTTGAGTTTCTTCTAGGGGAGTGGATTTATGAGATGGTTCCCTGTTGCCCTCCTCACCAATTTTTTTTTTCTGTAGTGGGTAATGTTGAGGCAAGGGTATGGTGGCCTATACAAAGCCCCATCATAGGAAGAAGAAGAAAGCAAACAGCTAAGAGGAGAGAGAGATAAGATCAAGTTTATTGATCTTAGATTTGAAAGATGGCAAATTATGGGACTCAGTAAAGCAAGAAGGCAAGACGTTCCATAATTTGCATGTTCTTGGGATGAATGATGATTTGTGAGATAGAGTTCATGAAGTTGGCAGTGAAATGGTGTTTTTATTGTGACACATGTGGGATTCCAACTCACAACTCCTGTGTTATGAGTCTGAATGCTCAACCATTACACCCAGCACCTATCTGGGCAACATAAGGGTAGCAAATTGCGTGTCTATAATCTAAAGAAGCATTTCTGTGACACACAGAGACCTACACAAAATTATCCTTGTGTATTGTCAATAGCTGAATTTGAAACAAGGAATTGAAAAGTAAGTTGTGGAAACTCTGTTTGTCATCAGCTATAGCTAATGAATTAATATTAATATTAATATTAATAAATTCACATACGTTTTCTTATTCTCAGCTTTTGGAGCAGGATTGATGCATCTTTCTTCTGTTGATTTAATAATGAAACTGCATTGCTGGAATGGGCTATTCTTGTCTTCAAAGATGTGCTTATGACAGAAGTCAAAGCCTTTAAGTCTCTTCCTTTTGCAAACCTTTCTAGAAAACAAGCACTGGACGCTGGCATCAACCTGGGCTTGCCTCTTTTTAGATTCCTTCATCCCCTCTTGCTTTGAATCTGCTTCGGCATCCATCTACGGCAACAGAATGACACAAGTGAATGGTAAATAAATTACATCTACCAGCGTCAAAAGAGAATGTTTCCATGTAATTCATCTGTGGTGAAAAGCTGAACTGCTAGCATGAATTAATGACTAATTATATAAGTAACAAATTCTGGAATATAAGTAATAGGAAGCTGACACTTCTCAAATTAATTTTCTGCATTCCATGGGGAGAATATGATATGGATAAAGCTCTTTATTATTTGATCACAGAAAAATCTAGTTTGCTTTCTATGGGAACAATATTAGCTTAAAGATGGAAGATTTGCTAAGCTGTATTTAACAGTGGCTCTGTTGCCATTAGTCCAGAACGAGAATAGACAATTCTTTAATCAGTGAGAGCCTCACAAGGATTTTCAATCATAGCAACGATACTAGTTTATTAATAAGACTATTTCATCAAAATCAGCGTGAATAAAATACCACAAACAGGAGCAACGTCAAGTTTCAGACCAGTGGAGAAGTTTTAGTGAACAGCAATTAAATGGCTGAGATGAAACCGATTGCACTCAGAGGCTTGCTCGAATCGAGGCTACGTGTAGCATGATGCAATTGTAATGGCGGACGGTATTGGCAGAATCAGTGACATCACCTCATAGGTTATTGATGGTAATTCAAGTCGTCCGGTCTTTCCCTAGCAAATATTTTGGGTATTCAAATATTCCAATTCGAGCGCTCCATCTTTGTAGAATATTTCCATCGAGTGGTAAAGATATCGTTGAAGGTTTCCGACAGAAAAGGTTTACCGGGAGCATGAAGCTGTTCACAGACGAAGGGAACCCCTTCACTTTGAAGGTTTTATCAGCATTTAACGTTGCAAAGAAACAGGTGGAAGTTGAAGTCGTAGACAGAAAAAGTGAGTGTCTAAGATGCGAATTTTCTGAAAACTAATGCAATCACTGTGCTTGAAGATGACCTTCAGAAACTCTATCCCATAAATCATCATTCATCCCAAGAACATGCAATCCATGGAAATCTTGCCTTCTTCTCTCTTTCCCGAATCCTGCAACTTGCTCTATTTCAAATATAAGATCAATAAACTTGATTCTATCTCCCTCTTCGCCTTTCGTTTTTTCCCTCCGTTGGAGCCTTTTTATGCCACCATGGCCTTTCCCCAACATCAATCACTAGAAAAAGAATTCCTACATGACAAGCGTGGTCTCAAAGAATCTTCCATGAAATTTCTGATGTTTGATATTTCCAAATAGGTTTCAAGAAACCAAAGCCAATAAGAAGATTTCAAGTGAGTAACTGTACTGTAAATTTTGGCCTTTGCAGTTTTTGCTCATCGATTCTACCTGGTCTATAACCCGGTGCCTTTGCAACCAATGATATTAAGTATTTTTGCTACTCTCAAAGTTGAATAGTCAAAGTCCTTTCGTCACAATTCTTGGCGAATAGAGCAGCACCCATCTCCATTTCATTAGCGTGTGGGTCACACAGCTGTGCTAGCACGGCGAATGCTACAGCTGAGTGCTATCTATATAACATACTGTGCAAAACCTATGGAATAGGCATATGGTACTGGCCATTTGGTAGCACAGGGTGTTTTACCAGTATGATTTTTCCCAAAGTGCTGAATGCTAAGCAGAGAACTAGCATGTGCGCTTCTTCAAGTTTTCGATATGGCTCGGCTGGGTATCAAACCCTCACCTACCACATCCTAAGAAAGAATTCTACCACCAAGCAATGGATAAAGTCTTGTGTATAATGTGTTTATTCTGCTTTAAAAGCCACATACACAACTAATGGCATTATTTTGAAGAGAACTAGTTGTTTTGTTTTGAAAGCTGCACATAATGATATTTATGTGCAAAAAGGCAATTTTGTCATATATGCTCAGAAATTGTAAAGAACATATACTATACATTGGACAAACTCAACTCATATGAATGTATATTATTGAGTACAGAGGCCGTCCGTGGATCAGTGGTAGAATGCTCGCTTTGTATACAATAGGTTATGGTTTGATACCCCATCGAGTCATACCAAAGACTTGAAAAAGATTATACATGCTATTTCCCTGCTTAGCATTCAGCACTTCGGGAAAGAGCATGGGAGTGAAACACGCTGTGTTACGAGATGGTCAGTCCTAAACTGTAGCATTCACTGTGCTTTCACACTTGTGTGGCCCAGGGGCTAATGAAACGGAAATGGGCGCCGCCCTATTCGCTAAAAACGTTGAGGGAAGGAACTTTGACTTTTTTGCCTTTTACTGAGTATGGCTCTGAAGAATAGATCAAAACAGATGTAACATGCTCTGCATTAGTGAAATCTATACGCTAAGGAATGTAAATTATATATACCAGTAATGTATGTGATATATAGTATGAACGTTTATATACTCTGATATTGTTTCATGTAAAATTTAATGTATTATTAGTAGTACTATCATTACTACTATGCCTATTATATTTATCATAATTCATGTAATAATTGTCAATATGATTCTCATTCTTAATGTTATTACTGTTTTGTTTAATAGTTAATAGTATTGATAGTGACAACTATTTCCCCTCAAAGCATTTTCACATTCATATACCCCTTTCAGCTTCCATTTTTGGAAATAGAAAATAGCAAGTATCTTGTCAGTCCAAATGCAATTTGCAGGTATTATGACTACATGTATTTCTTGAAATTTGAATATTCTGAGTAAAATGTATTATTTTTGATCTGGAAAGGCAACAGCTACGTTCTACTAAAAAGCAGCATTCTGTTTTAAAAAAAACCAGCTTTTTTGAAAGCTCTGTTGATGTCTACTTTTATTTGTTGATGTTTGTCTAGGGGCCTATATTTCTTTTTGTCTTAACACAGTTTTGCAATGGAGCATTCAACTGGGGCAAAGATTGATGAGATTATTGAATGGGATGCCACTTGTTTGCAGGTTTTATATTCTACATTTTACAGCATCACAGTCTTAAAAAGCCTTGATATGCACTTTAAAGCAGACACTTAAGTTTGTACATAAGATAATTGACAATAGTCTGCTTCAAAGAGAGTGATAGCCTTTAGGCAGAGTTTCACATGATTATCACAGAAAGACAATTTTTTTCAATAGCTTTGACTTCTCCTTTGATGAGGTCATTCACCTGCATTGTCTGCATTCAATGTCATCTACCCTATTCAAGCCATTTCATAGACTCAAAAATAATATTTTCATGGTTAATTTTCAAATTAAATGTGCAACAAATTGTTTATGTAGAAGCAAAATGAAGACTGTCAGCCCAGCGTGTACATGAACGTTTTTTATATTTTTTATATTTATATTAATATTTATATTTATATTAATATTTATATTTATATCGGTAATGGGTACTGACACGCTGTTTGCTCAGCAAGCAGTATCCAGTTCTTGTCTATTGATCTGACCACACCTCATGATTCTCTAACCTGGAATTACAGATAGCTAGCAACTCTCTCCACACTAAGTAAAAGTTTAGCTGATGGTGGATTAAAACCACTGACCATAGGATCAATCATCAATCACTCCTATCACAGAGTTATCGTAGCACCTAGGATAAACTGAGTTTCATTGGGATTTTAATTTTTCTTTAGAAGTTAGTTCCTTGTAAAGATTTTTCCTAGATTATGCCTGTTAATTTGAAGAGTATGTACCAGTTGGAGAGCCATTCCGACGCTTCTGGTCCAAATTCCCTTCTCATTGCTATTATTATTGCATTTCATTTGGAAAAAATATGAAAACGCAAAGTTGCACAGGCTCAGATGTTTCAAGATGGTTTCATTTCCATTTTTTTAGCCTGCAACGTTGCCGTTCCTTGTTGCTCAAGCAAATGGCGCCAAATCTGCAAAGCTTCCAGAGAGTGTTTTGGCTGCTCTGAAAACACTTGATGGGAACATTGGAAGAAACAATTATCTACTAGGGGTAAGGTTGCTTTTTTTCTCTTGGTGTTTGTTTTTATAAATCTCTCGCTAAGCTAGGTTCTTATAGATGTTTTTCTAAATGTTTTTTTCATTCTCTGAGTAGCTACATTTTATCTTAATCTACAGTCACATTAACTTTTATTGTAGCTAGGGAGAAATGGCTAGGGAAGAACCATGGCTTTGCTAACTATGAATTACTGTATCAATTTCCTCTTTTTATAATGTAGGAATCATTATCAGTTGCTGATGTAGTGGTGTGGGGATCACTTTTTGGAGTAATTAATGGGAAGGATGTAAACATTAGTAAGTTTCTTCTCAGTATTCTTAATATAATATTTGGATGTAGAGGATGCACATCACAACTAGAGGATATTGTCTTGCCTACATTCAACAATATAATGTAGCAAGGAGAGGTCCCCTTGAAATCTAGCAAGACTGAAGGGTAGCCATCCTTAAATATGTGAAGTCAATAAATTCAGTGAGTCAGTGAGTGAGTCAATGAGTCAGTCAATGAGTCAAGCAGTCAAGCAGTCAGTCAGTCAGTCAGTCAGTCAGTCAGTCAGTCAGTCAGTCATTCATTCATTCATTCATTCAATAAGCCTGTCAATCAGTCAGCCAGCCAGTCAGACAGTGAGTGAGTCAGTGAGGGCATCAGTGAGTCAGTGAGTCAGTGAGTGAGCCAATAAGTGTATCAGTCAGGCAGTCATTCAGGTAGTAACCCAGGACAAGCAATTTTCTTTTTGCTGCATCATTCCATTTTTGGGAAAAAGAGGGAAGAAAACGAATTTAAGTCATTTTTTTTTGCAATTACTAAATTCCAGTCTATTATCCTGGATCTAAGCTAAAAAATTATGTTTAAAAGAGCAACATAGCGTCATTGATAGCAACTTTAATATAAATAGCATCTTTAAGGGACCCCTAGTGCTGGCAGTTGTCTCACCAGTTTCTTTTAGATCACAAATCAAATTGTATTTGTGAGCGTTTTAGTGCCATCAAAAATAGACAGTTAATTTCCTGCAATGGCATAAGTTATGTAAGTATTTTTAAGACAACATCATATGCTATTGTCCTTTACTGCTATACAGAATTCCCATCGTGTTTCAAGTTCTGCGTGCCATAGAATTTGCCTGATGATTATATCTTCAATGAAATTTCCAGCCTCAGAGTTTGGCTCACTCGTGTCATGGTTTCAGAAGCTGTCTTCAGAGGAACCTTTTGCTAAAGCTGTCTCAGTAGTTACTAAAGGAAATGGAGTGGAAGCCTTTAAGGTAATTTGGTCATGTCACTGCTCTGAAACCTTCTGAGTACTCTCTTAGTAATGCCAATGCATTTCTTGCGTGCCCTTTCAAGCATGTTAGCACCAAATTGTGTTTTTTAAACACCATGTATGTGAATTGTGTCATCTACTGTATCACAACCTGCTTTTCTTTAGTGTTTGCTACCATTTTGTCATGCTATGGATGAAGAAATATTAACAGAAGAATTTCGGCTGAGGGCTTTTGTTTATCATTAAGTTTTGTTTATAGTGTTTTTATTGTCCCGCTTGGACTCAAAATTCATGTTGCTATTTTTTACAACAATGTAGGATGCACTTCAAGGGTATTCTTTGCCACCCATATGTTCGAAGAGTGATTCGACAGCAAACGATGGCAAAGAGAGAAGTATGAAATCATTAGCTATTTATAATCAAATTACGCAAGTTTTGGGTAAACAATGATGCCTGACAGCTCCTTCCCATCACATCCATTATATTTTCCATGCATTGTTTTAATGATGCAACCCTCTTTATTTTATGTATATTGTGCCATGAATTTTTAATTTTCAACGTAGATTGCATGTCTTAGCCGATCGATGCATTTGAATTGGTGTGCCAAGAATCTAATTTCTAATCTACTCAAACTTTATGTTTCAGTTAGCCCCTCTGAAGCTCCTGATAACGAGGTATGTTTTGTTTATGGTTGATGTGAAAATGTTTTGCAAAACTGACTAATATGAACTAGAAAGCTTCACGGTAACATCTATCACAGTATTTACCCCCATGAAGCTTCTCCAAAAAAGTTCGTGCTACGTAAGCCATCGGTTCCTTCCACACCGATAGGATAGAGATAAGCAGCTCAAGTACTTCCTATTAAGAGAGAGAGAGAGACCCTGAGAGAGAGAGAGAGAGAGAGAGACCCTGAGAGAGAGAGACCCTGAGAGAGAGAGACCCTGAGAGAGAGAGACCCTGAGAGAGAGAGACCATGAGAGAGATAGAGACCTGCATTGTCCATGTGCACGCCTTTCTATAACGAGAGCTACATAATATTCCTTTTTATTTTCACTCATGAGGTCACTGATGGACCAACACAAGCAGAAATCGAAGCTGCGAGGAAGAAGTGGCTTAATGGTAGAAATGGAATTCCAAAGCCTCGCGCCTACGAGTCACCAATGTAAGCAAGTTGATTTTTTATTTGTTACTGGCATTTTTTTATATTTAGCAGCCCAATTGTCACGATCATCCCTTTTTTGAATACTGTAGGGGAATGTCACCTGTTCATTTCGTTGCAAATTCAGTCTGCGTTGCGCCGCAAACTCGATTTCGAGCGTAGCAGAAGCCAGCGACAGGGCTCTGAGTTGTTTCTAGGGAAGTGGATTTTATGAGGTGGTTTCACGTTGCCTTCATTGGCGATAGTGTTTTCATAGAATTCCATTGCATGTTTGATTTCGAGCGTAGCAGAAACCAGAGACAGGGCTCTGAGTTTTCACTAGGGAAGTGGATTTTATGAGGTGGTTTCACGTTGCCTTCATTGCCAATAATATTTTCATAGAATTCCATTGCATATTCGATTTCGAGCGTAGCAGAAACCAGAGACAAGGCTCTGAGTTTTTACTAGGGAAGTGGATTTTATGAGGTGGTTTCACGTTGCCTTCATTGGCAATAGTATTTTCATAGAATTCCATTGCATGTTCGATTTCGATTGTAGCAGAAACCAGAGACAGGGCTCTGAGTTTTTACTAGGGAAGTGGATTTTATGAGGTGGTTTCCCGTTGCCTTCATTGCCAATAATATTTTCATAGAATTCCATTGCATATTCGATTTCGAGCGTAGCAGAAACCAGAGACAGGGCTCTGAGTTTTTTCTAGGGAAATGGATTTTATGAGATGGTTTCCCGTTGCCCTCCTCATCAATGGCGTCTTAAAAGTGACACATGGGGAAATCGAACTGACAACCCCTGTGTTGTAAGTCCGCATGCTTAATCACTACGCCACGGCACCACCGTCAATTCAGTTAATGTAAACTGAATTGCTTGTATGAGTTACAAAGGTCGTTTAAAGTTTCTCCTTGCCTCTTTATTACTGTTTTCTTTTTTCAGTCTGCCTCGAGAAGGAGAAAAGAATTTGCTGGTCACCAGTGCTTTGCCTTATGTCAATAACGTTCCTCATTTGGGCAATATCATTGGTTGCGTACTAAGTGGTGACGTGTATGCAAGGTGAGACAGGACTTGGATTTCAGACCTCCTTATATTGTCCATTGGCATATACCGCTACAGACCGAATGGCTATTAGAATCCAAAGGGTGTTTTCCATTTGATTAGGATCGTAACTGATGACTAGAAAGGGCGTTTTGCTGTGGCAATGCAAAGAGCTTTTTCATCGGGTTCGCGTGGCACTTTTTCTAAGCAGCGACTTCACTGTTTTTTTACGTGCGAATTTGCCTTTTCGTGAACATCTTGGGGCATTTATCTCTCGCTTTGTGATTTTTTTAAACTTTTGTGATGGCGCAGATTCGCAGTTCCGTTATTCATCAAGAACTGATGTCAACTTACGTTTGAAAATTGCCCTTCAAGGTTCTGTCGACTTCGCAATTATAACGTACTATACATCTGTGGAACAGACGAATATGGAACAGCAACTGAGACCAAGGTGGATTTTCTCTTCAGTTAAAGCTTATGAGTTGCTCTATCCATTTCTTTGCAAACTCGTTTGTCCACTTATTCTTTGATTTATCCATTCGTTATTAATTCATTTATTGATGCATTCATTTATTCATTCATTCTTTCATTAATTCATTCATTTGTATCGAAGACCATGGCATCCTTTCGTGCCTGCTGCAGTCTCTTCCATGCCACTCTGCCGTAAGCTTTCCTGGTCGCTTTCCATTCAATCGTCTGCATCCACACACAATTACCTCCACTCAACATTCCGGTGGGGTCATTCTCTGTTTCTACCTACCAGCACTCATACCATAGCATCCATGAGAGTTGTTTATTCACATAGCTAATTATGTGCTTTGCATTTTTCCAAAGGCAATAGAAGAAGGGTTGACACCACAGCAGATTTGCGACAAATATCACAAGATACACGCTGATATTTACGACTGGTTTAATATACAGTTTGATTATTTCGGAAGGACAACGACGAAAGAGCAAACGCAGTAAGTCGCGCTTGCTAGAGGTTTCAATCATGCATCAAGTACAAGTCATAAAAACAAAACACAGTCCCGTTTTTCTTCATTGATCAATAACAAGCCACAAAACATTTTGCAATCAGTCTGTCTTCTGGAAATTTCTCACAAATGCTCGTTATCCCCACGGGATGTTTGATGTCTTTTTGCTTGTCATCGAGTTGTACATTTTTTAATGTGTAAGGGAATTTTATTTCAAATGGCCTCTTTTTAATCTATTTTCCACTGCGGTGTTTCTCCATTCAGCAGTTCTCTCTATCAGGGGAGAGTTCTTGGAAGCGTCTTCTGTTTTTCTCGCTTCTTAGATTTCATGTTTTGCGTGAACTCTTTTCCATTTCCGATTTCAAGTCGGTTCTTCTTTGCAGAATAGCCCAAGATATATTTTGGAAGATCAATGATAACAAGTTCTTGCTCGAAGATACTCTAGAGCAGTTACAGTGTGTCAAATGTGATCGGTAGGTTCTTATCATCATACGATCCTTTCTTCTGGCTAATATTTATCTATGTACTTATGATATTTATACATAATTTTTATATTCTGTTGGCTCAAAGCTGCCGTAAAGCTACCCTTTACCAACTTAACTTTCGTTTAATACGTGCAGAATTCCAGTGATGTGAATGTGTGTGGAAACGTCAAAAATGCATAGTATCTCTATTTATAAGATACCATATTTATTGATAAATCTGATGCTTGCGCTCAAGTCTTTATCCATGTTATGTTTTATTTATTTATTTTTTTGGTAAGTATTTCATCATGCAAAAGATTCAAGCCAATCGATGCATGGAGTTATTTTTTCATTTATTCACGATTATTCTATTAAATAACCATGTCGCTGAATTCTAGTTTTTTAGCCGATCGGTTTGTTGAAGGGACTTGTCCATTTTGCAATTATGAGGTAACAGCTCTAGTTTTCGCTATCACCACAATGAATCTATCATGTTATTATCTAATGCCTCAAAAGGTTCACCTCAGAACCGTGACATGCTCGAATCATTTGATCTTATGTGATCAATTAACAACTGTTCATCGGCAGCGTTGTCCAACTTCAAGCGTATTTCATGCTGTGCCATATTGTATTCTTGTCTTTCCCCTTCCAGTGAACTGTCTGCATATACAGTCTTCTATTTCCAACATGCCGTACATGTATAGCATGGAAGGGGAGTTCCACATTGGCTGTTTCCCTGCTCCGTGCTCGTACTCACAGGATTTGACAATGACAAGCCCATCATGAACCCCTTATCCGTGCGAGGAAGCCTTAATGAGCGGGCATTTCATGGAAGGGACAATCGTGGACGGAAATGTTTCCACCCCCCCATCTACGTCCATGTGTAACAGTACCGTCTATAGAACGGACTTCAGAAACGGGGTGTAGATTCCACCCCCACATCTACGTCCATCTGTAACAGTACCGTCTATAGAACGGACTTCAGAAACGGGGTGTATATTCCACCCCCACATCTACGTCCATCTGTAACAGTACCGTCTATAGATCGGACTTCAGAAACGGGGTGTAGATTCCACCCCCACATCTACGTCCATCTGTAACAGTACCGTCTATAGAACGGACTTCAGAAACGGGGTGTAGATTCCACCCCCACATCTACGTCCATCTGTAACAGTACCGTCTATAGATCGGACTTCAGAAACGGGGTGTAGATTCCACCCATGTGTCTGTTGTATACAAGCCCCACTGTAGCTTTTTGACTCCATTAATAATCGGTATTTGCCATAGTTCATGTGTAGACTTCTGCTTGTTATTGGAGATTGTGGTTAATGGCCTTATTTCGTAGGATGCCCGCGGGGACCAATGTGACGCCTGTGGAAAACTGATTAATGCCATCGAGTTAAAGGTTAGTTACATAAATGTTGCTATATGCACACGCCCGGTCTTGTTGGCGCTTGGTAGTAAACTTAGATTTCACGGGCATTGCTCTCAGGAGATCAGGGATGTTATTCCTTTTTCTCTGAGGCGTATCTGAACAGCCAGAAACTCAACTCATTCACACCCTTTCCACGTTTCACAGCCTAATCCACGAACTTTATCCCACAAATCATCATTCATCCCAAGAACATGCAATTTATGGAACGTCTTGCCTCCTTGCTTTCCTGAATATCACAACCTGCCATCTTTCAAATCTAAGATCAATAAACTTAATTCTTATCTCTCTCTCCTCTTAGCCTTCCGCTTTCTTCTTTTCTCCTCTGTTGGGGCTTTGTACAGGCCACCATTGCCTTTCCCCAACATGACTCACAAAATAGAACTTAGATTTATTTCAACTGTTTCGTGGAAGCATGGTAGTTTTATCGAAGTGTTCTATTTGGGTTGTCTGTGACGGTTTTCGCAAAATTCCATTGATATATTCAAGTTTAAATGTCAATCTGTATCCACGACTTCACAGCCATATCTACTTCATTGAACCTGGCAACATCTGAATTATTTTGTTCCAATCAGCAAATGGTAGAGATCGATCATCATCATCATCATCATCATCATCATCATCATCATCATCATCATCATCATCATCATCGTCAATCATCATCATCGTCGTTTAATTTATTATTCACAAGCAGGTTAAGAGATTATCAGAGTTGAGATAATATATATATACTTCACAATCATTGCATTAAATGCCTGCTGCCAACTGGTGATTTCATTGCATTTGGTTGAAAGAATCGCATTTACTAAAGTAATTGAAGTATTATTCGAGTATTTTATGTTTGAAAGGAAAAATGGACTGGGGACAATATCACTGCGATCTATCATCTCTCCGCGCTGCCCGGACAACCAGCGACGAGGTGGCCGAGTGGTTAAGGCGATGGACTGCTAATCCATTGGGCTCTGCCCGCGTGGGTTCGAATCCCATCCTCGTCGTTGGCCCCATGGTGTAATGGTTAGCACTCTGGACTTTGAATCCAGCGATCCGAGTTCAAATCTCGGTGGGACCTAGTTTTTTGTTTTCTATATTAGTTTTTTTTTATTTTTTCTTCTGATTTTTTCCCGTCATTTTACATTCACATCATCTCATATTCAATAACATTTTTATGGTAATTTTTTTCAGAAGATCGAAATGAAAAAATGATCACAATGTTAGAATAATTAATAAGATGTATTTAGAATTTCTGGAGTCTGCAATCCGAGCCTTACTGTAGAAGTTCCGATACGCGGAGTTTTTCCACCCCGTTCTTCTTCAGTTCATTTTCAATTCTTTTTACATGCTAACCCCTCAGAGTACACATCTGTTTTACAAGGGACCATGCTAAAAATTTATTATTTACAAAATTATCGATAACAATGTCTAATAATTACCAAATAGAAAAAGTAAAAAACTACCTTATTCAGGGCTATGCAAGCATGATCTTCAGCCTCATCTGAAACGTTAGAAAGGTATTGGCTGTTTTAAAGTCATTTGACAGTCAGTTCCAAATCTTAGCCGTCCGGTACGCAAAACAGTTTTGTCCACATTTAATTTCCGAAATCGTGCGCAGTTCTTGTGAGCATGTAGTTTACCTCATAATGGTTTTGCATTTTTCGTAGTCTCCTAGATGTAAAATGTGTGGTTCGAAGCCAGAAGTAAGAACAAGCAGACACATTTTCCTGGATCTTCCAAAAGTACGTTTCATTCTCGTTTTATTTTGCACCGTTGGATGATTGAATCGTCATATGCGCGATAAGTTCTCGTGGTATTGATATTTTCATGTATTTATGAGATTTGTAATGCCTTTTTGTGCTTCAGGTTGTGTGATTGCGTAATACGTTTCACCATCCTTCTTGCAAGGTCTCTGAAAGGTTTTTCGACTGCCAGAATTTCGAATTGTTTTATCACGATGATATTCCTAAACAGCCTTGTATTCATATACGTTAGGCCGAATTATCACATCATGCTGCAGAGAAAGATGGCAATAAGTTAATTTGCAGAAATGATTTCAAATATCTTAGTAAGGATTTTATTCATCAATCTGTTTAGAAAACCGGAGTGGGCCAATCTTCACAAATTTCCCATAGTGAAAATAAGGATTCCTTTGATGCCTCAATGTTTGGAGATTTTCCCAGTGAAAAAAGGATGGATGGAAGGAGTTGTTTTGACCCAGCTACGCATTTTCTGCGCTTAGGTTTAAAACTTTTTTTGAAGGTACGATAAATACAAAGCTATACCTTTAGGTAGGCTCTTACGTACAGATGCTCAAATTTATTCAAATTTATCTGAAATGAATTCTTTGCAGTAAGAGTTAGGGAAATAGACTCTTAGATCTTTTTTCAGATTTATTCCAGCCTGGTTAATATCGTTAATGTAATTAATTGCATCACTGTTGTAGATTGAGTCTCAACTGAAGGAATGGGTAAAGGACTCCATGGAAAAAGGTTCAACACATTTATGATATATTTTCCTTGTTCTGTCTTGATGCATTAAGCTTCTCTTTAGTCCTTAGTTTTTTCATAACAGGTCTTACCAAAGAGTAGGAATATGCGCCATTTTTCACAATCTTTCCTTTTTGAAGTTATATTTTGAGCGACTGGAATACATTTCAAGAATTTAGTTAATGAATAATGAAGTGTAGTGGTGCTCTATGCCTGTGCAGATGTGGAAAGTTTTTATGAAAGATTTCCAATTTCTAGATTAATCTACTCTTCCGCTAAGATTTTCTTAGTTTTCATCACGGTAAATTTTAGCTTCACTTGGCCTTAATTATCTTCATGAAGCTATTTATTCAGAAATGACAATGATAGCAGTTTTTTCAAGCTTCATTTCTTGTAATATATACCAACATACAACTGCAAACATCTCTAAATAGGTAGTTTACAATTTCTTACTTGAGCAAAAAGCAAACGATAAATACAATGATAAAGAGCTACTAGGAAATAAAAATAACTTTCAAAAATTTCATAAGTTCATCATCAGTTAATTGTAATAATGATATTGTGATACTAGTGGTTATGATAATATTGACAATAATAATCCTTGCCGCAGACAATTCATCGGCTTGCTGCTTCACGAGTTGCTCGAATGAGTTAATTGCTATAACGTATCCCTTGCACACAGGTAACTGGACAGCGAACGCCCGGAAAATAACGAAAGGTTGGTTGCAAGAAGGCCTGAAACCCAGATGTATTACACGTGATCTGAAATGGGGAACAGCCGTTCCAAAAGATGGCTTCAAAGACAAAGTGTTCTACGTCTGGTTCGACGCACCTATTGGGTTTGTATTCACAGTGTTGATTTGCCCTTAAAACAGTTACGTATGAGATTACTCATGGGATAATTTACTGCAAGCATAGATTATTCGCTTTGTAGGGTTGAGTAGCAAACCGCACTTCGTGGGCCATCTTTAAACATTCAAGCGTTTTATAAGTCACTATCTGCCTTTCTATACTCTATGTTCTTCTGGTCAGTAATTACTCTCTGTGGTGTTTGGTAGCCTGTTCTTAATTCAGAAGTCGTGTTTGAACACACCGTTAAGTAGAGATTGCTTTTTTAGCTATCTATCAATAACTGCAAACTACACGGAGCACTGGGAGAAATGGTGGAAGAATCCTGAGCAGGTTTTTGCATTTGCTTAACCCATTCCTGCGTGAATTTTTACTTTCCCATTAAACAATCTTTTTATGTGTGTTTCCTGATGACAACTGGCAAAAGAGAGGCAGTAAAGCCTATACCCACCATTATTGCTTCAAAACGAGATGAATGTTTCCTTGAGACCATATGGTCCCTACATGCATAAAGACGTGTTTAATCGCTGTACCATATGATCCCAGCATGATTTTAGCATTATTTAACAACAAATAAGCAATCGTGAAATTGCTTGCATTGGTGTGTCCAAATCATCACAAGGTACTTAATCATCCATCAAAAAATATAAAAACAAAATATGACAGTCTCTAAAACAGTTTTTATCGCTGGTAAGGCACAAGGCAATATTGCACGTTGTGCACCAAACCCTTGATTTTCCTTTTTTTTTGTCTTTTGCTCTCTTATCTTCACAATTCCGGCATCTGGTTTTCTTTCCTGGAGCTGGCCAGTTGTCAAGGTGATCTTGTCTGACATTCCCTTTGTGGTGCAGCACAGGCTGGACGACCTTGTAGATCCTAGTTAGCAGGAAAATGGTCCATTGATAAGCGATCAATTAATTAGTTTATTTATTTATTAATTCATTCACTTATGTATTCATGGTGAGAATGGAAGCTTGCTTTTGCCTGCTTAAATCCTGTTTCTAGAAATGTTCATTGATACACCCAAAATATTTTGCCGCCAGATATTTAAGTTATCTCTGGATTGTACTGTTCTTGTAACATTTTTCATGCTGAGTCTCTTTTGTCAACTTTTGTCACCTTCTAGGTAAAGTTGATACAATTTATGGCCAAAGACAATGTACCTTTTCACACCGTCGTGTTTCCTTGCTCCCTCCTTGGTGCTAATGACAATTACACATCTTTGAGCGACATAAGTGCAACTGGTAAGACCTTTACACGCATTTCTGCGTTATCTCAATTGCATTGATGAGATCTTGACGCCACTCAGCTCTTCATTACTGCCGTTCATGTAGCTTAAAGCAGACGTTTTTTAAGCAGATCGTTAAAGGCGACATTTAAATGGTTGATATCTGTAGAAGATCTTCGCTTGTGCTCGTCTATTTTCATCTTCAGCAGAATCTTTGGTTTCATTGAAATAGAGCATGGGTGGGCAATCTACGGCCCGCCGAGTGCTTTTTTGTGGCCCACCAAGAACTTATATCAAGCAAGAACAACTATCCCGTTATTCTCATTTTCTAATCGCTTGATACCGTATAAACGCATTATAAACATGTCAAGCGTTACCATACTGAGGATGGATCATGTTTTCAAAAGATTTAAGCATATTTTTAATTTTTATTATGTGACAGTCTAATTTTGAAACAGCCTTGGCAACATACTGTGCGGCCCTCTAAAACTTAAAGTTTTTGACTGCAGCCCTTGTGCTGAAAAGTTTGCCCATCCCTGTAATAGAGAGATGGAAGAAGTGAATTTTTCGAGTAGTGGTTTGCCTGACTCTAAAATTATGTCAAAAATGTGCCACTGTTATCATTCTTATGATGTGTGTTGTATCAACTCTCAGAGTATTTGATTTAATTGCCATAACCAGCTGACCGTATTCTAGGTCATTTTTGGCACATTGTCGATGGTATTGGGATTCGATATATTTTTAAGTTGCCATTGCAATCTTAAAGGCCTCTATGAAGAACTATTATGTTACCTCACTTAAGCTGACTTTGAAAGTGATTGGTGTATGGGTAGATGCTTTTTGGGGCACTGGCTTATTGATCCCTTGATTTGAGCCCCACTTGAGTTTAACTTCATTTAGAGTGAGGATGCATGCGTAGGAATTACGAGGTGGTGAAAACTGACCCGGGAAGCATAGTTTCCCAGTGCCCTAGAATCTACCATTGAGTGCTGGATGGAAAACTTTGGTAAGAGAGTTATTCCAATGTAATTTTTTTATTATTTCAGAGTATTTGAATTATGAAGATGATAAGTTTTCAAAGAGCAGAGGGGTCGGAGTTTTCGGTGACAATGCAAAAGATACTGGAATTCCTGCCGACATTTTCAGATTCTACTTGCTATTTTTGCGCCCTGAGAATCAGGTAATTCTCAATGCCTTTGTCATTCCATCCGTCCGACTCTTACCATCATCGAATTCGAGCATCCATTGAATGGGGTTTTAAGTATTTTTCAAACGGCTTTTTAATTCTCATCTTTCCACATGAGGGGTTTAGGATTTAGTTCTCTTCTATTTAATTGTTGTCTTTTTTCTTCGAGTAAGCTATTGACAATTTTTTTTTTAAAACTTCATTTTGATATAGAAGCTAAACATACAAATACAAATCTCTCTAGTAATAGGTAATTTGTATTCGGCTGACCTAATTACAGGTATTTCTAGTATAAAAAAAATGAATGAATAATTATACTAATAAGATGACGAATAGAAAAAATAAAGAAAATAAATAGAGAAAGAAAGAGAAAAAAGGAAAAAAAAAAAAAAAAAAAAAAACATTTCATGAGAAGAATTAATGGTTGCAAGGAGACTGTTAGTAGGAAAGAAGGTCCGGGTTGGTCCAGGGTTTATTACGCATACAGAATATGTAGTAAGTTGTACGAATGATTATAGTTGATAATTTAGTAATGATGTAGTTAGTGTGTGCCTTGTCAATGGTTAGATCGCTACACATCTGAATGAACGAATCGCAAGATTGTCCAAAGATTCCAAGGGAACCTATTGACAAGTTTACAAATTCAACGTGGCTAATAATAATAATGATAATAAAGACCATATTTATACAAGCAAACTTGTTCAGCAAAATGAATTTGCTGCTATCAACCAAGGACCTGTGAAGCTAATACCTAGAATATAAAATTTACAACAAAATAGTTTAAAAGTTCATTTACAATAATAGAGTTTAAAGGAAATGTTACAAATCAAAGTTAAAATCCTTGCAGTAACTGTTGAGCTTCAGTATGAACGTTTCACCCTTCAGTATGGAATCATTTATTTGTACAAATGAATTTTACGTTCACTCGTTCAGTTCAAATAGAATCCTTGCCCAAAAATTTGTGCTCTTTAATCTACGAGAATAGGCCTTGTTTACGCCAGTTTGAGTTGAAGTGAAGAGAAAATGTACAAATTCAAGACACATTTTAAATTTAGTGGCATCGCTTCTAAATCACTTCTTTCTTACTTTTCGAGAACTTTTTCCGGGGCAAATTTAAGATATTCTAGCTCTTTTTGTCCGAAATGCTCTGGTGTAAAGTGTTTCACATAAAGGTGGAGACATACCATCGTCACTTGGATGGGTGTCAGTTGTAATGTTTTACATTTTCTGTGCACTTGGAATTTCGTCGGAAAAAGGCGGTAATAATAATAATTTCGAATACTTAAACTGGACAAACCCTTCAACTTACGAAAAGCTGTTATCAACGTGGGTCCAGTAAAGGTAATGTCACTGTGAGAATCTCTGTAGATGATCGAATTTACCCTGGCTTGTTGGCAAGCCCCAGTGCGTACTGTTACAACGATAATCTTGTTATTGTTCATTAGGACAGTGCATTCAGTTGGGCAGATTTCGTCACGCGCAATAATTCAGAGTTGTTGAATAACCTTGGTAATTTCATCAACAGGTATTTATCAAGTTGTATTTTTGGAACAACTATGAATTACTCATAGCCGTCATATATCCCTGCTGTTATAAGCCAACTCGATTTTATTTTCTTTACTTCGACTTTCATTCATCGTGCTGTGTACTGTAGCATCGATCGTATCTCAACCCCGTGTTTAAATTTCTGTTTCAGAGCTCTGACATTTCTGAAGAACAGTTTTGACAGTACCATACAAGAGATAATTCTCAATGAAGAGGATGAAGCATTTTTGGCTTCCGTCAATCGAGATTTGGAGTGCTACATCGACAGCCTTGAGAATGTTAAGTAAGTGTATCCATGACTCACTTTCAGCAGACATTTTCTGCTGCCAGCTGCATTAAAGGAAAAAACGATTAAATGATCCAAGCAAGTCGCAACATGTTATAGAAGCTTCAATCGTTCTCCACTGAGTTCTTACTGTTTAATGTATCTGTAAGATGTAATTAGGAAAGGACATATATTTATGTATATATATGAATATGTATATTTTTTCAGCAAAATTCGTACTCAATCTTCATTCATTCTAGACTAAGAGATGGTCTTCGGCATGTTTTAAGCATCTCAAAAACAGGGAATCAGTACATGCAGGCAAATAAGCCGTGGGTGTTGGTGAAAGGAAGCAAGGAAGAGAAGTATGTATGATTATTTAGCAATTCAAAATCATATCAAGCCACGCTTAACTGCTAGGTAATACCATATAGGTGCGGATAATGTATTGATTTCCTGCTATAGAAATGGCAAACGTTGCTAATTTACAGTCGGAATATTTGATTCTTAACGGACGATCTGTTTATTGCGAAAGCAGTCGAGGGGGGGGGTGGAAATAGTGGTTAGAGGACATATCTAGAGCACCATGTTGCCATCTACCTGTCCACCCAGTAGTAGGTGGATACATAGCGTAAAGCTGGGGATAACTTGGGATGACGAGAAATTAAACTGGCTACCGTACTTCACGTACCGTGGCTCAGGAGGATGGCACGCCCCTCACAGTATGCTCCCCAAAAGTCGCTTCGAGTATTAGGCTCAACTTTCCTTTCATCGATAAAGACCCTTTGCTTCGCAAGGCAAATGATTTTTTGTACTAGTATTGGAATGATCTACATTTTTATTCCCCCCTCGTGTTTGAATTGTAACCCAACATTATCTCAAAATCTTCCAGTAATTTGAATATGAATTAAAACCCGTATGAGTTTCATTGAAAAATAACCCAGTTGAGCAATGCTGTTGTTAACATTGAATCGTGTCTTGGTCGTATTAGAGCTAGCCTTCGTGATTTGATGAGAGACAGCGCTTGATTGAAGTTGCCAATGTTGCAGTGTTTTTCTTATTTTTTATCACTATGTTTTGTACAGAAAACGTGCCGGCACAGTTATCAGTCTGGCGAGCAATCTCTCAGCACTCCTTGCCATTCTAGTGAAACCATACATGCCTATGATTAGTGATGAGATTTGCCAACAAACTCAGGTAAATTAATTTGTTGCAAGAGTGACCCTCTTTCATATCTTTACATTTCTTCTTACATTCGACCAGTAGTCGTCCTTTTCAATTTTGAACACTTGTCAACCGTTGGATTGGAATCAGAAAGGAATTCCTTTCAGCATGAACTGAGATCGGTTTTTCTTAATTTCTCTGTCATCAGGTAGCATTCGGGTGCTAGCCCACAATATTTTCATGAAATGCTAAATACCTTTGCCTTTATACTTCTGTAACAAATTATCTTAATGGTCACCTCAATCAGTACATTTTGCAACTTGATTGAATCATTTAATCGTTTTTTCCTGTAATGCAGCTGGCAGCAGAAAATGCCGTTTTGGTCGAATCATTTGTACCGATGCTTCCAGCTGGTCATAAAATAGGCAATGTACGTATCCCAGGTTTTGTTGTGTTTTGTCTGTTTTTAGCTAATTACGAGAAGCCAGACATTTGCATATTTGTATTCAGGAAATTCTTGGTGAAATAGTACATGCAGCTGACAGTTAATTCGTTCTAATTTGATTGCTATATGTACTTTTTACATGTTTCAAGAATTTGAAAGAATTCCTAACTGCCTCTTCAGCTGAAATTTCTTTACTAAGAATTCTCGATTTGTAGCCAAGTCCGCTATTCCAGAAGATTGACGTTTCGTTTGCGGAGCGCATGAAAGCTAAGTTTGCTGGAAAAGGGAAAGTAGCAGCTGAGGTAAGAATTTTGCAGAGCAATTTATATATATTTATATCTATTTATATTTGTATATTTATATATAAAGTCAACTCTATCTATTTCGAACTCTCTTGGGTTGACCGTAAAAATGTTTGAATTACAAATAGTTCGAATTTCAGAGACGTAAATTATAAAGATTTTTTGTTAGGAGATTTTCAAGGGATCTGAAAGTTCGTTCGAATCAGCCAAAGTTCATATTCCACGAGTTCGTGTCAGACAGAGTTAACTTTATATGTTCATTAATTAGAGTATAAGAAATAGCAATACCACATTGATATGCTTCTTTCCACTGCTCTCTGGTCAGCCCATTCGCCACTTCTATTGTAAGTCCTCTTTTGGCCACGATCATTCGGCGTTTTTTAGATCGCCACTTTTATATCTTGAATGGTTTGCGTACATTGTATGGAAGTTTATTTTGCTGACTTTCTTTCGTTCTCCTTGTTTCCAGCTTGTTTATACTGCCTCTAGAAATATCATTGCCCTCATCAGTTCTCATAGATCGTCTTATAGCTGTTTCACCTTGCGTTAGTTTCCAATTGCCTTGTTGTATAGCATTAGCTTCACAATGGTAGATTTTACCGCTTTTTTACCAAATTATTAAGTCTAAGAATTGCATTGTGTACACAACTTACTCTGTTGCTTCTTTGAGAGCAATAGGCGTGATTGGAGGTACGTTGGTACGTTCGTCAGTAATAATCCCATTCAATGACGTAATGTTTCAGAATAGACAGCGCATTTATCCGATGATGTTAACAACAATCAATTCAACGCCGAGCTGACCTATATGTTCTAAAGATTAAATAAATTGATAACTGCTATTAGTCGAGGCTATAAAAATAGTTGTTTTGGTTTTTTTTTACCAGGTTTCATTATTTTCCCATTCTCCATGTGCAACTCCAAAGCTGCACTGTCTTGTCGATGTTGTATTTATTATCCCTTTTGACGTGATGCATTTTTCTTCTAGTCACAAGGCAAAGGTAACGGGGAAAAAACACCACAAAAGCCAGTTAATGTAGAAGCGAGTGAGCATACAGTGAAACTGGATCCTAGTGAAATCTTAAAACTCGAAGAAGAAGTTACCAAACAGGTATGGGTCCAACTTAAATTGATAATGCTTTTGGCTTGCTAAGTTTTTTTAACAGCTTTTACTAGTAACTTACCATGCTATATTATCACGCTGTCCTTTGCACTCGGCACTTTGGGAGAGAACATGCGAGTTCAGCAGGCAGTGCTACCTGTGAGTCTGCCCCTGGTTGTAGCAAGCGTGGCCCGAAAAGCTGAACAAACGGAGATCGGGGCATTCCTCATCACCATACAGTTAAGGAACGATCTTTGACTAAAACTGGTATTATATTGAATCAGCAAGTCGAATAACTCGTCGCGAATGTGACCATTTCAAACTAAACCTGATTTGCAGGGTGCAATCGTAAGAAAAGCAAAGCAAGAGCAAGATGATAAAGATGCGATCAACAAGGAAGTGGAGAAACTTCTCGCCCTGAAGAAGTCGCTAGCCATCGCTCAAGGCCTAGATCCGAATGCCGCGGCTCAGAGTGGGAAAGGTAAAAAGAAGGGCAAAAAGAAGTAACAATTTCAACTTCAGTAACATTGCGACGATTTTGAGTAGTCAATAGTGACTTGA
Source organism: Pseudorhiza aurosa (assembly GCA_964026355.1). Lineage (NCBI taxonomy): Eukaryota > Metazoa > Cnidaria > Scyphozoa > Rhizostomeae > Lychnorhizidae > Pseudorhiza > Pseudorhiza aurosa. The sequence goes on from OZ032115.1 coordinate 3,711,176, forward strand.
TAATGAATTAATTATGTCCATGAGTGCATGCGTAATGGTTAGCTCTGTGCAACTACTGTTGATTTTCTGCACTGGGATTTCGAAGTCTTTTCTCATAGGCACCATACCATATTGCGATGTTTTTTTCAGTGGGACAACTTGTCTTGGCGGGAATAGACTACACAAATGCTATCACTGGTTTGTTAGAGTAAGATTTTGTTGATAGATGAAAAGACTCTTCAGTGGCTATCGTTGTCACAGCAGGAACTTTGCAAAGCTACCACAATTTAATGACAAGGATTATAACGACAATAATTGCAGACAGTCATTGCAGACAGTCATTGCAGACAAGGTTTTGAGCAAGCAAAGCAAATTAATAAAGGCTTATCAATGCACATGACTAGGGACATGGCCAAGCCAATATGCAAGACTTCAGCAGCCAGGCATAGCCATTAGCGCTCGTTCCTACTGTGTATGATGTCATGACCATAGTCCCAGACTCGTGCACGTTTCCAAATGCCCGTAGCTTGTTCACGTAGCAGTAAAAGGGGCCTTTGGCATACAGGTAGGAGTAAGTGCGGCATAGGATTGAACTGACCACCCTATGTACCTCACATTGCCGTGACTCAGGATGGTACCTCTCTAGGTGCTTCCCGACGTATGGTACTGTACTGTACAGTATGATGCTGTAATGTTACTTCTACTCGTTTTTCTTTTTTTTGGCTATTTCATAGATCTGGTCGAGACGAGTAATAACTCAACATACACAGACTTCATTCTTAATTCATTATGAAACAGTCCGTAATGGACGTCTTGTCGTCCGTAAGATAGAACTTAACATGTCCTTGCATGGATAACAGGGCCTTGTTTCAGATTTTTTAGTGTAGCAAATGGCACGAGATGCAGAGACACTACTCGTTATGAATATTCAAAGCTTGTTCTTGTCGACAGAGAGACTACGTTTCAAGTTTTCAGATTCTACGACGATAAAAAGACCATTTCCAGAAATATTTTATAAAAGATTTGAAAAGCAATTTACACGAATCTAATAAATATATATATCATATATACACATCATTTTCTTTGAAAAAAGAATGGCATTTACATTAAAATAATGCAATAAATGAGCCTTCAACCTGAAGTTAAAATATGTTTCTAGACAAAACTAATCCTTTTTACAGTTATAAAAATCGATTGTTTGAAAATTTTCATTCAAATAAAGTACCTATTGATGAATTCCAAAAAAACCCGAAAGCTGATTAAATGCTAAATTGTTATATTTGCTTATGTTGATACATATCCTGAATTGATTTTGTGTTGTTTACTTTAGAAAAACAAGCCATGAATAGATATAAATATAAAATCCTTGTTATTCTTAATTAAAACTATGTTATTTTGTTTTTGATGGTGACTGAAGCATTTGTGTCAGTAGACATCGATTTTGCTTTAATTTTCACTCTGCAGACTTACTTTCATCTTTCTTTTATTGAATATTGTATATAGGCTTAGTCTCATTGAGACTTTTCTATCAAAAGGCTTGGCTGGGTAAAGAAAGATCCTTTCCCTGTTCGAACAAAAAGTAGTGACATTTTTGTAAGTAATCTCTGTTCGTGGGAGTCTAGGCAAGGCGCGATATAAAAAATGGTAGCCTCTCCTATTATTGACCTCAAATATGATGCCTAGCCGCGTGTATTATTTGTACCATTCTTATCAAGTTGTATTTGGAAGTTTGGATCAACACGGCAGCTGGTTTATAATCTAGGCTCCCATCATCAAATTTGCACTAATGATTATCAGGTTATAATTAGACCACGTAGAACAGATATTGCAACAAAGAAACATTTTAGATAAAAACGAGTTTGCTGACAGGAGAAAGCACCTACACGTTTCAATGATACAACTACCCTATCTAAATCTTCTAAATTGAATTCAATTTTTGACGATTTCAAGAGTTCCCAAAGAGAATTCCCCGCTAACTTAGGTTTAGTTAAACTAAGCCTAATTAAACCAACAGATCACTAACCTCAACTGGACGCTGATTTTATTTTGCTTTAAGCCAAACGCAGAAGAAATTTTAGCGAAGAATTCGTCAAAGCCTTGTTAAGGGATCTACTTAGTGGCGTAAAACACATCTCAAATCCATCAATTAGACTCTTTGGGTAGGAGTACACTCTTTCTTTTTTACGCAGAGTTCCGCTTTCTTTTCTCTGATACTTGCTGTTGTCTAGCACACAAGTGGGCCCTCAGTGCATCTACTAACCTATCTTTCTCTTTACGGAGCTGTGATATTTCCTCCTCTAATTTGTTGTTTGCTTTCGTCAAATCGTCTGACGCCTAAGAGCAAAAAGTATAAGTGATCAATCTGTATTTGAAAAACTTCATCATGATAATGATGCTTGAATCCGTCGGTCGTTTTCGAACTGTTTTGAAGTCGATGGTTGTTAATAGCTTTTTCAGCAAAGCATTTGTAGCATGCAAGTCGCGTTGTTATTTGAAAGATCCGAATATAGATTCAAGGATGCCGAAAACTGCTTTTATGGCGCTGTTTCATGCTCCTTTCTCTCCATATGTCGTTTCTATTCTTTGAATTACAAATTACTTGTGACAGGCCCAGACGACTGTCATTCAAGTTAAATTCATTCCCTCGCCATTTTTGGCGAATAAGGTGGCGCCCATCTCCGTTTCGTTTGCTTGTGAGCCACCCAGCTGTGCAAGCATAGTGACAGATACAGTTGGGGGCTGGTCAGCTGGTGGCACTGCGTGTTTCACTCCCATGTTCTTTCCCTAAGTGCTGAGTGCTAAGCAGGGACATAGCATGTACCATTTTCAAGTCCTTGGTAGAACTCACCCGGGAGTCGCATTCCGACCTATCGCATTCGAAGCGTGCATTCTACCACTGGGCCACCGACCCGGGTTACTTTTAAACCACAGGTAACACCGAAAGGACCTGCAGGACAAATCTCACGGGGCCTTTCAGTGGACGTGTTTTCACCTTGTCCTAGCTCCTTTGTCACTTGGGCATTGTACTGGTCCCCCGAGATACGCTAGCCCGGATGGAAGTTGTGAACTGCTTACCTTCAATAAACTGCGCACATGGGTCTTTCGTTTGACTCGGCATTTTGAAGCAGCGACTTTATTTCTCAGTCGCCTGACTCTGCGTCGCTCTTCCTCCTCAACAGTCATCTGAAAATGCGAAAATCCACAAGTGAAAGATTCATTTGCTATGCTCTATATTCATGATGGTTGCAACTTCGGTTTATTACCTTTTAAACAATGCCTTCGTCGATGGCAGAAATTTCACTTATTTCTGATGAGGTAAGCCTGTTGGAATACGTGTGGATCGTAATTCTTGTCATGATCATCGTTATTTTCATAATCGTTGCCATTTTGCCGATACTGAAATTGTGCGAGTGATAGAAGCCTAGCAAGTGAAGTGAATGGACAATGCGTCGTTTTCATCTTCGAAAGGACTGCTTGCGAAACAGATACACTGCAGGTCTAAAATATCTACAGTTATTTGTTTACAAAAGTAATCACTTATCCGACAATTCGAGTTAAGAGTCGTGATAAGTGGTCTGACCATAAAAATGCTAAGTAGTATGCGAATGGTAACTGCTAAGAGTTAGCAAATACTCCAAGCCAAACATCGGCTAAATAGAAGAAAATATCGAGGGCTTCTGCACTGATGTGAATAATCAGTTTAGTTATTCAAAACCGGAAACTTCTTCATCTATATTTAGGATCTTATCTATCTAAGAATTTAACACCAGATTCTGAAAGGTATACCAATTTATTGGTTCTCATCGTTCCGATAGAATTAACGGATATGGTGAATAAACGTTAGTCGAATACCTTGTGCTTTGATTTCTGTGGTTCCACGGCTGTCACGGGTATTTCTAATCCTTTCTCACTCCGCCGAGATTCTATCGCATATCGCAATTCCAGTTTGACTGGCAAATCTCCGATATCTCTTAAATCTAACGGCTCTACTGGCGAGGTCGGAGAGGGTTGTGGTGATGATGGCAGGACAACTGGCATGGACTACACGAAAGGAAATAGAAGCAAGTTAATAAGTCATAATTCATAACTCCATGCTCGGTGACAAATTTAAGCTAAGTTCAATCTCCCCCTCAAATTTTGGCGAATAGGGCCGTGACCAACGCCATTTCGTTAGCCTAGGATCACATAGCTGTGGAAACACATTAAGCATTACTACATTTGGGGGCTGCCCAACGGATTGAAATGTCCGTGTAACTCCTTCATTCTTTTCCAAAATGCGAAGTACCAAGCAGAGAAACAGTGTATGGCACTGTCATAGTCCTTGACATGACCCAATCAGGTATCGGACCCAAGCCGATCGCAACAATTAAAGATGGATGTTTTGACAAATTTGATGTCAACTTCAATCAAAGTCAGAGAAATCCGGTTGATCATAAGCTAACAAAACCTTGCCACACTGCAACATACCATATCATCGACATAATACTTGTCGAAAAAATCCATCAGTGATCTATCTTGATTTGAAGCCTTCGTTTTCAATGTCGTACGCTATCCAGTATATGAATCTGGTACATTGATAACGCAAGTCTGCAAGTAATCAGATTCTAGTCTCCAAGTTCTTTTCCTAGGACTTGGGTTTCTCCCTACCTCCTTTATCGATAGTGCTTTTGTCGTGAATCATGCAGGATGTTAGCCAACGTTCTTGAGTCGTGAGTTCGCACACTTTAGCCATTGCATTACGGTGCCACCTGCCAAATGCTTGTGCACCTTGTAGCAATGACAATACAGTACCGACATTCTAAACGATCGCTGTGTCACATTGCATTGTGTCTGTATTCCAGTTTGCCTCGTTAACCCGAGAACTTAATCATAGAGGTCAATTTATTATGCTCACATACAAGATAACCTGCTCCATGAATTTTCGCTATCAGCAAGGAACACCCATGCCTCAGTAAGCATCTACTGAACCTTGAAATATCTCTGCATAACTCTTATCAGCAAACTATCTGCGACATTTTTCTGCGCAATTAACAGTAGCAAGAGTAGCAAGAGTAGTTGACTGATTCAATCAATTCTGATGATGGAATGGAGTCTTTGCCTTCCTCTCTCCTCTGTTACTCTCTGTTTCGTCGTCCAGTCATCCTCTGATACTTTTTCAGAACAGCGCTAAAGTAACTGGCTTGCAAGTGCCATCGACAGGCAAACCCAGTAACTTGCACTTATACCCTCATACATTTATGCCCTAGAATACGGACCAGGTTTCTGACTTTAACTGAGTTGAAAAGCTATAAAAATTTTTATCGTGGCCCTTTCACTGCTACGTCAACTTTTCCTCATTAAAAAAGCATGATGGGTTTACCGCAGCTTGAAGTTAACGTTTTGAAAGAAACCTTTCAGTTGATATCAACCTTCGACCGAATCAGAGTGAAGTCTTTAAATTTTTCCAGTATTTTACTTGTGGATTCAGCTAGCGCGCCCTCATCATTCAGTCAGATTGCTTGACTTGTCACTGAAACCGCTTCCCACTGATATCACGTCTTATATCAACGACTAATTATAGGCTCTTTGGCAGCAAAAAAGGGTGTATTGCCTTCTTCTTGCTTTCCTGAGTCCTACAACTTGCCATCTTTCAAATCTAAGATCAATAAACTTGATCTTATCTCTCTATCCTCTTAGCTGCTCGCTTTCTTCTTTCCTCCTATGTTGGGGCTTTGTATAGGCCACCATAGCCTTTCCTCAACATAACCCACTAAAAAAATGCTTTAATCGAGAACAATTACCATTGATCACGATATCCTTCCAATCTTATCGTAAAGATACAGATACCAAGAAACATACAGCAGAAAATGCTATTTTGGGATACGAGACGAGCTGCAGGCTCCCGGTCCATTTGAAACAATTTATTTTATCTTTGTCTGCAGAATAATAGATTCCATAATTCGTCCTTGAAAATTTTTCCGGAGATTCTTTAATGATCTACACTTCTAGACCTTATCTGTACTATGCTGATGTTGTGCTTCAATTTATGGGCAATCTGTCTACACGAATTAAAGAAATTTATTCTAGGTTGTTTGATCCAAGGCAATGTAACCATGACAGTCGCATCGTAAATTAGAGTCTCATCCTTAAAACCAGCATTGGGGAGCACCTTGTTAGAGAGGGGCCATCGCGAGTCAAGTCATCTGAGGTTCCGTGGCAAGTTCCTCTCCTCGCCACAATTCACCTCGAGCTTTTGTCAGATACCCATTCACTGCAGGGTGGACAAGTAGAAGGTGAGGATTAACGTGAACCACCGTGCCTTGAAACCAGAGCCTTTCTCACTCTAGACGTGTACTCTAACCACTCTGCAAACTAGCTCTCTGTTGCACCACAGTCGCACAACTGAAGAAGAATGCAGCTTAAACATTTTAATGGTGTCGAGGGTCCAAATTCTTAGATCCAGAAAGACACTGCATACCGTTGAAGTGATTATTGCCATGAAGAGTCTGTTCCTTCATGAGAAATCCCTCTTTCTAAAAGCCTTATATGTCATACGAAGTCATAGTTCACTTAAGTAACCATGCCTTGTGAATCTTGGACAGAAATGAATCATGGATATATATGTTTACTTTATGCAAAATGTTCAACATTGAAAATATGGTGATAATGATAAAGAAGTCAAGTAAGCCATTGATTTGTAAATCAAATGCCAGTTGAGATATTTGATAAAAGTGAAGAGCGCTTTCAGATAAGTTCCAGGTGCACCGTCCAATCTACATCACACCCAATCACCATTATTAGCATAAATTCACCTGATAGAATTTAATCGTACTCAATCCACTGCTGGATGGCAGCCTTCAGCTCTTGTTTCCAGAGCAACCTCTCTCTTGCAGTCGTTTGCCATGCAATACATATAGTATGTTATGGTGACAAAATATATCAGTGTTGCATTTACGAGAGCTATGCCATCATGGCTTACAAAACATCGTGCTGTTTACTCACCTGTTGAATCATCTTACATTATTTTCGATTTTACTTTCTTCTATTCTGATGTACCTGTCTACTTAGGAAATATAGGAAATAGCTGATGAACCAGTGTCCCAAAACATAATCGGGCTGATAGATAATCGCAGTACAATTGAGTCAGGTTATTAATAGGTATGCGTCTAAACAGTACAGCACGTTCTCAGCGATCCCAGCAATTCGTGAAAAATCTGAGATTTATTGTTTACTAGCAACCAAAAAAATCTGGACCCTAATCACTGGACCATGATTATTCGTTGTCAAGACACGAGTTACTGCTATCAAAAATATTGACGCTTCAAACTCAAAAATAGTGCAGTAAGGTGCATAGTATTCCCTATTATGAAGATCAGATTTATCCACTTTTTCTTTAACTGCGGTAAATAAATACTGTATTACTACGTTGAAAAGATGAAAAGATCAAACCATCTGAGATACACTGGACAGCTGGGCTCACCTCAGAGTACAGAGTGAAATCCATTGCTGATGTAAGGTATTCCTTGCACTGCTTTGCTCCTTCGATTTGCCGTGCAGTCGCCTTCTCCAGCCCGTTGGAAATTTCCTGTATTTCATGCACGATATTTGCTGCGGTTTTCCTTGCACAAGAGAAAAATCTGCCCACTCGAGCGTGAGATTCAATAAACAACGATTCACAAACTTTGACCTTACCTGTTCAATAGATTATACCCATTGTTCTGGATACCCTGCAATCAACGTTTTTATATTAATAGAATTACTTTGTTTATCAATTTTTTGGTGACAGCATAATAAAGTTCACGCTTTGATACTGAATCCGAGTAAAGATTGATGCGTTACAAGAATGTGTCAAATACCTGACTGTTAGGTAGCAATTAAACTGCTTAGTGGTCAGACAAAGGACACCTAGAAAGGCCCAAAAGTGTGGCTAATGAACTTGCGACCTTCTGGACAGCACATTAAGATATTTTCTTCGAAGAACGCTTTGTAGCAAAACGGAGCACAAGCAGAACTTCATATAAGAAGGCGAGAATCAACAGGCAACAGAATAAAAGGGAGCATTTTGGACGGCACAAATATATAATTTCAATTCTAAGTTCGTTTTCAAAGTGAAGCTGGTCAAGGTAGCACTTTTTACCTGCTGCTTTTAAAGAAAGATTAAAGCTGATGATGACTATGAGAATTGTGCACTTAACCCATTCAGGAACGGACTAATTTCCTCAGACAATAGCAGTTCTGGCGGTGCTTCAGCACATGTCTTCGTTGCGGTGATAACCCACATATTGTCACCTGCAGAATACTCAGAAGGAGCTAAGAGAAGAAACGTGCGCTTCAAAGATACATTAATTGCAAATAATGGCATAAATAGCATCCAATGCATCAATACACAGATAACAGTATAAAATACACAGATAACTAGGCTATACAATGATGATAAATGCTTTAACTTAAAAAACCATATGAAAAAATTGATTAAAATTTTAAGAGAAAAGCATGCATCTTATTAGTAAAAATGGACGTACACGAGCACTCAAATCGTCCAGTATGTCAATACATATGCTAATTATTCTAGCTTTAGCCCCACTTAGCTGGGGTGGACCATCACATGTATCCTCATCTTGTATATTCTGGTATGGGCCTGTCCCATTTCACAGCCGGATGCCCTTCCTGCTATTAACTAACCCCATTCCTCCGGGTTTGGACCGGCTAAGGAAATGCTTTGCGGCACAACCCCAGTGGCTGGGTTACTGTGCGTATTAGTAGAAGTTAAAAAAGTACTGCCTTAACGAAATCTTTTATTCAAGTTCAAAACAGTCTACGATAGCTCTAATAACAAAATCCTATGTTGTCAGAGTTGCAAAAATACCAATGAACACCCAATGTAATGTCTGTGCACGTTCACATAGAATAAGTTCGTTAATTATACAGTGATTAATCGTCCCTCCATGTTCGTCCTTGGTCTGCGGGTATCATTTCGACTGCAAATAAAAACGCAGAGGATTTGATGATGATTGATAACAAAGTTTGAAATTGAATCATTTCGACTGCAAATAAAAACGCAGAGGATTTGATGATGATTGATAACAAAGTTTTGAAATTGAAATCCTTAACAAGGACGGAAATTTTGATGCATCAATCATAATTACATTTTGCCTTCTTTGTTTCGGCATTAGGAGCTCCGTGGCCAGGTCGTCCCCACGTTCTCTCCATTGTCTTTGCGTGCTATGCAATAACGAAACATGAAACAAGACATTTGAATAAGGTCATCAATTCAGACAGAAAAATAAAGAAAATATAGTGTTTGATGGCATTCCACAAAATCTAATGGTTACGATAAGACAAAGGGAAAATTCTCCATAGAACAAGTCACCTCTACAGATCTTTCGCGTTGCTCCTCAGAGGCTTTCTTTTGCTGCTCTGCCCTCTCTCGCATCATTTCATCAAGGTCATGATGATAAATACGACTTTTTTCAGATGCTTGTGGATTGATGTTCATTCTCTGGAATCAGGAGCATGAAATGAAGTGAGAAGATAAATAAAAATGATAAAAAATGCCAGTATACGGAACTGGTTTTTACTTATACTTCTAGAACTCTTTGTTTCTCCAATATTGCTTCGCCTACAATTCAGTTTCTCTGCAGAACTTCGACTCCTCTTATATTTTCTTACTGCCATCGTCAACGAAGAAGGAGGCCTCTTCTTTTCATTTTTCCATTTCCAACCAGAATATTTTCTTAGCTTGCATGAGCAGGTCCACCACCTCTAGCTATGTGACCTTCCATTTTTAATCTTCTTCCCCTCTCCATTCATCTTCGCTAAAACACTTCTACATTCTTCATGGTTCACGATATTTGAATGAAACATCCTATATACCATCATTGTCACTTTGTGGCGGAGACCGTCTATTTTCATTTGAAATAGCTTTAGACCTGGGGCAGTTAGTACACCCATGCATCAAAAAAGACTCAACATAGGCTTCACCTAAACATTTTCCAATGACGTTTTATCTGAGTTCCAAACGTGATTCAACATAAGCATGGCCAGACTTGCCAAACTCTTCCTGCTTTTGAGAAACCTTTCGCTTTCTAAGAAGTGCCCTAATTCTCCGTATATTTCAAAAGTTTCTAGGTAACTAATTTCTATTTTGCAAGTGTTGATTTTAAGACTCCATGTCCCAAGAATTTTTTTGATTTTCCCACATCAATGCTACTTTCATAATATAACATCTTTTCTTAATCGTCAGCAAATTCCAGATCGCTTCCTTAAAGGCCAATTCACGATATACGGCGAGAAGAACCGGGGCTAACTCCATCTGTTAGAGGGATGACAATATCTGAGACTCTCTAAGGCATCCGCCATTGAATAACACCCAACTCCGATTCACATGAGATTTAGAAATGATTCCTTGCAGTAGCCATATTACACTCTCCTATGTCGAATTTCAATCAGTGCATTGTCAGGCATCTAATGTTTAACTCATTTATGCACAAATGTGATCTACAATTGACACGACTTTCAAGTAAGAAATTAATTGCCCAGTTCAATGTTCGCAAATTGAGATCTTATACCGGGTGTTTCTAGACAAGAGGTTTAGAAAAGATAGCAACAAAAAGGCATTATTAAAAAATCCGATGGTTGGAAGGGCATTGACTGTCATGGAGGCGAGAAAATGAGTTAAGACTCGTTAGTTTTGAGCCTACAGGATTTGATGTGGCATTTCTGACAGTACTGTGAACAATAAGAGGATACCCACTTAACTAACTGCTGGCTTCAGTGTCGCACTTGAAATTTTAGGGATAACAAAATGATAAAAGAAACGCTCACTTGTCTTGTCACATCTGACGTCATCATTGGACCAGCTCTTATCTCCCGTGTAACGGGGTCATATTTTGGCCTGCCGACCATACCCCTCTCTAGCCACTGAGCAACAGGCGCGCCCTGAAAAGCAATGGTAGCTCATAAGAAGCAGATATAAAAGGTGAAAGAGAGCTACAAAATTTATTCAATTTCCGTTAGTATGAGGTGGTTTAAGACCATAGCAAAAATTGATTGACGCTGCTCAAACACAATTTTATTCATCTATCTTAACCAGCAAGCTGGAAGCTTTCGAGATGTGGTGTATGCGTCGCATGCTCAACATCCCATGACAGAACTCGCAACAAACGCTGAAGTGCTTCGAAGAGTAGAATACGACGGGGATCTGCTTCGAACAATGAAGGAGCGTCAAACCAAGTTCAGTGGACACAAATCGAGAAAAGACGAACTGGAGTGCAAAGTACTAATTTGTCCTGTGATCAGAGGCAGAGGAAGGCCGAGGGCAAACTTCCTAGGACATTTGCAGAATAGTACGAAAGTTAATGTTCCAAAAAACAACTTGTTTGAACGTGAATTATGCCGGGCTATGGCCGCCCAAGAGTGAAACAGATGGCAATAAATGATGATGATGATCTTAACCAAAGGGCTTCACTTTGTATCAAAATAAGAATATATGTATATATATATATACATATACAGGTGGCGTACTGATGGAATCACATGACCGCTATGCGAACGGTCAAGGTTCGAAGCACGCTCACTCGAGTTACTACTTGCCCCGTCTCTATTCACCCATTAGCAAATGGACACCTGTCTTTGAGGAAAAGAACTGGCCACCCTACCTCACAACGCTGTGGCTCAGGATGGTACCTCTCTAACAAGGCGCTCGTTCCCAGTATGGGAGATAGAAGTCGATATGGAAATATCTTGTATTGATTGCCAGGTTTCATTTCCAGCCAAGAAATTTTACAATAAGGTTATTTTCTGATGTTAAAATGAATGGAAACATGAAAACATGAAAACATGAAAAAGTGTGTAATAAACCTTGTTGCGAAACCCGACTGGCTGAACCGAATTCGTAAAAGGACTTACTCGTTCACGCAGTTCTTCCTTCTCTCTTGTTCTTTGCATCTTTTGCTCCTCTTCCATTTTCCCTGCAACGAATAACGATACATTTCAAAGCTGCAGGCAAAAGAACGACTGAGGAATGCCAATTTTACGCATGATGACAATGATTTTCCTTTTAACTTCTTTTCATGAGGGTATTCTATCAATATGCAACAGTAAACCTTTCAAAAAGGGTGGCTTGCATACAATTGGCTACTTGAAGGACAATAATAGGAAATGAATAAAAATACGTAGAGAGCAGCCTAAAAACTCATATCATGAGTCGTCCTAGTCCTCATTTCTACGACAGAAAACATTAAAAAAGATCCTCGTTTCAATCATCATTGTCTTTTTGACTGCAAAATGCTAATTGTAACAACGATAATAGCAGAATAATGAAAATTAATGTCTTAAAAGAATCGGCTTTTCAATATTGAATTATTGCCATCAATAATGAACCAGACTCCCAATTATCTACTAAGTTTATTTCTGCTTCCAATGAGAAGGATCAATTAATTGACAGGTGATATCAACATTTGATTCTTCTTCAGAAGCAGTAACAACTTTGAAAGCTATGATTATCTTCCGAAATGGACCAATGGTAGATCGTATTCCTCCCATAGCAGAGAGTAGGACCCATGCATCCTCTGCATGTCGTAAAAGACGACTAAAAGAGGTTGGTGGGAAAGAAGGTCATTCAACCAAATAAAACCCAATCCAAGCCATCATTTACAATACATTATTTTGACAGGTTTGCTTGTTCAACTGGTGGTCAGGATCTGGATGCATAATTTGCAGATGTAGATACCGAATATCATAAGATTCGTCATACTCAATGTCTCAAGATACATTTTTCTGGCCTCCACACTATCAGCGTTGAGTTTGATTTTGCCCTAGAAATTTAACAATGAACGAAAGTATAATCACAGGTAGTATCTAAACGTGAATCGCCAACATGAACGTCCAATTTTAAACGAACAGAAAATCAGCGTAATATGTAGTGCAGAAATGGATTATACAGTAAGACAGCATAAATCTGAGAGAAGATCCTAAAAGGAAGGCAAGCAGCGTAGCTTGAGAAAGTTGCATACACAAAGTTGGAAAATAGGCAAACACGCAGTAGACGCTTATTGCAGTCGATTCCAAGCTTAGCCATTGCTAAAGACAAAGCTCTGAGTTTGTTGCCTGGAAGTCGATCTTCATGAGGTGCTTTCTCGTTGCCTTTCTCACTGGTAGTGCATTTATTGTGAACCACACAGTATTCGAACCGACAAACCTTGCGAAATGCAAATAAGCAGATATGAAGTGGAATACACGAACACACAATTTTTGAATCATTTTTGTCAGACTGTCGCCTTTTCTCTCGTCTGCCTTTGACTAAAAGCCGCAGACGAAAAGCCTCGAAGCAAAAGAACCAAGGAGTGTCAGAGAAAATTATATCTGTTGAATTAATGCGAAAGTTGACGAAGTCGCAAATCACTCACAGCTTGTTCGCTTTCAACAACCCCAGTAACATGAGCACGCAAGTTCCCATGCTCGTCTCTGATTGGTGCCCCAGCTCCTGGTCTACCGAATGGGAAATAAGCTTCGCCGGCTTTCGTTGGAGACTTGACAATGGCTGTTCATCAGAATTAAGACGTCTTTAAGCAAACATAAGGCAACAACAGCAAATGAACAATTATCTTCAAGTAAATTTGCTAGTATTTTCGGATAAAACATCAGAAGCCGTTTTTTATATACTATAGAGAATACAGAGCATACACAAATAGCTTTTAAAGCAGAGCAGATGCAGTTCTTTCAAAAGCAACAAAAATAGACTAAAATAAGATTATCAAGCATTCAAAGTTTCGCTAACCTCCCGATCTATCTTTGACCAATGTCTGCCTGCCATGAGTTATAACCCGCCCATTCTTATCTCTGATTGGTGCTCCACCTCCTGGCATTCCGAACTGAAATCCTTGATTCTTCCATAAACAAAATATATGCATTATGACAGAGAGACTCCTTTATTAAAAGAACTCAATAATATATGTAGCAAAGTAGTATGGAAAAAGTCAATAGCCGAGCGTACCCTTTTACATGCGAATAAGACTTACAATATCTTAAGTACAAATGCAGTTATGATACCCGGAGGATTACTAAAAACGATAACATCTCAGGGAAATGGCATTTAACACACGAAAATAGCAACTAAACATCATTTACACAACAAATATTCTAGAAAAAATATGAATACAACAAAAAGAATGGCTATCAAAATGTGAAAGGGAAGTAGAATGTAATCAATTCAAATCGAAAAGTGGAATTCGATCAAAACTTTCTGCCACATTTACAACCAGTGAGCAAATGTAAAAAAATTACATAGTTCATACTACATAACACTCAATGACTATCCTGGAGGACGATTTTCTTGGATTTAGTACGACTAAGATTGTAAGATTTAGACCATTGGAAAGCAGCTTGATTAGAATGGATTTCATGGAGTTATTGAGGTTCCCAAGGCATCCTATAAATTCGAAAAAGCGCTTTCAAAGTAACCAAAAATGGCAGCTATGAATTTGATACTCGTTCCTATTAAATCAAGCTTTATCATTGAAAAATTTTTGTTAAGATAGGTGATGGATCGGCCTTTCATGTATCTGATTTCAGACATACAGCACGAAGAAGTTCATACGAGAATGCTGCCCTTAGTTGGAGCAACTAGCGAGAAGCAGCTACTGTCTCATCAAGATCGATTATAATCTATAATAAGAACTCAGGAAATGATTTTGAAAACAAAAAAGAACTCTGATAACAAAGAAGGTTGTAAACAGATAAAGGTGAACATTTTACCACTTCATCATAAGGATCTTGCTTCTTGACCACTTCATGAACAGCGCTTTTATGCACTTCTTGCATCGGTAGCACTGACTGCAAGAACGATGCGTACACGTTTGAATGTTGGAACAAAGCTCATTGAAAAAGCGACAAAAAGCTGTAAAAATTACACGGTATTGTCTCTTTCTCTAACAAGAATAATACTCAATCCACACATCATAAGCACATTGGTACGAGAATAAATTCACTGAAGTTAGAGTTTACATAACATTATCTGCTAAAGCCATCATGGTTTACTGATTAGTACCGTGGTGTAATGGTTCAGCGTGCAGATGCATAAGACAGGGGTTGTGAGTTCCAATCCTGCACGTTTCACAACGAAAAACATCAACGGTGGCGCAGAAGGTAACCACCTCATAAAATCCACTTCCCTAGAAAAACTCAAAGCCCTTTCTCTGGTTTCTGCTACACTGGAAATCGAGTATGCAATGCAGTCTTACTGACATGCACAAAATTGGACATAGTCAACATAACGTCAGAGAATAGTTATACAAGATGAAAAGTGATAGATTGCAAATAAATCGACACCACTGAAGATGACAAACTAAAATCAAATTTACAGCCACCACTTTGAACCACTCTTCACTGATTAAGATAAAGGGAAGAAGAGCCAATGTAAGGTTATTTTGCCATATGAAAATAATGCGTTCATACGTACATTTTCGTTGTTCTCTAATCCTACGGGGAAAGGTTTCACAATATTTAATCCATAGAGACTGCTTCAGCACGATAAAGGTATTTCTTACACGTTTTATGGCAAGATAGACAGATGAAGGTCCCTTGGCATTATGACCTAACTATTGAAGCTTAAACGTTTCTGGATTGCTACGAGATATTGCCAGAGATCGAAGATGCTTATAGTTCAGAATAAAACGCGTGCTCTTATGCAAATTCTATAATTTTTCTGCTTCATGGACATCATGAATTTGAATATAGATAATGCAGGCTTAGTAACTGATACAAAAAGCGAGATTAAGGGTCTTTCAAAAATACAATGTATCATCCACAGAACGAATGAATAAACCGATCGAATGAAGAAATACCTGAGTACATGTGGCCATGTTTTGGTTCAGTTGACCTGAGTTCATAAATGTTATTTGACAAATGGAGTGGTAGCCCTGCTCTAGGTGAACCTACGAGATAATAATGCTGCTTATAAAGATGCTAGACGGAAATATGCATGGTAAAACTGTTCGCTACCTCAAAAAAACTAAGCTATACAGAATCGTGATTCAACGAAAGCAACGCAACATCTGCATAGGTGCTTCTCTGGCATAGGAAATCAAAGGCATTATCAAAACGAAGATGACTTTCTAAAAACATCTATTCATCTTGCAATAAGCTCTACGTTAATCAAAACAAGCTAAATATACTTCAACTGCCCAAGGCTGATCAAAAATATATTTTCATCCTCCCAGTGTACATCACTTCCTAGCAATGATAATTTCCTTAGCTGTACCTAATCGAGGCATCTTAAATTGAAGCATCTTAAGATAAGACACATAAAACGTAAGCATTCTCTGCATCGACTGTACATACCGTCATTTCCTCTCAGCGGGGCTCCTGCACCAGGGCGTCCAAAAGGATTATACTTCAACTGAAATTGAAATTCGATTATCATTTAGCTCCCAACCGCTAACAAGAACCGAATAAAAGATATCTTCTCGAATCAATAATGAAAAATCCACTGGAAACACTGCACGAATTATAAAAAATCACGCGAGAATTACTCGTTAAAGGATCTCTGTGACAATAAGCTGTTTCAATGAATAGAAGGTATCCACTCTGTTACAACGTAACAAACACAGAAGCAATGGATTCTTTTCACGTATTCCTTTTTCGATACCATGGGTCGTCTATTTGCACAAGGCCTGCTACTCTGTAATTTTGATATTACTGGAAGCCCTGATTACGCAACCAAAGAGATTATGAGGTAGAGTGCCATTAAAAACATACAGTCTGCAGATCCATTTCGAAATCATGTTCTTTTTCCATATGCCTTCGATATCTCGTTTCTTCAGCCATTTTGTCTGAGTAAGAATGGCAAAAAATACATCAAATTCCAGAATTTCATGATCGATTAACATCAATATAGAAAATCGTCGATGAAGATAGAAAATGTGTCGGTTTCTCATTTCCAGCCTCAAAAGGTTTTTTCAAGTCTTTCCCTTGCTAATTTTGCGGAATAGGGTGACCCCCCACGTCTGATTCTTTAACCTTTGGAATTAAACGGTTGTGCGAGTACAGCGAATGGTACAATTAAGGGAGGCAAATCTGGTGGTGTTTTGTTTCAAAATCCTATGCAGTTCCCAAAAGTGGAGAATGCTACGCAAGGAAGCAGCATGATCCGTTTTTAGCCTCTCCACCTAGGTAAAAGATTATAGTAGATGCATTATGTAGACAGAAGTATTCTGATCTCTAATAATAATGATAATAATAATAACACAAATATTTACAGAGGAAGGCCTCAGTCACTCGAAGGTGCTTTTCATGAGGGCTCTCTCTACTTTAATCATTAATCGTCTCACCAAAACCGGACACATATAAGAAGTATAAAACCCTAAAGCGATTGAACACAAGAGAAGGGGGAGACATGATAGCACTAAATGCAGTCTGAAATTAAATCAATCTATTTTTCTGTCCAACATTTCATGAAATTCGTCCATGCTTTCTACCCAACAAGACTGGTAGCTTCACACTGTCTCCTTCATTTCGATTCTCTTTGAAAATCGTATCAACACTTAGAGAATTCAAAGAAAAATCTTCAACATTTACCTAACTCTGTCTTGTAATCAGCTGTCGATGCGTTTTTCTATTGGGAAAAATAAATTGATATGAATGACAGCGCTGTCAGTAAATTTCCATTTGATGCAAAATGCTTCTTCCTTGCAACTTAAAGATAGACTCGAAAATACTGATTGAGGTTCTGATGTCTTCAAAAGAGGAATATGCGACAGATGATGATGATAAATTGGAAAGTAGCAAAGTAAAATCTAGTAATATCCGAAGGACTGTACAAAGAAAAAATGATGAAAAGTATATGTAAAATACATAAGTGCTAACAGCTTGCGACAAGTAGCTAGATAACAAACGCCATTATTGATCTCAAGATGTGGAAGTCTGCTCAAAAATATTTCTATAGCAACTACTATAAGCATTTATACTACAAGCCCATATATCTCAGGATAGCTCAATGGTAAGATTCTTGCGCATTGATCATATGTTCAGTGATTCGAATCCATCCTCAGCTAACATTTCATTTAGAGTGAGGAGAGTCACCAGCTCTCTGTAATTCCAGGCGTAGGAATCACTAGGTGTGCTCACATCTTTAACATTTTATTATTATCATTATTATTATTATCAAACATATTTTAACAGGCTAACTTTTTCAGAAAATACATTCTGCTATTAATAAAGGACCTGCGTTTACAAGAAAAGGCTAAAAATAGAAATCAAACTCGTATTGAGTCTAAAATTTAAAGTTTTTTACTAAGATATTCGGTCAAGGAAGAATTCCCATCTATAGCTACTAATGTGCTGGTTCTGCACTTCTGTCCCTTCATAACACGAAATCAAATCTAGAAACTCACGAGAGGAATAGAGTCAATGGGTCGACCATCTCGATGGGCTCGTAACCTTATTTGACTGTCAGCTGCTAGCTTTGTCTTGATTTTGCCAGATTCCGTGCGATTCGGGGCACCCGCGCCTGGCTTGCCAAGAGGTAGCACCTGGTTCTATAAAGTATCAAAACGAATATCTGCATGAAACGGTGCAATACAGAAGCAGTAGAACTGGAATTCTAGATCGCATGTTAGTTTTCGATCAGTGACGTGGAAAAATAATTCTGCTTTCAGTAAAACTGCATAGACAGTTCATTCGTAATGAAGTATACTTTTAGCTTTATATAGCTTCAATCTGAACTTTTCTGCTTGATGATATCAACATAAGTCGTGAAGCCATGCCTCAAACAGTCACACTAATAGGCGTTCCCTTCACTGCTTTTTTCTACGAATAAACGCCCACCATATAGTAACGGCGAAAAAGTATGAATAGTTCCGGGAACAGCTAGAAACACTTACATAGTCTTCTGTAAGTTGACCAACATGTCGTGTCCTTACAGTTGATGACCTGTCACTTTCAATACCCTGACGACGGAGAAAAAAGCCAGAAGTCAAGCTACGGCTTTTCTCAATTTTTGCATCATGTTTTTAAGGGTCAGGATAATTTACATCTTGCCATATCATACCAATGCAAAATAAGGTGCTTTATTCTATTACTTAAGATGTGATGCCTACACAAACCCAATGAGCGAGGTCCTCCATGGGAGAAAATCAGGGAAAAAATCAGTGGGACGAGCCATGAAACGCTGGATCGATGGTATAAAAGGTCGCCTTAGTCAACAATACCTGCAGATCATAGAAGCCGATAAAAGGGCCAGAAAGATCAAAATGCCTCACAACAATCATCAGAGTACAAGTGGAAGGAAAAGTACAAAGTAGAAGTGAGTCATCGTGCACTTTTGAGCTAATAGCTCTCAGTTCTTAACTTATCTCCATACAGTTTCAGATTGAACTTACACGCGGTGCTCCACCTCCTGGCCTCCCCCATGGCTTGTAATTTTGCAGCATTTCATAGTCCTACAAAAGAATTAAATCATAAATGCTTGTAACAAAGCTTTCCATGAGAATATTGCTGGGGATTTAGCTTAGCAGTGTCAAAGCTTAACGAATCCTGAAAAATCATCATTTCCAGATGCAGAAGTATATCAACAACTGATTCAAAGACATGCCCTTGAGCTAAAAAATAAACTCAGCAGAGGGCATGGACCAATCCCTACCTTGTAAGCATTCTAAAATTATAAAGAAAAGTAAAAATCTCGGACGGGCTTAGTCAAAAGTCAAACAAATCAGCTATCAGATAGCTCTATCATATAGCAGTTAAAAAAAATGACTATCATTCAAAGAGGAATGAGTTATTTGAGAAGAAACTGATGAAAAGTAAAGAACTAAAAAATACGAAATCACATGACTGGCATGGTAACATACAAGATAGCTAGAAATCAAGTGCCTTTGGCTCGATCTTATTGCAGCACAGCCTTGCAACACAAGTATTTTTAATTCACTGCAACGTACTACTACGTATGTACTTTGCTCGTACAAGATAAGTCACATGATCCTAACATTACGTATAACAAATATTATTCCTGATCATAGACAGAAAGATAACCAAAGAAAGTGAAAATTGAAATTCAATGAACAACAACCTTCCTTTGTTCAGCTAATTTGTTAGCCCTTTCATTGGCTCTTTCTAGCCGTGACCTAACCAAATCCTCCTCTGTAATGAATAAAAACGACATGTGTGATTGGTTTTCAAACGATTCCGCATTCTGTTCACTGGAAGTGCAGATCACTTTTGTTGAGTTGAGAAAAACATACTTGTGCATAATGATTTATCATCGATTGGAAGTTTTTGTAGGTAATAAGAAAATCGTCAAACCTTATTTAGATACACTACCTAGAATGTTCAATGAATAGCTTAGCCACTTACATCTCCCTGTATGATTCACAGTGTCTTCATACAATTACAAAAGCTGATCACATTTTACAAATTATGATTCTCCAAAAAAATTGGGAAAGTTGTTGAGACAGTGCTAGTCAAGGGGAATGGCAAAAAGGCAAAATTATGGACCAAATATTCTCCTTTTGGATCAACCGGCTGTCAAAGCAACCTTTTAAAGTTGAATGTAAGGCAATCAACAAAAAACATACAATGGTCTTGTCTTAAAGTTTAAATATCTGCTCTTTAAGTTAGTTTGCTGCATTTTGATATCCATTTTTATTGATATCAGCTCCTGCAATTAAGTTTGAGGTTTTTTAACAGAGTAGCCTGCAAATCAATTTTACAGTAGACTTCAACTTCACCCTATACAAAGAAGGGAAAATGAATGGCTGCATGAATGACCGAATGAATGGAAGGGAGCTGAATTGAATTAGAATGATACAACAATATCTCTTAAAACATGTCGAAATGCATTTTCAATAACTTGAACGTGTCAGCTGTGTTTCAGTAAACGACGATTAATTCAACTTCAAAATATTGAATGCAAACAGTTAAGCAGCAGGAGGTAAAGACTTCAATATTGTGGCCTAAATGGGAGATCCAAGAGGTAGCCATATATCGACTTAATTACGTTATGGCTACAATGCTTTGTTTAGCACTAAAAATCTTCTTAATGATTTATTTTCTGAAAAATCTTGAAGGACTCAACAAACTATTCAAAGAGGTCCTTGCTGGAAAAAACTTGTCCAATTGGCTAAAGCAACGTCGTGCAATCGAAGTCCAGAAATGTTTCAGGATATCCGATATAGGAAAGATGATTGCAGCTTGAGATATACAGAATCTCTAAAGAGATAGTTACGTTGAATTCACATCGATAATAATGGGTGCAATCTGACTAAATCGTTCGACGAGGCCAAAGCTCGGTATCAACCAAACATCGAGTGAGCGAATCCCCTTTTTTTGTTTGCGCTAGACCAGGGAAGCCCATAACCGTAACCATAATAATCAGCATCGATTTGTTTTCAGTAGGCTGAAAAATATACCTTGCTGTAAGAGCTAATTCAGGTCTAATTTACAGATAAGTAACTACAATCCAAAATATCACACCGTCCTATTGCAAGCTAGTTATCAGTCCAAAATAAGATCTACGTAAAATGAAATACAAAGATGCCAATCATAGAAGTGATACTCCCTTCATTACAAAAACCTTTTTCAGCATTAGATTTCATTTTGCTAAGGTGTAGGGCAACACCTACCATCATCTCCCAGACGATCGCCCGCACGCTGATGCGGCGAGGGAGAGTCACAATGGAAACAAAACCGGCAAGACACTAGGGAAAATATTCTACAGACAGAGCTACCAGCACATGTGGTACTGCAAAATGGATCCAGAATCATGCAAGATAATTGTAGATTCGTGGAGTAAGCAGGGTGATTCAAGTCCAGTCAATAATATTGGAGGGCATTTAAGATCATAATAGACAAGATACCTTTTTCTTTTGATTGAATTTCTCGTTTCCTTAGCTCCGCTGACCTGATTAGGAGCAAAGCAAATGATAGTATAATATAGCAAAATAGTGATCATAATGGTAGTAAGAATGATGTTAATACTACGTTAAAATGATGATGATAATGATGGTAATGATTTCATTTTGGTATCTGATCATCCCGTAATCTATACTCAACAAACTGAATGCTTTCAATGCAAAACGTACTCATCTTCACATTGCCAATCTAAAGTAATGCTCACCTCTAAGTTTATATCGTACTAGTTTTAATTAAAAAATACGCTTTACAAAGGGTAGATTCAAACTGGCTTTTTATTTTCTTTCATTTCTACAGCCTAAAATGTGACATGTCCTACGCGTGGTCGATCTCAAAGTGTGCAATGGTTGAAGTGGGTTGCACCCTCGACTCTCTTAAACTGAATCCAGTTTAGTAGCTACTACTGGTATTGCAGACTACAGGGGCGCGTTTTTAATCACTTCAAGTCCTTTTGCATGAATAAAATTCTACAAATATCATAACAGAGCAGCAGTCTTGGTTATCAATGCTTGAAATCACAAGGTGGCTAAATCTCTTCATTTCAGCACAATCTCTTCATGCATACGGTTAGATACATCACCCGATTCCAACTCACGTTTTATCTTTCATCCATGGAGGTAAGGCATCCTTTCTGTTTATCTTCCGAGACTGACCAACCTCTGTATCATGCATTCCATACAGAAATCCCGTTGAATTCTCACTGCCATAGAGTGTCATCTCGTTCAAGCTTCTGGTAGACTCCATCAGATTAGTTCGCCTGGAATCTCTTTTGGGCGCAGTATTGGGTATTCCACCGTATGCAAGTATATTACTTGAGGATCCACAGGGAGGCTACAACGGAAAAAATTTAATATAGCGAAAGCAATTGCATGAAGTCAGAAAAGGCAGTATGCTATTGTAGTTCATATACAAAATTGAATCGCATACTCAATTTTTGGCGTAGAAGAAAGCAGAGATAGGGCCCTTAGCTTTTTCTAGGAAAATGGACTTTAAGAGGTGGTTTCCCATTGCTTTCCTTACCAATGGGGTTTTTATTGTGACACGTGTAGGATTTGAACGCACAACCCTTGTGTTATGAGTCCGCACGTTTGACCAGTACACCAAAGCAAAACTGGTTTACACATACAGAATGTAAAAATTTGCTCACATTTCTCACGGAAAGACTTGGTTGCAAACACCTCCCATTATCGACAAAAGACAAATGAAATTTGTGACATTTAACTTTGAAATCTTCAAGCAAATAATTTCGTAGGAAGTTCTTCCGACATTACATTGCATGCCAGCCGAGAAACACTAATGTTGAGACGTAAAAGCTGTTTCAGAAAAAGAAACTTTTCAGGGGCCCAGGCGACTGTATTCTTATATATAAAATACATTGCATCACGGGTTTCACACTGCATCAGTGAAATCATAGTTGGTCATTGCGCAATGTGACGCTGCATCTCTCAAAGCTAGATCCCCACCTGCTACTAAATTACAAAAATAAACGTTTTCTACATTGTGGGTCTTTTAAATGGATTATTGAAAAAAGATAGCTTATCTAATCTTTTGATCCGACTGAATTAATCTTGCACAAAGCATGATTCATTAATAAAGATTCAGTGCCACAGCTTAAGTCTTCGAAATTAGATTTCAATTAAATGTAGCATGTTGATAAAATGATAAAGATATCTAGAAGTTGCATTGGAAACTTTTACAGATAAACAAAAAGATTTATAACACAATAAGCTGAAAAATAAAGCAAATTGAAAAGCTATCTAAAACTTGCTTTGCAAGGATTAACGTGGAGTCTTTTGTACTACTGGCTGGCCGAAAATCGTAGCCAAAGCGAAACGGACTTACTGGGGGGATTCAAGCACTTGTATTAAGTACTGTGAGTGACAATGATAAAAATTAACATGATGAACACATTTATAAAATTTTCAACTTTGCATGGCATAAAGAGCAAAACTTTAATAAAATAAACCTAAATATGAAACAAAAACATGGGAATGACAATAATTGGCCGGGATCTATTTCCTTACCCAGAATTCAGGCAACATGTATTGGGTTCAATAAATTGCACTTTAAGCAGTGCTTTAAGCCTTGTGCATTATGTTCAATTGTTATAACACGAAGAGGCTCCCTTCATCAAATCTCTTTCAAAGGCTTGCACATCAAGTCTATTTGATCAATTCTAAAAAAGGCCTTGTTGTTGTTGTGTATGATTATTTAGACAGGATTATACTGTACAATTTAAAATTGATATAAATAGTGGTCCAGTTTCTAAAATAAGCAAATAAATATGCAAATAAATATTACAAGTTTTCAAAAAAAAATATGACATGTCCTTTCTTAAGGAGAGAAAAGGGTTATTTCTCTCCTTAGTTAAAAATTATATCAAAGTTCTCTTGAATTGTGTTGTGGTGGCTATTTCTTTTATGCTAGCAGGCAGTGTGTTCCAGGTTTTTATGGCTGATTACTGAAATGTTTTTTGCTCTTCAGTTGTCACCCTTGCAATTTCAAAATCTGATCTACTTTTCAATCTTTTAGTCACTTGATGGTTATTTTCAACTATAGGGAGAACAATTCTAGCTTCTGGTCCCTCTTTTTGTTGCTTCTTTATCTACCCAGTTGGTTGAATAGAGTGATGGATTTAGTTTTATTACCATATTAAAATCAACAGGTGTTAGATGTAGTTAGCACATGTATTAGATAATGCACATACTGCATCAAAGCTCATATGCACTATAGTGATTTTGGCCCCATGCTCTTGCATTTTTTATATGATTCCACTTAGATATCAAAGGTAGATATTTGAACACTGAGAAGCTCTTTTGCTTATCAAGCAGTGTTCCCATCCTTCCTCTTGATGTGACCACACCTCGTGATTCCTAAGCTTGGAGTTACAGAGAGCTTGCGACCCTCCTCATTATATGTGAAAGTTTAGCTGAGGGGGTTTGAGCCACTGACTGTAGAATCAATGCACAAGAATCTTACCAATGAGATATCCCACTTCTTTGGCAAGCCCTTAGATATCCTCTACCTGCCCAACCACCAGTAAAAGGGTATCTTGCAAGAACCTGGGGCATGGTGAAACAAGGAGAGGACCCAATCATCTTAAATCACATGCATATGGCTCAGGATAGTTCGTCTCTAGCAAGGTGCTAACTATGTGTGGTGTGTGCAGTTGCATCAGTAGTGCATTTTGGGGACAATGCAGAAACCTCTCGTTGGTGTCCCTGGATATTGGCCGCCAAAAGTGATCTCGATTCGTTTTTGTCGGCTCGTAACCGATTCTGCAGCCACTTTCTCTCTGGGCGCATTTGAGGGAAAG
The DNA here is from genome assembly GCA_964026355.1 of Pseudorhiza aurosa. Classification (NCBI taxonomy): domain Eukaryota; kingdom Metazoa; phylum Cnidaria; class Scyphozoa; order Rhizostomeae; family Lychnorhizidae; genus Pseudorhiza; species Pseudorhiza aurosa. The sequence continues at coordinate 3,736,353 of OZ032115.1, forward strand.
ACTCGATGAATAAGTAGTTCATTTTGACTTAGATTTTAATCAAGGAAGAAGTAAAATTTTGATGCTACATTTAAAAGAACTCAGCTTACATTTTGATACCTCTTGATTATGATAAATTGTTAAGTCATGTCTTTAAATCTTAAAAACAAATTTTGCTGTTCTCTCTATCAAACATTGCTCCTCCTCAGCATCTTCATGGGTTTAGATTTAAAAAATTTTTAGATGCTTGATTAAATGCTATCATTGGTGAGCACCCTGTTGAAACTGTCAATCTCATAACTGGCAGAACTTACCTTGCCGTGGACAAAATGCTGCTTCTTATTAAACCTCTCTCCTAAATTAGACCTTGGAGACAGACCATTGAATGTTTCATTTTCAAATTGAGTATGATGGTGACCATAGAGGTGACGTCTACTTTTGTCTGACGCATATGGATTGTCATCCGTGATTCTTCTTGGATATGAGTCTTTACTTAGCAAATCTGCAAAGACGTGGAAAACACTTGAAACAGTAGGCTCTATAGCAATGGACAAATGTGTTCCCTTCCCATTGATTGCCTTAAGTTCTTGATTGATTGATTCACACGTTTCTCCATTCCATTTTTAGAAATAGTGGAAAAATAATGCAATGGGTTTTCCTACTGGATTCTCATTACAAGGTATTTGTAAGCTTTTTAGGTGGTATCTAATGCATTAAACATTTAAATCTCAGAATTAGGAATCTAATCACTTGGACCAAGTTAGTAATTGCTTTTTGACACAAAGCAGAGACAATCATGAATCATAAACTAGGGATCGCAAGAAGTTCTGAACCAAATAATTTCAATTTGTCAATTTCTATTACTCTGATTTCTTATAACTTGTTGAATAGCAGTGTGTCTCTCTGAAACATTGGTTGGGTTTTAACTCTGTGTGAGCACAGTAAAGAAGAGCAGTGGTCTACTACCATAGCTTAAATGTGCAAACTTATGCTGCAGAGAACACAGGTTTAAGTCTAACAAGTCACAAGAAAATTCTTTCAGTGAGGAAGTCTATAGTATCAAAACAACCTCAAAACCTCTGAACCCTACCACTGACTTCTCTTAAGCTTCAAACCGAATGTCCTAGGGAGGGAAGTATAGAAAGGAATGGAAGAGACCCTCTCAAGGAACAGGGACCCCCCTGCGAAGATGGGAGAAGCTGCAGAAGAATGATAACAGTGTAAAAAATAAAAATGAAAAAAACCTTGCTTGATTTCATGTCAATCAAACATGAAATAGCATCAAAGACATTAGCATGAAAGCGAAAGAATGAACTGTTCAATAATTAATGCCAGTCATAAACTTCTGGTATGAAAGATGTTTGTAGGTTATGAATGCTTTGATTCTAGTAATTGTTATCGAAACACCTTGAAAGCAGATTTCGGTCATCATGGTGATCAAAAAACCAACAAACAGTGTAATTTAGGTGTAAAGAAAAAGCTCCCAACCACTGGCCACACTCAATTTAGAAATGGCTAAAGAAGCAGTTAACGAATTTAGATATAATATTCTGCGGACTCTAGCCACTTTCCACTTTAACAAACAACTTATGTAGTATTCTCTTATCTAGAGTTGCTGCACATTATACTCACATAAATACTATCTACAGTTATTAGAGAGCTGGGACAATAAGAATCGTGAGAAATGTTAGAATTACGATGAAAAATAAAAATCCAAGACTAAACATTGTGACTCTGTGAAGGGAAAAATTTTGGTCTCTATCGGAAGCAAAAGCTTATTTCATCATTGATTCTCAATATCCAGAGTGTTAAATGAAATATGTCATGATGACAGGTCGAAGCTAAAGAAGTATTTGATAACCAAGAAAGTATATTGTTGAGATCTCACAGAGAAGCCTGAACTCTGCTTTTATCAACTGAGGCAAACATTTATCTATTCACCTCTCGTTCTACAGACCGTACTTATCCTCTACATAAAGAAAAGCAAACATTAAAAACAAACCTCGACTTTTTGCCGATAAAACCATGTGTACATGTAACTGATCCGGCTAACTAAGCCTTAACGATCCTCCAATTTCCAGGTACATAACTTGTATGAATAATCCAAGCTGTCAAATTAATTAGATTAAATCTCGAAACGGCGAACTGGTTAACAGCTAAAGCGTTGTTTCCCTGTTATTGTTATGGCAACCAAAATGGTAGGATTGTAAATACACAATGGGCCTTGTACTACCAGAAGAAACACACAAGACAGGATTGCATGTCGGAGCTCATGCGTAAAGAACTGAACGCAATGCTTCAAAATTTCATAGGTGGCTCAAAGTGCTTCTATCTTCAATAATGGCTGATTTCAACATGTGCTAAATCTGAACTCATGACCTCTTGCGGAATGCATTTCGGCTCGGACGGTTGAATTCGAATGAGTCGAACAAATAACATAACCGGAATACCCCTAGCAACAGCCTCTTATCAGAAGGGTCGAGTGCGCTCAGCTCACCACGCAGAGAGAGAGGCATTGGTCACAATTTTACCACTGAAAACGTGACAACACAGGCTTGGCAAGACTTTTTAAATGCCATGTTATCCTAACATATGAATTCTAAAATTGGCTCTAGCCTCACTTGTTGCTTCAGATCTAAATATTAAGAACCATTCTAGCGCAAATGAATCTAATTCTAAAACTGTGGAATGATGCGAAGTCTGAATTTCGAGAGTTCCAAACACCGATTTACGAATTAGACCCCTAAATGAACTCCATCAAAGAAAGCGTTAAAACGGCAAAGGGGTTTTCTTCTTCAGGTTATCGACATTTTGAATTCATTCTATATGTCCTTACTAGCCATGAAGTTGATTCTTGTATTAATACACGAAGTGAAATGTAGTATGGAGTGAAATTAATTGGGTGGAAGCAGGCTTTCCATTGCTAAATTATTAATACCGGTAGAGAAATTGCGCAGATCCGTGTAAACTTCAGTAAGAGATTGGGAGATGAACTTGAAGACGTGAAAAATCCTTTCTTTTTCCTTTTTGTAGTTTGAATACTATTTTCTGTTTCAGTTCTATTTGAAGCTATTTATCAATTGCAATTAATGGCAATTAGTACTACAGGTCGAAAGCATATGATCATTTGACTTGACAAATATAAAATATATGCATGCAGTCCATTATGTCAAATGCTAACAAGAGTAAGAGATTGAAATGAAGAATTCAAAGCCTGTCTTGAGAGCGTTAGAATGAGATAAAGTGAAAAAGACCATAAGCTTTTTCTTAGTGGGTTATGTTGAGGAAGGCCATGGTGGCCTATACAAAGCCCCAACAGAGGAAGAAAGAAGAAAGCGAAAGGCTAAGAGGAGAGTGAGATCAGATCAAGTTTATTGATTGATCTTAGATTTGAAAGATCTAAATCTGAATAGAGGAAAAATGAAAGAACAAACTTCCATCAACTTTGATAATTTAAAAACTGTTCCTTGCCACACAGTCTTAACACTATCTCATGACTGGCCTATCCCTTCAAATGGATGACCCATCATCGGCTGTCACTCAGGAAGAGTATGACAATCATCATCATCATCATCATGGGTCAGGTTCCTTTGTCGATCCTACTCGAATTCACATGGCTACACCGAGCCCTCCAGATTCTCCGATCTCTCATGGCATTCGAGAGATCCTCGATGTCTTTCGAGATTTGAAAGATGGCAGGTTGTAAGATTCAGGAACGCAAGAAGAAGGCAAGACGTTCCATAAATTGCATGTTCTTGGGATGACTGATGATTTGTGGGGTACATTTCGTGGACTAGGCAGTGAAAATAAAGTTAGCGGACTAGGCAGTGAAGCTATAGGTGCGATCAAGGGCGTTGTACCAAGAAATAGAAAGCTCCGACCAATACTTTAAACAAGCATTCTGGAGCACCTTGGTAGAGAGCTACCATCCTAAGCCATTGCATCGCAAGGTAGAGTAGTCAGCTCTTTCCCTTGACACATTTAGCTTTTTGCCAGGATTTCGTTAACTCTTGAGTGGACGGACAAAGGGCAAAGGGAGACGTGGGCAAGTTTGCCTCGAACCTGGGACCTTCCATCCAGCAGTCATGTGCTCTAACCACTATGAAAACTACTGTTATTTCGCAATACACCTTTTAGCTAACAGAAGAGTCTCCTTTTTAGTGTTTAAGATGGCAGCTGGGGTCTTGCCCGGAGTGCTACATATACTGCTGTTTTCCTTATTACCAAGCTTACTTCTGTTATCAGTGACTAAATTTTACTTACTTACGTGAAGAAAGCGAGCAAAATTGCAACCATTGGCATTGTCTGTCGTATAAATGAGAGGAAAATTTGATACCGAGTTCATCGCTGCGATGCATTTGGCTTCTAATGCAATTTTAAGAGGGAACTGATAAATCAAAGGCAGTATCCTTCCTTCACAATTCTTGGTGAATAGGCCCATCTCCGTTTCGCTAGCCTGTAAGCCACAAAGCTGTGCAAAACGCAGTGAATACTACCGTTGAGGGTTGGAACATACAAGAGAAGGTTTAAATCATAAAGCGCTCCAATGATATGTCTATCAATTGAAATGAGCTTCAGAAGGCTTCTTGTAAATCAGAGAAGCATGCAAACAGAGACATGTTGTTGTTGTTATTTAGACTGGATAGCACTGCACGATTTAAAATTGATGTAAATAGTGGTCCAGCTTTTAAAATAAATAAATGAATATGCCAATAAATATTTCAATTTTTGAAAAAAATTCTACTTTCTGCACCATAATGACTTTATGTACATGGAAGTTGCTGAATTTGACATCCAATTAATAATTTCACTCAGTTGCATAGCTGGAAATGACGCTTTTTTCAAATTTGCCTCGAGCAATGTCAAGCTCTTAGCCTTTCTCGTGACTATCGAGGGAGCTTTGTTACAAATATTCTACTTTCGTGCATAACGGAAGAGCAGCAATTTTCACGTGCTGTCCTTCTGAAATCATATGATACATAAATTCAGTCACATTTCATTAGAATATAACCTAATTCATGCTTATTGCTTAAGCATCTTAATAGTCAAGCAGATCATCGCAAAGCTTTTGCATAGTTTCGAGTGTAGTTTCTTAATGCAATGCAAAGATAAGAATTACAATGCATTGCTACGTGCAATTCAAATTTCACTGGTCCAGGTAGCTTTAAAAGAGTTTGGCATGATTTTAGCTTGAGTCTAATCTCTCCTCATAATACACATTCTTTTTCTGTTTAGTCGAATCCTGGTCAATGGCTGTACTAAGATCAAATTCTCAGTAATTGAATTTTGGTACTCATTTCCATCTGTTTGCTTTCTCAACTGCAGAATCTGAAAGCGATTGACAAATCATTGCCTTGCCACAACTGTATTTGCTTTCAGTCAGGTAAAAGTCATCTAAGTTGATGAGAATCACAACTGCAGCTGTTCAAAAACGCAGCAGAAGAACGATTTTAATCTGCCGAAAAAAGGACGGCAATATAGCAGTACTTGTCTTCCAGGGGGATCTGTTGTGAAGAATGAAATCTCACGAGTAGGGCACAATTTTGGAGATCTTTCCACCTCTTACAGACACTCTCACAGGCATTGCTCTCAGGGATCAGGGAGATTATTCCAGTTTCTATGAGGCTTGTCAGAGCGACCAGAAGCTCAACGCATTCACACCCTTTCCAAGGTTCGCTGCCTAATCCACGAACTCTATCCCGCAAATCATAATTCATCCCAAGAATGTGCAATTCATGGAACGTCTTGCCTTCCTCTTGCTTTCCTGAATCTTACTACTTGCCATCATTCGAATCAAAGGCCAATAAACTTGATGTAAAACTTTTATTATATACAAGAAGAGTGAAAGTCGTTCGTGGCGCTGTTTGCATTAGTTAATAGATGGAGTAGAACTAAGCGGTAGAAACAAGGCCTTTCTCAAGAAACGAGGCCCTTCACAATAAATGTATCATCTTAGCGTCTCTGTGCTACCCTGTTATGCTAAGTAGAACGATATAAAATTCTTCAATTTTCACACCCATGCGGCGAAGAGGATACTCAGGACATTATTCCAATCTAAACCAATTGCCTACAAATGGGGGATTTTTTCTAGAACATATGCTAGTTTTCTTATGCAATCAACAGCCCTTGAAACACTATGTACTTCAAAATGGTTTGTACCGGTTCACCACTTAACATTCAAAACAAATATCTGACTTCTTCATTGAATAGATACGATTACATTACTGATCTACTTACTAATGACATTATGTTCCCATCTACTAAATAATCGCTATGTATCATCAAAAAATGTCACGGAGATAGATGGAGGCAATAGTTTTTTTGGCATGAGTTGTACCTGTGATAGTACTTCATAGTTGACATATACAGATCTAGTTGCTTCACCAAAAGTTGGCTTTTAAGGGGCCTCCGACAAAACTACAATGACATATGACAATAAGAGGGCAGGAAATTGAATCGAACTACAATGAATGTTTACCTGTTCACAATAAGTAAAACTGAACTGAACGAATTAAATAGTATACAAGAAGCAATCAAAGAAAGAATCCCTCCCTCTAAAGAGTTTTCTTAAAACTATGCTGCTAGGATGCTTGTCTTCTACAGTGAGAAGCAAATATTTCATTGCAGACGCTATTAGCCAATTTTGCTTTTTTTGAAATAGTAAAAGATGTAAGCACTTTGCGCACCTGCTACAAGAAGGTTCGAGCAAATACGTCATTGCAAATAGCACTTTTTTGACGAGCCCCCTCGTCTTAAACACAATATTGTGCACTAATATTAACTCTACAATCAAAGTTAGATCTTCGATTTATTAAATCCCCAGTCATTCTAGAGTTCATCTAGATGACAGAATGGAGACGACTCATTCACAGCTGCAGAAAAGAAAGTTGTAAAGCTTCGTCCCTACAAGCATCTGCAACTACTATAAAGTTTCCACTTATCAAAAATGACAATGGCGTGCAGCATATCAGAACAAGTGAAGAACATTTCTCGTGCGATGTATGTGCCAATGTTCACTATTCTCACAGTAGCCTCAGTATTGGCGGTAGCTTTCAATTCCATGCTGCTTATAGCTTTGATAAAGACGAAGCAGGTTAAATCGCTGTTTCTCATTTCTTGTCTATGCGTTGCAGATTTGCTAAACGGTGCAGTCACATTCCCAGTGTTCGCATGTAAGTACTTTGTATCGTCTCTAAAGGAGAGCTGTTTATTTCAGCTGGTCTCTTCCTTCATCTTTGGCAGCATCGCAGCATTTTCAGTCTTCATTACGATTCTACTGGCCCTAGACCGATACAGTCACATGAACCCTAATCCAGTAGGGCAGGAAAGACTTCACAGGATCTTCAAACGACCTTGGAATTACATCTTGGTTATACTCACAGGACTTGCTTGCCTCACCTCCAACATTCTGCAGGTACTGGCGATGAGCAGAGGGATATCCTTTCAAATATTTAATGCATTTTCAGCCACCTTGTCAGCATTGATTCTTTTATCGGTTACAGTCCTTTACACAAAGGGATATCTACGCGTCAAGCAATTTGTCGACGAGAGTCCAATCTATCAACAAAACAACGGCGCCGTTGCTAGACCACTATATGTTCAGCGCTTGTTTAAGACAGTCATGATGTTGGTCATCGTTACCGTCATCTCGTACTTACCCCTGACTTTGGGTATCATTATGATCAGTGTATATGATATGATGAATATTGCGAGTGATCTTAACACAAGGGATGACGTATTCATAGCAATGTTGTCATGCTTTGCACTAGCACCCTTGATAGATCCCCTTATCATCTTCCGTTACAATAACGAAGCCATGGCATGGCTCAAGAGCTTCTGCCAGGACAGAAATATCTTCAGTCGCACTTCAAACGATAACCAGGTACATGGTGCTGGTCCAGCTGCTGCGGAGGCGCGTTGAACGTTGAAGTGCAAACCTTCGAAGTGCCCTGTTCACCGGAATGCCAGGAACGCAATAGGGTGCAGGGGTCACTCTGGAGCATGACTTCCAAAGCTTTCCACTGCGAGTTCATTTGAAAATATGAATAATTGTATTTTGGAAATTGATGCAAGGAGATTGTCTTGCAAGTAAAATTGCTATGTGTTTCACAAACTCAGATATTTATAATGGCCTCAATTTCATTCATAGTGTATGCTACATAGAATCCATCCTAATACCCAACTGGGGGACTCAATGTATACCATTGTATCCATGGCATCCTCAACATAACCCACTAAAAAAAAAGCAAAAAAAAAATAAAAAAAAAAAATTGTGACGTCAAGCATCGAGGGTAATCTGCGAAGGAGACCAAGTGATCACCTGTGAGAGACCAAAGGTCACATGTGAACAAACGACTTCAGACAACGGTGCTCCTGCCTATCGTTTGCATGTCCTAACTCAGTAGCAAACATGGCTGCAGGAAATTTGCAATCGAAACGAAGAGCGACAGTTTCTGGTTTGCCGGGATTCTCAGCGAACTTCTTAGCTTCGTTTATGATAGCGTTTCCCATAATATTCTGCTGGTTTTGCTACATCACCATCCATGGCTACCGCGGTTCATTACTGCTCGCTGCAAACGACCTTGTCTCAAATGTTTCAGCTGGAAATGCTTTAGGATTCATATTGTCAACGATTCCCGATGTTACACTAGAAGGAGCATGCCTTTACTTTGGCTGGATACTTGTGCAAGCAGCTTTCTATTTGACTGTACCAGGGCCTACAGGCTTCGGGCAGATGACCCCCGGTGGGAACATCATTAAGTACAATTGCAATGGGCTCAACTCTTGGTTAATTACCCATATCGCCTTGCTTGCCGGGGTGTATCTGGGCCTTTTTCGCGGTACTATTCTGTTTGACAACATCGGCGCTTTCTTCGTGTTGGCAAACGTAGCCGGACTTTCATTGAGTTTCTTCGCATTTTTCAAGGCCCGCGTGTTTCCAACTCATCCCGAAGACCGGCGTTTCACCGACTCTAGCATCTACGATTTTTTCATGGGGATCGAACACAACCCGCGTGTTGGTGATCTGGATTTCAAACTGTTCTTCAACGGGAGGCCTGGCATTTTAGCATGGACTCTCATCAACATTTCCTGTCTAGCGAAACAGTACGAGCTCCATGGCTCCGTCACCAACTCCATGATCCTTGTGAATGCCCTTCAAGCAGTCTACGTCCTCGATTTCTTTTGGAAGGAGGACTGGTACCTAAGAACGATCGATATTGCGCATGACCATTTTGGCTTTTACCTGGCATGGGGAGACCTCACTTGGTTGCCCTTCATGTACACGCTTCAGTGCTACTATCTTGTGTACAACCCTGTCCAGCTGACGCATCCTGCCACTGCTGCTATCGCACTGCTAGGGATTTCGGGTTACTTCATATTTCGGTCGGTCAACTCACAGAAAGACAAGTTCAGAATAGACATGCAGAAACATGGAAAAAGCATCATTTGGGGCAAGCCTGCCAAGTACATCCCAGCGACTTATCACACCACGGATGGCAAGCTTCACAAAAGCCCCTTGCTGATATCCGGGTGGTGGGGGCTCTCAAGACACTTTAATTACGTCGGGGACCTAATGGGGTCTCTTGCATACTGCTTGCCGTGCGGATTTGCCCATTTACTGCCATACTTTTACATCGTCTACATGATAATCCTTCTCGTTCATCGAGTCTTCCGCGATGACGTCAGATGCAGAGAAAAGTATGGAAAGTTCTGGGAGCGCTACTGCGAAGAAGTCCCCTACCGTATAGTGCCATATATATACTAAGTTAGGGAATAAGCTATCACATGAAATAAGACATTGATTATGTATAATTCATCCGAATTCCTGCTTACGTGTATCTACATGTAAATCTGTTGCACCACAAGACACAAGAAATTTTTCTTAGTACGATTTTATCAGGGACGGTTTTAGAGAGAGCTATGCCTGAGACGGAAATAGTCTGCAGGGTCCTTGCTTAAAAATGCGTTGTTAATCAAATCTATTCCCGAGTCCTTTTCTGATTATTTGGTTCTTCTGCTTAAAATATAGTCTTTTTCAATTTTTCTCTTAAACGCGGGCCCCATCTGGTCCCCCTTAAAATTGCCACTGGATTCAACGAAAACGGGAGTATATAGGATAGTAACAGTAGATGCTGGAATGGATTTGAATCCCTGAAGTAGGAGACTCAAGCTATGAAGTCGAATGACTTCTTATTAGCCCAATAATTGGGAAGGTGATTTCAAAGCAGATCTAATACATCACACATGACCACGTGACGACGCTAGACATGTTGGAAGCGGAAGTAAATACGGCTCAGAGCAAAGACAACCCCTCCCGAGATTGGTAACAGATTCTTGATCTACTATGTGAACTCATAAAAATGTTTTTAACTTCTGTCTTTTTGTACCAATAACAGGAGGCAAGCAATCAATTGCTGCAATATCTGACAATGTAAAATGACCTAAGTTACTATCAACACGTCCTCAGACGAAGACAGCAATACGTCTTGTTGCGTCAAACAACGAGTTCCTTTCGTTACCTTCCTCGATCAGAAATTTAGCTTTAAAGACGAACTAGACCAACATAGTTTGAAGAATTTCATTCGTTGGTGGTATATGCCCGTTCCGTGCTTCAACATAGTTAATGGAAGATTTTAATTCTTGTTGGAAGAATCCGACCTACACAGCACGCAAGTGCTGAATAGCTGAAAATTACGATTGTCACAGCTATTTGCAAGCAGGAGATGTAATGGCAAACTCCATCATCCGCCTGGCAAGTCTAAAACTAGAGACGAGTATCGGATTGCAGCTTGCTAGCGAGGTTCCCACCCTGAGTTACGGCATTGTGAGGTAGTGTGGACTGTTCCTTTCCTCATCTCAAAATTCATAAAGCCCAACAATGCAAAATGATCATCGGCTTTACAAGTCTATATCATATTTGCAATTGAAAACCTTGTATTGAAAACAAGTATGGGCAACTAAGATAAAGAGCATGTCAAAGGGACAATTTTAAATGAGGAATTGGAAAAATGCCTTCATTTCTATATATTTACTCACCCCATATACTATTTCAAAAAATGTCTTTTTAGGAACCTATTGAAGGTTTTAATGCACTTTGTATTCTTTATGTTCGCAATTACCTGCTTGCATACAATAAAACGCTAAAAATGATACTTCGGTAATGAGGTTAGGGTTTACTGATGGAACAATAAAGAAGGTATTGTTATTGCTATTATTATTTGCGATCGTATATTGATGTAGATGATTGGTTTGTTGGAAATGTCTCGGATTCGGATACGTAATAAGCCTGCTGAGAGAAAACTGTCACTGAAAGGATGTAATTTGTTTCTGGATGAGTGTTAGATATTCCTCGCCACCCTGCAGAAACATTGGAAATTTGGAAGGGGGTAACTGGGCAAATGAATCAACAAATAAGCCACACGATTGAGTCATATGCGAGAGAGTGTTATAATACAGCATCTAACTAGGTATTCTGAGGGCAATGCGAAATGCCTGGATGCTGGAAAACACTTCGTTTGTTTCGTGGTTTATTTATGGCCACTAAATAGTACTTTGAAAGCTGCTGTAAGGTGGTTACCCTCTGTTCTCCTACCTCTTTTGCATGAATATATATTGTTGCACCATAATTGATCTTCATTCTATGGTAGTGTTATTTAGAAAGCTAAACTCAGCCTTTTTCTGGTCTCAGTACCTAACACTGTCGAAAAACATAGAAGAGGTCTATTGTACCAACGAAAGGCCAATTCTTGTCGCTATTTACCTGGGTATGGTCATTCTTGCTTGCATGAAGCAAGCATTGTATCTTATTTAGCGCACTCGCAGCATCAGAGACTATGGACCATATTATCACAGCGATGATGATTATGATGCAACAAGGCTCAAGTAAAATTCTGCTCCGAGACTTAAGTTTTCTCACTTAACAACGTTGCCACCCTATTCCAAACTGATTTCAAATTACGGACCCACCGGTTTGCATGTCTAGTTTAAAATTCACTAACTCGAATCCGCAAGAGCTATTTGAGTCTTCAAACTTAAATAACGAAGTTAGTTACTGAATTTTCCATTCAAGAATTTCTATAGAGGTATGCTTTTTAGCATTTAGGAGCAACAGAACAATGTAGGATAGTAAGTCAATTGAAAATAGCGGATGGATTGCCAGCTTATACTGGTCTCAGAATTCCTACTTTTGGCACCTAGAAGCTGCATTGGTACCCTTCAAAAAGCGACGAACATGATAAAGATTTAACTACTAAAACTTATGTGCTTGCGTCCCTAATCTGACTGTCAATGCTTTCCATTTTATGCCTACCTCGTAGTTTTCTGATATTTTGGGTGCAATTTTTGTCCATTGCTTTGGATAAAAGCCAACAATGCTGATACCTCAGTCTATTACATACTGCTATCCATTCACCAATGAGTTATCATTTTCAAGGCTTAAAGTGGCTGGACTTGAATTCTAAAGCAGAACTTTTCCATTATTGATGGCAATTTATCTCCATTGGGGTACATTTCCTATCTTGGTCACCAATTCCTACTAACATCATGTTGAATCTTTTATCACAATGGATGTCTTGATTGTGATAATAATCTTGCTTACAATACAGTCTATTTTGTTGACAGAATACACCCATGATACATGCTTCCAAACACAGTGAACAGAGTCTCAGTTTCACAAGGTAATTAAGTATAGAAGGTAGTTGAAATAAAGAAACTTGGAAGATAAGAATGACATCAAAGTATCAGATGAGTAGTTTAGACATAATGACAATGAATATTCAGACTGAAGAATAAATAATACCAACCATCTTGAAATCAGTTTATTTTTGCAGCTATTACGACTTCTTAATGCCACCAAGGCAGTAGAAATTGAATGCTTAACAGTGCAACAGAGGCTACTTCTATTTCCATTTGAATCTTTGTAAGATATGAATTAAAGAAAAACTAAATTTCTTGTAACAGCAAAAAGCCTTGGAGGCAGTTTTAGTCAAAAGTTAGGACTGAAAGATTGCATAGGAACTTCTGCAATCCATAGTGGATTTGGACCACAGAGGAATCAAAATGGGCTGTCCAAAACAAGTCCTCAGTCACTATATATAAAGCAGAATGCGAAATACTTTCAAATAGGGTAATTTGAGATGAAGAGCGTGCAGTATTTGATTTCAGATGGCACCGTGAATTTTTCTGACAATTAGAGCAAAAGATGGATACATGGGATATATCTTTGCATTACGGAAACATAAGGTGGAATGACAATAACCTAATTTCCACTTCTCATCAACCTGAACACAAAGAAACCCTATGAGTTTGTATTAGTACTAAATCATGTTAATATTAGCAGCTTATAAGCAACATCTCACTTTTTTAAGCATTTTTTGCACCAATTTATCATTGATCTAAATAGCTCTTAGGCTCTGGTTACATTCCGATTTAGACCCTGGTGGATACTTAGAAAATGAGCTCTTTTGTATGAATAAGTTTTATGGAAGTACAAAAATGCTATGAAAAGTGTTACTCGTCTAATAAAATCATATTTAACAAAGGCTTATTACATTGGCACCAACAAAGCGTTTCTCTGCTGAAAGACAGGCACTGTAACATCTTTTTACTGAAAGAGTTTCTCTCACAAAATGACACACTTTCGTTTCTTTGTTTTCCCCTTTTTCTTGGCTCCGGGCTTTGAACTTTCATCGGTTTTTCTTGATTTGATCACTCTCATAAGATCAAAGAATGCTTTTTCCACATTCAATTTGGTTTTTGCTGACGACTCAATGTATGGCACCTGCCATTCTTTTGCAGTTGATTCTGCCTCTTCATTTGTTACTTGCCTTTTCTCTTCAAGGTCAACTTTATTCCCAATTAGTATAAATGGTACATTGTCCTCTGTTTTAACTCTTAATATCTGTTCTCTCAGATCAGAAGTTGCACTGAATGATTCTGGCTCACAAATGGAAAAAACACAAAGGAAGCCCTCTCCACTCCTAATGTAATTATCACGAATGGCTGCATAGTCTTCCTGTCCTGCTGTGTCCAAAATGTCTATTTGGCACTCAGCACCGTCCAAGGTGACCGTTTTTCTGTAGCTGTCAGCTTTAGTTGGCTCGTAGTCCTCAACAAACTATTACAAGTAAAAATTCATTAATTAGATACACCTTCTGAACATGCCCAGACGAGGGCGAGAGGGTTCATGTTAATCATGACATATGAGGGTTCAAAGTTTTAAAGCATGCAAGCAACATCAAGATCCAGGCCTACATTACAAAGGGATACCTCTAAATATGCATGTAAATCAGAATTACTAAGATTTTAAGCAAATCCTTCCAAGCAAGCATATGTCTATCATCTTAGAAGCAGTACTTAGGCCATGCACATCTTATGTTTATTCAGATTACCTCCGCGGTTTCCCTGCGTTTTTCATGAAAAATTAGCAATGAATTTAAAGACAGTCTTACAAAAACACACTTTAAAGTCTTACTGCTGACGGAAGATTAACTTTAGCAGACTATTGAGTGAGTCGAACCTTAAAAGTAGCTAGTAAATCTCTACAAACCTCATCGTACATGAACTGCAAAGTAAGTGCCGACTTTCCAACGCCGCCACTACCAACCATAATGATCTTATGAACACCATCCGATTTCTCCTTAGGAGGCATTTTGTCTTGTGTTGGAATAATTTTCTTTCTAACCTATCCGGGCTTTTTACTGCGCAGAAAATGAACTCTGCCAGGAACGGATGAGATTTGGACGACGAGGAAAGAAGCAAAGTACTACGCCCAGAGCCTAACTCTTCCTACGCAGAGGCTGACAGAAGTACAGGTGCGCACTGTGGTCTGACCTCTGGAAAATTCAAAGATTGATTTGCTCCGAAAAAATGGATTCGCGAAATCAAGTGGGGGGAATGCAAAATTGTGTACGGACTCACTTAGCTGGTTCATTTCAAGCAGCAGATGGCAGTTTGGATTTCAGCAATCGGAAACAGATTGTATTTTGTATGGGAGTTTCACTAATTAAAAAGACTGCGAAGGAGCTCAACTGGAGACGATTATGACATCGATGATGTACTGTACAGTATGTGACGGAAGTGATTCCAACAAGTAAGAACGGTATAGTATATCGAAGGAGGAGGGCACCTGAAGGGGCTGCAGATGATCGATGGGGGGAGGAGGGATGTTGACCGATTAGTAGAACGATGAAGATGGTAGGAAGGAGCTAGAAGTGGCAGGTGTCAAAATGGGAAGCAATAAAAATTGACCTAGTGTGGTCATGGGATGAGAATGAGGGAAGGTTATCCAGTTGAGACTATTAATGGCAGCGTTAAGAATCTCCAAGCTCGACTCATTCACACCCTTTCCAAGTTTCACTGCCTAATCCACGAACTCTATCTCACAAATCATCATTCATCCCAAGAACATGCAACTTATGGAACGTCTTGCCTTCTTCTTGCTTTCCTGAGTCCTACAACTTAACATCTTTCAAATTTAAGATCAATAAACTTGATCTTATCTCTCTATCCTCTTAGCTGCTCGCTTTCTTCTTTCTTCCTTTGTTGGGGCTTTGTATAGGCCACCATGGCCTTTCCTCAACATAACCCACTAAAAAAAAAAAAAAAAAGGAGCAGATCACACAGCAGTTGTTGCTTGGCTACGGGATAAGTCGATGCTGCAAATGGGATTGGTCTAGAACGGTGGCAAGAAAAAGCGTGCGATGGATGGGCCACCATCAAAAGCGACTGAGGCTGAGGATTCGATCGTAAATCGGTATCTTTTATGCCAAAGGACCTCTTAGGTATCGTGATGACACAATTATTACATCATCTAAAATTGATTTCCGGGAAGAATTCATGGCATTGCATAGAACGAGTCACTGCTGATCTCTTTGCCTCCTTTAGCTAGGGGTCTCTACCTCCATTGCTTTCTTCTTCTGCTATCCTGCAGCTATTCTCGAAACAGTTTTCAAGCAGGAAGGAAACTCTATCGAGTTGCTTTGAGGCCTGAGAAAAACGAAGAAGCCTTACCGAATGGTTGGAGACCAAGGTAACTAACGAGCAAGACAGAATCCTTGAGAACCAGATGATTGCTGTAACTTATCAATTACCTTGGACAAGCAAAAATTGCTGTTCGTAGAGTCGTCAAAAAGTCTTACAATCTCCAAAACCAAACTAAAGTCACTTGGAAAGGGCCCAGTGTCCACATGATGCAGTATTTCTCTACCATAAAGACTGTATGATTTAGGATAAGAAGCATTAAGAAATCAAATTGCCAAATAGGAGAAGTTCTTCTGGATTATTCTAAGGAAAAAGAGATTTCTCTTCAAAGAAATTCCCTCCACACAAGTAAACTGCTTGTTTATGCTTGTATCTTTCGTATTGAATTTTTGCCTTGATGCTATAATCACTCTGCAGGAATATGATTGTCGAAATTAAAAGGTTGTAATTGTAGATTGTTCTTTTTATCATCGGTGTTAGCTTAGCAATGGTGACTCGTTGCAGTGGACTGAACTGGAGAAGAGAAGAGAGGAGCTGCGTAGTATTTGCAATGGGACCAGGCGGGGGGAGCATCACTAAGCCAAACTGAGGTTAATGAATTCAATTAAACATTAAAACATTGAAGAGTTAGACGCCTTGCAAATAATCACAATTAACAAACTACATCGCTATTCCTGCCTTTTCAGAGCCTGTTAACACATTATCAATGGCTGCGGTTGTCGAAGAGGTGGACAACTGCAAACTCAAACAGCGGGCGAATTCTGATGTCAACCCAAACGTAAAGGTAAGCAAAACACCGGCTTTACAGGGCTGGAAGATTTTCGGAGTAGTCAAGATTCGTTTTAATTGGCGTTAGAAGAACAGTTAAACTTCCATATTCATGTAATGAAATTTACCAAAAGGAAAAAAGTAATCTTGTCGCATGCATAGAATGCTTTCTTTTGAGGGTAGCAGTAGCCAGAGACAGGGCTCTCCGGTATATGCGAGAGAAGTTTATTTTTATGAAGTGCTTTCAAAATGCCTTCCTAGTCGACATTGTTGTTGCTGGGAGCCGCTCAGAATTCAAGCCCAGTCCCAGAGTTTTAGTTGTACCGCACGCCTAACCAATATGCTGAAGCATTAGTTATCACATGCAATTATCAATTGTTGGAATAATAAGATTTCCCTCAAGGAAAGGCATGTTAAATAATTGCTACGAATTGAAACGTCATACTAATTTGTCTCGTAGTGGGGGTTGACTGCCCAAATTAGCATGGCATGTAATACCTATTAAATGGAAACGTTCAATGTTCGCTCATTACGAAACCAGAATCAAAGGAAGTCGTTGTAGCCCTAAAATGAAGAGAATGACAGTATGTGATTTTGCTACTAATGAACTAGAAATGTCAGCAAAGCACTTTTTTTTGTCATGATGTAGGTTATTAGTCGTGTATTACAGACTGATTTGGATTTGTTTTGTATAAATATTCACCACATAAATTGAAGGCATTTTGTATATAAATTATTTGATATTTTATCAATACAAGTATGGAAAAGAGCAGCTGATGCTTCTTGTGACTGAAAACAAAGAACGGTACCATCATCAAATTATTATTTTTATTATTATTAATGTCCATGCCGGTTGGTGCCAATGACGCCCACAACATAAAATCGATATTCCGCATGCTATTATGTGCGGCAATAGACCAAATACTGTGTGCTTCATCCTCCACTGCCTGATACCAACTGTCCCCTGCTTTGGAGGTGGGCCGTGTCTGTTAAAAAGTCATATGCAAATATCAATCTGTGGAAGGATCAGATTTCCCTCATTATGAAATAGAATGAGAGAACTTTGAAATTTCTCATTAGTTTGTTACTAGCTGTGACAGACAATTTTTTTGGATTTTTAGTGTGAGTTAGAGAAGCTCAATGCAGCAACTGATGGTATCAATCATTTGGAAACAGAATTTGAGGTAAGGAATGCATTTTGCTTCAGGAAGCTCAACAACGTAAAGTAGACATTATGGAATTTTGTTCTTGCATCGGTTGATTGACATGATGTGATATTTTTACAGGAAGCAAATGCATTGATGGAGAAAATGGTGAATGAAGCCTTGGATCTGCTGAGTAAAAGTGCGAAAAAGATGGGCAAATCATCCATTGAAAAAGCATCATTGTATTTTCAGTTGCATGAAAAGCTACAGAGGGTGAGGTGGTAATCCTGTGTACCTTGTTGGGTATATTTAAAGTAGGTAGTATTGCTTTCAAAGCATACCAGCAGTCTCTCTCTGTGTGATGAGATTTGCAAATTCATTGACAATTTCAAGGAACGATACCACTGGGAGTACAATGTTCCATATCAACCCTGTCACCTAACGTAGAAAGCGAATGAATAGGTAACAAAAATTGAAAATAAGAGACAAGTGCACATCTGAACACTGATACAAATGTAGGCAAAGTGAAAAGAAGCCATCAAGGGAAGGGTGTAGCAACGGCTCATTATTAATTTACGAGTCTCGTGAATGAATTATTTATAAATTGCATAAGTTTTTAGACGTAAGTATGGTTTCATACCACCCTGGTAATGAATGATTCATATCAATAGCTTTTAATGTAGCCCTGATGGCACAGCTAGCAGCTTGAGCAATTAGAAAATAATTCAACTAATGATGAGTTCATGATCATCTGCCTGTGGATTATCAACATTGTCCATGTGGATAATTTGCACAGACAGGAATGTACAGTTTGATGATATCTCAGTCAATCACTGAGTCAATCAAAAAATTAATCAATCAATAAATCAAGCAATCAGGCAATCTATAAACAACAAATCAACCATGAATCAGGCAATCAATCAATCAGTAAAAATCTTTATTTATGTATCAGAAAATTTAGCTTACAAGCTAATGGTGACCACAGTGTTAAAGCAATTCCTCTCAAATATGATATACAGCTAATTGGGCCCACCCCAAGCACGTTTTTTGCATGGAGTGGGAAGAGTTGCCAGCTGTCTATAATTCCAACTGTGTATAGATTGCAGGGTGTGTACGCATAGAAAGAATTACCAGGACTCTACTTATCAAGCATGGCTTCTCGATGCTCTGCGCCATACGATGGGAGTGCATGGGCAGTGGGATAATCTCCATCAGTGTGATGCCTTATGGGTCTTACTGATTAAGATGTAGATGTAGATGCTCTAAATTCTACCTTTGATGCTAGGAAGAAACCAGTAAGGACAGAAATGCAAATGTTCAGTTGGTTTTGCTACCTCAGAGGATTGAGAGTACGTGTTGTATGCTGGAACTCTTCAACCATGTTATTTGAAAGTGTAGTAAGACATGAACGATTTTGCAGAGCAGTTAAGGTTGAAAGAGGGATTTGTTTACTGAATAATTTTTTAGGACTAATTTTGCTTGATTTGTTAAACCATTGTTGCATTGAAAAACTTTGTTTAATTTGTTAAACCGTTTGTAGGTACTTTGTCCTTACTTTTATTGCATTGAACAGAGTTTTCACAAATTGATGTGAAGGGTTGTCTTGTAGAATGAAGATGACTTGCAAGATACTGAACGTTGGTATGAAGAGGCAGTAAAGAATGTTTCAATCGCCAAAGCAAAAGCTACACAAGCTGAACAAAAAGCTCTCTCATCCCAAAATAAAATGCTTGATCCTGATGTTCAAGAAGATATCAATCAAGCTAATGTAGAAGTAAGATTATTGATTTATTCAGTTGGCTTCTGAGTGTTAATTTATTCCCAATAATTATTTCCAATAGTAATGCAAATTTATTTAGCTTTCTCAATGAATAATAAATAATGCTTTCCCTAAAAACTTTCTCCTCAGCAAGATGTATTTATTTAGGTCATTTTAGTTTACTAATCTACCCATGTCTTCAAAAATTTGTTTCCTTTTTTCTGTTGCCTTTATCCCTTAACTCTTTTTTCTAACATTGGCAAAATAGACTATGAATTTTCAATTTTCTTTGCCGTCTGTGGCAAAAATTGACATGAAGTCATCTGGTTCTGGCTACAAACGGCATTAACAGAAGAGGAAAACAAGGAAAAATACAAAAGCGCAATCTGTGTATCACGGCATCATCTTATCAGCCAGGCTCAAATATAGCTCAACTCCAGCTAGGTAGTCATGATTAAGAAAAAGACACTGTTGAATCCTGTAGTATCTGTGCTGGAATTGTGATTTGAGTTGCTACAAATGATTCCATGGTTCAAAGAGGGCTTATTCAAATGTACCTTATACAAAGGGGGAATCATTTATTATAAGATCTGGTTCAGCCTGTTTGGGGCCTTAAAGTATACTATGGATGCTCCTAAAATTCTCTGATTATTACTTCCGTTAATTGTTGGGCTGCCATAGACAAGTTAGTTTGGTAAGGTTTGTGAGATGATGTTACTTAAATCCAGCTCTGGAAGGTATGAGAGTTGATAGAATCCTTGGAAAGCAGTTATTAGGGAGAATATTTTTCATCTGATTAACTGTGGTGAATAATGGGGGTGGCCAATACATGAACAACCATCAACAGCTGGTGACATTGATGTAAGATTTATGCATCTTTGTAATTTTTACTTTGCCAAGTGACTTCAAGTGGACCTGAATATATTCCAAATTAAACTTATCAATCATATTCTAAGAAGTGGGTAGCCTAGCATTGATTTGTACTGTACTCGGTAGGGTTAAAAGCCAGAAACCTGCATTACAAGTCTGCATGCTGAAGTGGCTATGCTGCTACACCAGCAATGCAACTGACAAGTGGTGGCTCAACTTGATATGTTTTATGTTTTAGTTTGCAAAAGCTGTGAATAAGAAAAATGACCACATGAAAAGATATGAAACCTGTCAAGAATCGTGTGCTGATTTGAGGAGACAAATGGAACATGCTGGAAAAAAATATGAAAAACAAATAAAAAAGACATGGTTTGTATGAAACTTGCAATTGAGTGAAGAAGATCTATTATAAATATAAATTGATTTAGAAGGGTCAAAATGCAGCTTATTTTGCATCTATATGATTAAGTACTTTTATATGATTTCTTTGCAATATTCTAAGAAGTTTTGAAGCAAATGGCTGCGCAGTGGAGCAAGCTATTGGATTCTTCTATGATTTTCCACTTGCTTTTTTTGGAATTTTTTAGATACATTATCTCAGTTGCTCTTTCCATGCTGTTTGACAATAATGACATGTTGTTAATCCTAGGTCATATTTTGAACTGAAGAAGAGTTTATATAAAGGCCTTCAGGTGAATTTCATTTGTTTTTGATTATTCTTTGATACAACCAGTCAGCTACCTTTCAATCCATCTACTTCTACTCGCCACCCTATCCAACAATTGAAACTGCAAAATAAGGAAGTAAGTTGCCGATTCGGATTCCCTGAATTTTGCATCCCTCTTACATGAGAGACTTGTACTAGATGGACTTGTATGCTAAATACGTGGATGAGTTTTTTGAATCCGTCATTGGTATCCTGCCGTCTACATGAGGCGATGGAGTAGCGCGGGACTATCGTCTCCAGTGGAGCTACATAGCCTGTGCAGGGTGTATGGAAGACGAGCTGTTGTCCAGGCAGCGAGCAATCCCTCTCCACGCAGCCAGTGGATCCAAGGGAACGACATATCATATCAAGGGGACGACGTCATACTCAGGGCATTTTTTCTGAATATGGAAAATAGAAAAGGATGCTTTGCATGTAAGGTGATGGGATGGGCTACTCTGGAAGGGTTTACATTTTAGAATTCATTTGAAATACCTGCACAGGTATGAAATATGTCAGACTTACCACTAATTATGCAAGTCAAAAAGAATTGTTATCCAAACTTTGAATGGGGCTCTTGTAGCAAGATTGGAGAATGCACTTCCTGCCTAGCACCCTGAAGTACTGTTGATTTTAAAACAATGAGAAGCTATGTTTATCAGCAGTATCCAGTTCCCATCTCATAATGTAACTTCATATCAATATTTATTCGATTTGTGATTCATAAGGTAGCTTTTAGGACACAGAGAAGCTTTCTTATTCAGCAGTGTCCTAGTTCTTCCTCATGATGTGGCATCACATCAACTCTCCAAAGATTCATAAATCTCAAGGTAGATTTTTTGGTACTGAGAAGCTATGCCAATAAAGTGGTACCTTGCTCATTTCTCTCGATGTGAGCACACACCACGATTCTTACACCTTCAACGACAGAAAGCTAGTGTTCTTTCGAGTGGAAGTGAAGCTTCGAACTACAAACATTGATTCTGTAATTCTGTAATCAATAGTTGTAGGCACGGAGCTTGCCCACCCTGTTTTTCGATTTCAACTCATGTTATATCGGGTTTCGCCAATTGGATGATCTAATGATCTAATGATATGTGAAGATGAAGTTGAAATTAGCTTTCACTTGACAGCAACAACGCGAACGCGTGGATAAAATCGGTGAAGGAATCTGCTTTGCGAAGGAGCAATACGCTAAAGTTTTGGGGAACCTTGAGAATATAAGTGAAGAAATACATCGAAGAAGAAGAAGTAGAAAGAAGGCATCATCGTTAACGAAAGATGGGGAAGCTAGTGAAAGTTTTAGAAAATCAATGAACGAAGCATCGCTGAATGAGTCAGAACAGAAAAAATTAACAGAATACATGGCTAACATTGATTCGCAAGAAAAAGATGAAGCAGTCCAGGAAAGTACCAAATTATGATAATTGTGAAGGTTTGTCGTCATAAAATTGTTTGTTTTTAAAGCTTTTTTGCCTGATGAGGACCACTGTGTTGGACTAATCCCAGCTCTAATCTTGTACATCTGAAGAAGTTATTCAAAGTTCTTTCTCATTCGGTAGTTCAAATGTAGATCATTTCGGAGCTAGAAAATAGACAATATTTCAATTTCGTGTTTTTCAATAGTTTATTAGTCATTATCTTTCATTGTTGTACAGGCTAATTTGTGTAGGCAAAATCATTTTCATCAGTCGAAGACCTGTGCCAATAAAAGATCTTGTTGTTCAAATGAGCGCGAAAGCGTTGATTTCAGTGTTTTGAACGGTTGAATAGATGCTATTTTTACGAAGATTATACAATTGACAGCTGCCTATCTCTCGGGCAGAACGGCTTCCCCATATCTCGTTGTTATGAAACATCGACCTTTGTTGACGTCAAAAACTGAACTGCTTAGGAAATTGGAAAAACCTAACGGCTGACTTTTCAATCAATGTTTATAATGAAAGATGGCGTTTTAGCAACCCAGTTGGACTGGATAAGATCAAATGGTAAGTGATTCCCCTACCAGGGTTGCCAACTGTGCCCGTGGCCCAGCTGTTAAATGCTCGCTTTGCCAGCGGTAGGTCAAGGTTTTAGGCCCCTGTCAGGTCAAGCCATAGACTTGAAAAATGGTACATGCTATTGCCCTGCGTAGTTCTCGGAACTTTTGGGAAGATTATGGAAGTTAAACACCCAGTGTTACCAGATTTCCATCCCCAGCAACTATAGAATTCAATGTGCTTGCACAGCTGTGAAGGCCAAAGGATAAAGAAACGGGGACAGACGCCTCATTAGCCGCCAAAAATACGGCAAAGGAAGGGAATTTGACTCTTAATTTGCAACGTAGCTTGCATGCCATTTTTGTAGGCAATGCATACCATTTGTGTTGCATAGTAAATAATGACATCAGCTCCTACACATTTAAAGCTTTATTGCATAGATACCAGTAGAGGCTTCACTAAAGCTAATTTCTACCGCTGGAGTTCACTTTTTTCCTTTTGATTAGATCGGGGGTCGGCAACCTGTGGCTCTTAGCGCCGCCCTAGTGGCTCCCTGTAGCTTTTTCAAAAATGTTTGAAAATGGAAAAAGATATAGCTACTATAGATACACATACAGCCTGTGTTGCCTTCATTATAAAGGCTTATATAAGGCTTTTAATTTTTGCGGCTCCAGACATATTTGTTTTTGGTCCAATATGGCTCTTGAAACATTTTGGGTTGCCGACCCCTGGATTAAATCGATTAATTCCTACCCCAGCTAGAATTATTTTAGTAGTTTCTATCGATGCACCCCAATCATTATTTTTCTTACAAACTCATTATCATCCTGCCTGATTTATGCTTTACCATTAATGAGAAGTAGAAACTGAATTTATCACTATTGCGCAACTCATTCACACCCTTTCTTGGTCTCACGAACTCTATCCCACAAATCATCATTCACCCCTAGAGCATGCAGTTTATGGAACGTCTTGCCTTCCTCTTGCCTCCCTGAATCTTACAACTTGCCATCTTTCAAATCCAAGATCAATAAACATGATCTGATCTCTCAGTCCTCTCAGCCTTTCACTTTCTTCTTTCTTCCCTTGATGTGTGCGTATAGGCCACCTTGGCCTTTCCCCAACATAACTCACTAAAAGAAAACAAAGAAAGACCTAATGCCCTACCTTATAGCAACCTTGGGGTTCAAGTCAATGTAGAAAAATATGTTACATATAACAGATAACAAAAAACTGCGACGCATACTCGATTTCGAGCTTAGCAGAAACCAGAGACAGGGCTCTGAATATTTTCTAGGGAAGTGGAATTCATGAGGTGGTTTCCCGTTGCTTTCCTCACCAATAGCGTTTTAAAGTGACACATGGAGGAATCGAACTGACAACCCCTGTGTTGCGAGTCCGCATGCTCAACCACTACGCCACGGCACCACTATATAACATATAATGTAGTACAATTGAAAGATGTCAATTTATTGCAGTCAAGTGCGTTATTCATTAACAGCGGGAATTCTCCATGCCCAAGATATGTATTTGAGAAAATACGTGTCATGTTTGAAATTCAAGGTTTTGCACCTACCTGCTTACCCTTAAAAACTTCAGGCAAGTCAACCTTCAAGGTAGTGAAAGAGAAATGTTTAGACAAGTAAAACTAGGAAATCTTTAAGAATGGCCAATTCAGTTGTTTTCATTGTAGAGAAAATTTTCTTATTGTCATCGAAAGCGTATTTTTATAATTCGACGAGAGCAGTCGACTTAATTCGAATCAACTTCCATTTTTATATGCAGTTATTTTTGTACATTCTAGTTGGTTGTTTTAGTTGATATACAATCTGAATATTCACAATGTGCCTTAATCGAATTCTTGTTTTTTTTGAACCGAATCATTTTTAGTTCAATTTCTTTAAAAGAAGTATCTCTACAGCTAATGGTAGGAGTAATGCTAGTATTGAAATTTCTGATGGTGAAAGAGCGTATTTTTACACATGCTTTTCGGAACTTGCATTGTTTAAGAAACATGCCGTTCATCGTGTTTGCGCGAAACAATATGAAAGGTAATGGTCTTTACCAAGGAGATGTCATCTTGGAACAAGAGGGGATCGGTTTTTAATAGGCTGCAAACCAAAATCAACAGCACATACATTTCTCGTCGAATTTTTCAGCAGCTGCCAAGTGCCACTTGCAGGTTCTCACCTTCAGTCCACATTAACCCATATTAGCACGTGTTGATTCAATATGAAGCTGAAATTTGAAAAAGCTGTCGCTTCTCCCTCGCAGAAACTTATGTTTGAAGAGTTCGTTTGGCAAGTCAGCAACTCACTATGGTTACGAGGAACTAGCGTTGTTTTTGTAGCCTAAATGTTGCAGCCAATTTTTCTGTGATCCTTCTTGGCCGAGTGCATTTTGATCATAATTCAAGAAGTTTCCGCTCAATGTTTTGATTTCCTAGAAGGCCCAGTCCAGCTTTACGATGATCCTAAATACTGCCTGCAAGTTCTCTAGAAAATCAATATCGTAGTTTGGAGGATTGTTCGCCAACTTTGCAAAAATCGCAAACGTAGAACTACCCTTTCGCTGACAGCCCGGATCTATCTGGAATGGTAATCACCAGCTTTACTATTCACGGTTGTTTGAAACAATAATTTGCTGTAATTCGCTGTATTAATTTGATCAAACCGTAAGCCACCGTGCTGTAAAATAGCACAGCCCCGCCCCATGCTAATCTGTCCGTAATGCAGATGAATACTCATTGGGACCGGCGACCGCACTCAACGATTTGATCAAACAAAGCTAAAATACGTCTATAATAACATTCTACTTATCAGTCAATTAATCGTTTATTTGATCCAGTCCTTCATCCCAACATGGATCTATTCAAAGTATTAGGTTTCACCAAGGTTGATTGAGGTCCATTTCTTCTATGTCCGTGTGTATCTGAGTGGTAAGATTCTTGTGCATTCATCATATGGTCAGTGGTTCGAGCCCACCACAGCTAGACTTTCACTTAGAGTGAGGCAAGTCACCAGCTCACTGTAATTCAAGGCGTAGGAATCACGAGATTTTTCTCAGATCGAGAGGAAGGACACTGCATGATAAGTAAAATTTCCCATACGTATGAGTTTCTTTTATACTCTGAGGAAAAAGAGGAATGCAATACTGATCATAATTGGGAAATCAGAAAGGCGGAATGATAAGCATAGACAATTGATGAAGGAAAAAGGCCTTTACATAAAATGTCTTCCTCTCACAATCTCCGCTGATCGATCAACTACCAAAGTCTATTTTCAAAGCATGGTTAGGATTTTAGTTCAGAAATATAAGCATTTTTTAAATGGATTCCGCGGTTTATATGGAAATTTAAGTGAATCCTTAGCTTTGAAATATGTCTCTTAGAATATAGTTATGGTCTAGCGGCGGCTTTTTTTAAATTAAACGCTGCGCGAAGTTCAAAACTAAAAGCGCGAGTGTTCAGTTGATTAAAGTTGATTTTAGAAAAACATAGGTCAAAATACGCAAATCTACATCGACATGCGCCAAGGAACGCATTTAGAGTGAACGAGGTTATCTGCAAATTCTGCGCATGTAAGCTATTCTATCCCACTGTTTGATCAGTCCAGTGAAAACATTCAAATTTTGTGTTGATTTGAAACCGCAGACTGTTGGCTCTGAAAGTGGTTTTCTTTGGTCGGTTATGATTCAGGTCATTTGGATTTCTAGATGGCCTACTTGGATTTTCACTGTGAATTCTTAACGACCATATCTTTTGAAATTTAGATTCTCTCTTCCTTAAAAAAACATGAAATTAGCTTTCGAAATTCTAAAGGAAGCAGGTTCAAAGCGAAATATTAAGACTTGCAAAAGTCCAATCTAAAATCATGCTTTCGATCTTCGATCTCAATTGATTTAGAATATTTGTCTATTCAGGATGGAATTCTTTCAACACGGATTCCCGCCTATTTTCAGTATCTTGATAGTACCTTTTCAGCTGCTGATGTGATCAACACACAGCCTCGATCTGACAAATTCAAACAAAAACCGCCAATAGACAATACAGTCCTTGCAAACAAACTGAATCCTCATTGAGGCAGTGCAAGCTGGAACCTGCCAACACATTGGCGGTCTGAACAATCTATTTATCTACCAGTTGGCGACCGCTCGCAGCTGCTTGCATCAAAATATAAACAAGTGATCTTTTGTCGGCGCATTTTGCACTGCATTCAAACCTGCTAGCCTTAGGAAGCTTTCGTGTTCATCGTCTTTCATCTCGGATCTGAACGGTAAGTCAAATTTGAAGATGAAAAAATATCGCAAAGACTCCCTTTTTATTACCTGTATAGCAATGTGAAATGTAGGCTATGGATACCTCGGCATTTTCTCGTATTCCACGCTTCATTGAAGCCAGTAAAGGTACACCTGCAAGCCATGGCGCCTCCACAGTGCGGCAGCATTTGTTCTCTGTCTGAAATTCGCTGTATTTGATCAAGCGAGTTACAGTGGATTCAAATTGCTGCTAATATGACACAGTAAAGTATCATCAGAACTCATCGAATCTTTAATCCAGTGAATCGCAATTCTCAAAGAATGTAAATAGCAAAACTCTGTAATATTGCACGGATATCGGCCTGGTTTGCACCGGAAGCTAATTGCAACACGTACTCTACTCCCGAGTACATTTCGTTCACCCAGTACCCGTTGTGGACTATTCATTTGTATTTGCGGTGAATTTCATGGGCCAACTCAGCTTATTCTCGGGATCAGCGTTTTCTTATTTACCATCTTTGCAAGGATAGAAAGATTAGTTGGCTTTGTGGGCGAGTGTTAAAGACGTCGGATATAAACATGTATCCAAGGGACATCAAGCCCTTGTTTCTCGCATGATAGCACAGCAGAGTGCCCAATTTGCAACCGCCATCACATTTAACGGAATGAATACGATAATAGCGGGTTTTGATACAGTTACGGTGCATGGCGCATTATACTGCGAACGTGTTTACTGTGTGGTTTTCCTGTATTTATCTGATTCGATTAAACCGTTCTGTTTATACACTGTATGAGACGCGGTGCGTTGGTAGGCGTTTAAAGACCACCAGAAGCTCGACTCACTCACACCCTGTCCAAGTTTCACTACCTAATCCACAAACCCTTTCCCACAAATCATAATTCATCCCAAGAACGTGCAATTTATAGAACGTCTTGCCTTCTTCTTGCTTACCTGAACCATGTAACCTGTCTCTTTCAAACCTAAAATCAATTAACTTTATCTTATCTCCCCATCCTCTTCGCCTTCAACTTTCTTCCTTTGTTAATGCTTTGTATGGAGCGCCATGGGCTCTCCCCACCGTAACTCATTAAAAGAAAATGCTCGCGAGATTTTCCATGGTGGATGCGCCTTACTCGCCGACTCAGAGAATTCCTGTTCTCTTGAGCTTCAAGCGGAAAGTTGAATCCATTCCACTCTTGCCCGCGCTGTTTTCCTCTCTTGGTTGAACTGGCCAATGATTGGTCAATAATACAATAGATTGTTAAATTGGCAAGCAGAACGCGTGCACTTGTTGATTCAAAATGGCGAACAATTATAACAGTGAATTAAACTACGAAGGAAGCAACAGCAGCAATGTCAGGGATCTGAAAGCCAGCAGCGCCACCTTGTAAATAGAATTGAGGGCACTGACGATTCTTCAACCAACCAACTACCATATGAAGTGGAAGTGTTCATAAACGAAATGGGAGGTTATCCATGCCTATGGAACACCTCAACAAGATCGCGCCATGACCAAATGATAAAATGGCGCGATAAATAGCAAATAGTAAAAAATCATTCGAATTCTGGAACAGTATTAGCCTCCACTTAACTTAATCGCAGCCTCATTGATTTTCAAACAGACCTCCGCGCAAAATGCAGTCACGTAGAAATCAATTTCCGTTCGACCGAAAAATGCAACTTTATGGAAATAAGGCTTTATTTATAGGTGTCTAAGAATGAAATACCTTGGGAAGTTCTCTAAAATGCTTGACCAGTACTTAAATTGGATCCATAGAGTCAGCCTATTTCCTCAACCCTTAGCTTTCTCCTCTCGAATCACATGATATTGCAATTAATAGTCACTTTGACCATCCAGTTTTTGAAAATCGCTTCTAATTGGTGGTAATGCAAACAAACTTATAAGGAAATCCCATCTTATCCTCTGATGATACTTTCCAAAACTCACGCCAGTGAAAGGTCGGTGCTGATAACTTCATTTTGAAGACTTCTGGGTAAAACATCTCGTTGCAAAAGCCTCAGTGAGATTTAGAAATAACAATGCCTCATCATAACTTCTTTTTCAAAGAGCGCATGATCTTCATACAGTTCATGACAATCATTTGAGAGCGATCACTGAAGCAGATAACCATCATTATGTGACGGCAGCTAGGCTCGAGGGGTAAGCCAGTGACATACAACGAAGAAGATTTACTCTCAAAGAAAACACATGACTCCAGTGAGACATGGAACTTGTGTAAAAGTTATAAAAGCTAAAATCTAAGTAGAACGTTATTGCTTATATAAGGATACAGTTACGTAATGGCACACAGGTAACCAATAAGAATCAAGAATAAAAGGAAAGTGACGAATATCACAAAACCTTTTAGCGGTGCAAAAACGTAAGCAAAACAAGCTAGTCATATACTTCAACAAGGTGCAGAAAAAGAATCAAAACGAGGTTATGACGTCAGTCATAGAATGATTCGGAAAGAGTGGATAAATAAAAGAAGAGAAATATCAAGAATGAATGGGAAAATGAAGGTATCGTGACAAGTATATCATTTGTGTATCTTCCTAAAGCGCATTGGCAGAT
Source organism: Pseudorhiza aurosa (assembly GCA_964026355.1). Classification (NCBI taxonomy): domain Eukaryota; kingdom Metazoa; phylum Cnidaria; class Scyphozoa; order Rhizostomeae; family Lychnorhizidae; genus Pseudorhiza; species Pseudorhiza aurosa. The sequence continues at coordinate 3,766,373 of OZ032115.1, forward strand.
GCGAAGGAGGCACGAATGGGTCTGGCTGATGTGGAAAAGAGGCGACCGAGTGAATGAAACCGTTTGGAGGAGCATCACTTAAACTAGGCCACCTGAATAGCATTTTGCATCGTTTCGGACAACCACCTTTGTAAAACATACTTTCTGAAAACCTCACTTCGGCAAGCTTCTTTTTGAATCACCGCAGCATTCTCGCACTGCACAAGTATCGCTCCATTGATTTCGTAAAACGGAACTCGTCTTACTCATCCCAACGTAGACGTGCATGTTAATGTCTTAGTTACGGTATAGACAAAGCAGCATCGAGAAGCTAAATATTCTGTGAGAAGAACTGAAGTCATATTTTTTAAAGAGTCTAACATTATGCATGTAATTCTGTTAGATATCGACATATTTCTTTGAGAAAGCTTTGGCTGATTGTGAAGAAAGAAATCTATCGAAGATGAGTGAAGCGAACAAAGTGGGAGAAGAAGTTGGAGAAGAGAAGCCAGAAGTTGTTGCTGGCTTTGATGGGCAGAAAGTTAAGAATGTCGTCATTCACCATCTAAAGCTAGTTGGAGCTGCTCTTACAATATGGACCATCGGGTGGTTCGGCTTGCACTATGTGTGGGTGCTTATGGGCTTGATCATATTCGCCGTTTGGAACATGAACAAGCAGGAAAAAGAAAAACGCATGCGATCTCTAACCCAAATTGCCAAAAACGAGCAGAAGGTGTTGGCTAGAAGAAAGGATCTTCCTTCTTGGGTATGCAATCATAATTACTTTTCCATTCAAGCCTCAGGCTGAAAATTGTTGATTCCGTTCTTTGAGAAACTGTTTCATTTTCTAATATACTTTGCCATGCCTCGACAGAAAATGCTTTAATGCAATGAAGATCAAATCAAGTATATATTTTAATGTATTGATCTTCTTCATATTCTTCATCTTCATCTTCATCTTCTTCTTCTTCATCATCTTCATCTTCATCATCTTCATTATCTTCTTCTTCTTCATCATCTTCATCTTCATCATCTTCATTATCTTCTTCTTCTTCATTAGATTCTTCTTCTTCATCATCTTCTTCTTCTTTGTCTTCTTGTTGTTTTTATTCTTCTCGATGGTATTTGAGAAGCATCCTCAGAGTTTTAGAGGACCCTCATGAAAAGAATGCTTTATTGACTGAGGCTTGTACGGTATGTATGCACAGTGCGTATGCACAGTGCGTATGCACAGTATGTATGTATGTTAGTCTTATTTAGCTAATTGAAACGTGCTAGCAGCAAACCAACAGTGAATAACGAATATATGAATATATGAATATATGAATATATGAATATGGGAATATGAATTGAACTACTCCGTGATAGTGTAGCTAGCGTATGAATCTTATTAAACGCGAGAAAGACGAAGAAAAATATAAACAAATGAATCTATTACTACGCAGGTTGATTTCCCGGACATGCAAAGAGCTGAATGGCTTAATGAGGTATTTATTGGTCACATTATGAAGCTGCCATCTCCTTCTGTCAATTGATTTCTCAGTCTTTCACCGCCTTGTGTATTGCAACATTCATTAACAAAAGGCATAGCAGTTTTTCATGCTCAGCGTAACATAACTTAAATGTTGATACGACTAGGAATAAGCATACCACCGTGGTTTGAACATCAGTATCAACGATGGACACATGAGGCCCCGTCAGACGTGTTCCACAAGAGAAGCCTTCAGATCAGGTTGACAACGAGATATTCTGTCTCGACAGTATTCATCTTGCTTTGATGATCAACCACATTGAGTGACGTCATTTTCTGTCGCGTTCGCTCTCGTTTTAATCTCATTTTGCATAACCCCCTTCCTATACTTTTTGCATGGCTCTCTTCCTATTACTTTTGAACAGTCCCCTTCCTATCATTTTGGCACGGCTCTCTCCCTATAACTTTTACATAGCTCTCTCCATATTACTTTTTGCAAAGACCCCCCCTTTCTGCACAGCCCTCTCCATACCATTTTTGCATAGCCCCCTTCCTATTATTTCTGAAATCATCAATTCCCTATTTGTTTTTTAAGATTTCGGATAATTCCTTCATAGATCATTTTTCAAATTTGGCCATTCGTCGACAAAATGGTGCAGAAGATCTTGAAGGAGAATGTGGAGCCCAAAATGCAAGAAAAGTTACCCAGCATTCTCAAATCATTGTATTTCGAGAGAATTCATCTTGGTGACCAGGTATGCATTACCGATAATTCCTCAACGTTCACAGAACAGTAGCAAAATCCTTACATCAAACTGAAGTTGAAGCTACCCATTTCGAAATCTGATCTTAGAAACTCAAATACTAATCCAGAGTTTGGAATGCCGATTTCAGAATTCTGGTTTTACAATGCTGATTTCAGAGTTATGATTTCCAATTGCCAATTTTAGAATTCGGCGTCCAGACTACTTTTTTCAGAAGCAAGACCTCCAACAATACAAATTTCGAATTCTGAACTTGGAATTCCGATTACCTAAGGCCCATTTTGCATTCCGACTTTTAAATGTTGACCTCAGAAATCCGATTATTCCAATCGAGCACAATTTTTTCGTAACAAAATGCTCATGTGACATTTTAGGCCCCGAAATTTGGAGGGATCAAAGTTTATTCAAAAAATATTGAGAGATCAGAAATTATCATGGATTGTGATTTCATGTATGTATTATTGAAATTTAGTTTGCTTTCAACAATTCTGTTCTCTTAATGGGTTTAGCTGGAAGCAATATTGCATTTACGATAACTTGATCAACAGATAATAAACTTCGTCATACCCAATAAATTTATCGTTTGCAAAATGCACGGTGATTTGCCTTCTCAAAGTTGACGATGGTCAAGATTTCACCTCACAACTGCACCATTTATGATACATGGTTTATATTTCTTGGCTCTTCTACCGAAATATTTCCTTTCCTCTATTTTGAATTATTCGAAAAAAAGTTAATGGATCAAACGGTTTTGATTACAAGTAAATAAAGATTTTTCGAGTACGCAGAGTAGCCATCGATCAGAAATGACATCATTACAAGGTAGGAGCAATGATTGGTAGAGTAACAGTTCGTGGGTATGATCCTAAAGACTTGGAATCTCCTAAGTAAACAGTGCTGAGATACAAAATTGTTTCCAGTGTATGAGCAAATGAACAGTTCTGTCTTTGAGTCCTCTTTCTGGATTAGAAAGAGTTTAGTCGTAGGTTATGTCGAAGGAGGATCCGCTCTCCGCTTTGGATATCAATCCGTTTTTCGCTTGTTCCTCATGCTATTGGGCTAAATATAGTTGGCATTAACTGGCCTCGAGCTATTAGCTACGCCGAACTGAAATAGATAAATAATTATTATCATTATTAGCAGGAAAATGGCAACTCAATAGAGTTATAGCATAGCTGTCACCGAGTTTTCACCAAGATAACAGCTTCTGATTCAGATTGTTCGTGTGCATGTATTTTTATGCAGCGAGTTTCAACCCTGTGTGGTCACAGTCCCAATGCTGCCTTTTGTTTTATTAAAGATATTTTAATTGAAATTAGGCATCTCCAAGTGTCTTTAGAATGATCCCTTGGCATTAAGCATTTTCCAATGAAAAATAATAGAATATCCTAACTGTCAGGAAAGCTCAGTGATAAGATTCTTGCATGTTGGTCCTATGGTCATTGGTTCGAATCCACCCGACGCTAAAATCTCGCTATCGCCAACTCCCCGTAATTCCAGGCGTAGAGATCACGAGGTGTGACCACACCTGAAATTATTTGGACAATCCAGATAATCCATGTCCTGGATCCTAGATATATATATGGATCAACGGTGTCAGGATAGCTCAATGGTAAGATTATTGCGCATTGATCCTATGGTCAGCGGTTCGAGTCCCACTTCAGCTAAACTTTCACTTAGAGTGAGGAGAGTTGCCAGCTCTCTGTAATTCCAGGCGTAGGAATCACGAGGTGTGGTCACATTAGGAGGAAGGACCTGGACACTGCTCGATAAGCAAAAGCTTTTCAATGTCCAAATTTCTACCTTTGACATCCAGGAAGAATCTGATGTAGATATTGAAAAATGTTCCAGCTAGATTTGTCCTGTTTGGAATGGAGACGCTGGAGAAGTAATTGTGCGATGCCAACGGGCTATTCTTTAACACGTGCTATTCTTTAACACGTGCTCTTTCTATCTTTTATAGCTATGCAGGGGATGCAGTGATCAAAGTGAAAGTGAAAGGTGTTTCAGCTGGTATCACCAATCTTCAAGTAAGCTTAATGATACATTATGTTGCAGTCTATTACCATGGCTGTTGATCTGAGTTAGTGTTATCATAGACTGGTATTTCTATTGACTATCGTTTCATGCAATCGATAAACCCGTCAAACTTTCTTTTTTGACCAGTTCCAATGCTGTCTTCTATTTCATATGATCAGATGGTTTGCGCTGTCTAAATACGTATGGAAGCACTGGGACGAGACCGCCAGGTTTCTTCGTCAACCCCTAGGCTATGAGTCTCCATAGGTGCCAATGGGATGATTTGCCAAATAACCTTGTTGCCATTGATAGCGCTTCCTCTTATTGGGTATGCAACAAGCGGTATGATGTCAACATGTGATCCCTTATCCATACTAGCTCATTTTCAAATACCTAAGTAATATGAAATTTTGTTTCAATATGTCTTATTTCTCAGATTCGTGGAAAAATTCGATTTGAATTCAATCCGCTACTTTCTCAATCTCCTCTGGTTGGTGGGATTTCGGTATATTTCCTGGAAGATCCGGTACGATGTAATCAATTGTGATACTCAATTTGATCGATCACTTCCTTTTCAAAATTCATTAAGTCTGTAGTAAAATATGACTGTTCATGAATTGTATCTAGTGTTAACAGATTCATTGTTATCAACGTAGACTGGTATAAAGTATCAAGCATTTAACTTTGAATCGTGTGATGGCAAAACCTGAAAAGACAAAAGAGAATCGGAAGAGATTGTCAATTCGAAAGGAAGCATTCGATAAAAGCGAAGAGGAATTTCTGGACGAGCGAGAAATGCAAAAGTTTGCTCAAAGTGTAAGAGAACTGGAACTGCATGAATACGAGCGAAGAATGGAAGGAGTGTGTTCGAATCCCGTGGCCGGAACCACCATCCAACGCAATTTATAGAACGTCTTGCCTTCTTCTTGCTTTCCTGAATCTTACAAGCTGCCATCGTTCAAATCTAAGATCAATAAACTTGATCTGACCTCTCTCTCCTCTCAGCCTGTCGCTTTCTTTCTTCCTTTTTTGTTGTTGAGGCTTTCTATAGGCCACTATGGCCTTTCCCCAACATAAATCATTAAAAGAAAAACCTCAAGCCAAAAGCCAACTTAGCTGCCCGCTCTTCCGAGGTCTGCAAAGGAGTACTCAGAAGTAACTCTCAGGGCACATGCAGTAATGCCATAGGACCACAAGTTGTTTGGAGAAAATTCAAAAATGTGAGAAGGAGAAAGGGAAGATCGAGAGAAAACTAATAGAAGAAATGTAGAGAACTATAGAGAGGGTCGAAGCACAGAAAAGTGGCATTGGCAGGCGCTTTTAAGACAGCATGAAGCCAGGAAGTCTCGGCATGGAGAGAATCCATACATGTTTAGACATCTTTCCCTTGCAGGCATTGCAGGGTCGAATGTCATTAAAATGGATATAAATCTAGCCAGGATCACGAAAGTACTCCGCTATCTAATTTAATCTACACTAAGAAAATGGGAATAAATTTAGCAGCAAAGAACTAATTCTCAAATTGAAGGTTCACTTTTTTTGCCACAAATAAGAGTATTTGTAAAGTCAATATCTTCTTGCTGCTTTCAGGATGTGGACTTTGATTTGACAGATCTTTTGAATATTCTTGACATTCCTGGTTTAAGGTAATTCTGTCAGGCAATTCATTCATTTCAATCATCAACTTTATAATTCTAACAAATGCCCTATAGTTCACTACTTGCTGATTAAATTTTGTAGCGGTCGCTGCAAGTGCCCTTTAAATCTGTGCAACACTTAAATGACCATTTATAGAATACACTTTGTGATACATTAGTTTGAACAGTGGACCATCGCATCCGTGGCCCAGTGGTAGAATGCTCGCTTTGTACGCGGTAGATTGGGGGTTCGATAACCGGTCGAGTCATACCAAAGACTTGGAAAATGGTACATGCTATTTCCCTTGTTACCATTCAGCATTTTGTGAAAGAGCATGAGAGTTCAACACACAGTGCTACCAGATGGCCAACTGTAGCATTCACTGTAGCATTGCACAGCTGTGTGGCCCAAAGGCTAATGAAACGGAGATGGGAAACGGAGATGGGCGCCGCCCAATGCACCAAGAATAGTGAGAGAAAGGCTTTGACTTAAACTTTGAGTTTGAGCAGTTAATGCAACCTTATTAAATGTCACTTTCATATCGGTAACATAAAATGCATGTAAGGATTATTTTGAGATTAATCAACCATGTAAGTGTTAATCATTATTCAATTGATGTTTTTTTAGTGATATCCTTCACTGTGTTTTGAAAGAGGCCATCTCAAGTTTTGTTGTCCTTCCTAACCGCATCAAAATACCACTAAGCAACACAGCTGATCTTGAACAGTTAAAGTATCCGATGCCAGAGGTGGGTATTTTGCCTTGCTTTTATGACAACAATGATCGTAATGATAATTACAGTGATAATATCATGATGCTAATCATGAAACAATACTAATGATGATGATGATGATGATGATGATCATCATCATCATCATCATCATCATCATCATCATCATCATCATCATCATCATCACCATCATCAATATAATAATCATCACCATCGTCGTCATCACTATCATCATCATCATCATCATCATCATCATCATCATCATCATCATCATCATCATCATCATCATCAATATCATCGTCATCATCATCATCATCATCATCATCATCATCAATATCATCGTCATCATCCTCGTCATCAATATCATCATCATCATCATCAATATCATCAATATCATCAATATCATCATCATCAATATCATCAATATCATCATCATCAATATCATCAATATCATCGTCATCATCATCATCAATATCATCAATATCATCATCATCATCATCATCATCATCATCATCATTATCATCATCATCAATATCATCAATATCATCGTCATCATCATCATCAATATCATCAATATCATCATCATCATCATCATCATCATCATCATCATCATCATCATCATCATCATCATCATCATCATCATCATCATCATCATCATCATCATCATCTCAATCACTGATACGAACGTAAAATAACGTTTACTTACAAACAGTATTTTTTTCAGGGAATTCTCCGTATTCAAGTTATTGAAGCTGAGGATCTTACTGCAAGAGACATAAATGTGTTCAGTAAGAACACCTCAGACCCATACGCAATTCTCACTGGTTTGTTGTATTATGTTTTTTTATCCCTATACAAATAGAAATCATGCAATTTATCGCTCTCTCTTTCGTATGCCTTGTTCACTTCTGTAGGTATGATTGAAATTATCACAGTTGTTAGTCGATATCCTGCTACCTGTTTAGGTTTCAAAAAACATAAAATATTGCTTACTTGATAGATAGATAGATAGATAGATAGTTAGATAGATAGATAGCCATAGATAGATAGATAGCCATAGATAGATAGATAGATAGCCATAGATAGATAGATAGATAGATGGATGGATGGATGGATGGATGGATGGATGGATGAATGAATAGATAGATAGCCATAGATAGATAGCCATAGATAGATAGCCATAGATAGATAGCCATAGATAGATAGCCATAGATAGATAGCCATAGATAGATAGCCATAGATAGATAGCCATAGATAGATAGCCATAGATAGATATCCATAGATAGATATCCATAGATAGACAGGCAAAGATTCAGTATACTTCAAACTTTAAGTTCGTTGGCAGCATACGATCGCTCTATTCAAGTTGACTAATCACTGCTCCTAATAGTGACTTGTGATTTCTGATTCACCCACAGTTGGCTCTCAGACCTTGAGGACAAAAACGATAGAAGGAACCCTTAATCCTGTTTGGAACGAACCATTTGAGGTACCCGTTTTATTCGTAGCGAGATCCAAGGCATAAGCAGTAATCAATCGACGCTTAAATTTTTCGTTGTTTTGTGGAGATTTCCATGGACTGAATGGTAGTCAGAGCTCTACTGAAACGTCTATCAGCAAGGCACAGATCGTAGTTGGTGTACGCCTTCCCCTGCTTTGGGAGTCACCTTTATCTGTTAGCAAGAGTCAATGGGCTTAGAGGAGAATTATTTAATTCAATAACATATAATAATCATTCAAAATATTCTTTACACGCATGACCAGTACACAAATGGTCAGCTGGCAACCTGAAATTGATGCTTTTTTCAATGAATCACGATGTGATATTTGAAGTTCAGTTGCCATAACGAGGCTAACGTTGTAATTCATGTCAGTATAACAACATTGCATCGAGACTAGCGAAGTTAAGACATTTCTAAGAATTTTACAATACCATTGTTTCAATTTTTAAACTTTGTGCGTTCTCGTCAACTTATAAGCAGTTCTAGTTTGGCAGTTTGATGCCAGATTTCTTTCATTTTTAATTCTCTTTCACTTCAATTTTTACCAAAATTTCCAATGCTCCTTGTAGATATTTGTGGAAAGCATTTTTGGGCGTAAAATCAAAGTGCAGTTGTATGATCAGGATGTGGGTTCAAATGACGAAAGTCTTGGCTCGTAAGTGAAAGCTTCTTACATAACTGCAATCTTTGTTTTTCTTCTCCATAATTCATTCGTTTATTTTTTCATTCGTTCGTTCGTTTCCTCCTTCGTTTGTTTGCTTATTTGTTTGTTCATTCTTTCTTTTCCTCCTTCGTTCATTTGCTCATATATTTATTTGTTCATTTGTTTATTTGTTAATTTGTTCTTTCGTTCATTTCTTCATTTGCTCATTCGTTCCTTCGTCCTTTGTTCATTTGTTAATTTGTTCTTTCGTTCATTCACTTACTCATTAGACAGAGCTTCATACATCTTATATGCCGATTCTTACACGGCTCAACACATATCCATATATGCATTATTTGTATGACGTGCAGCCATTTTATATCTTTGGCTTGCAGAACAGAAATCAGCATCGAGAAAATTGTAAAATACGGATCAGCTGACTTGGCAAGTATTCTATTTTGAGTCCTATGGAGTTTGATCAATGGAGCTTTTTACATTTACGATAATGCGGTTAAGAGAGAAACCTGTTGCTCAAGGGTGTATGGATATTTGTAGGATGAAACGCAGAGCATGGGAAAGCAACTAGGCAGCTGTAGCAGAGAGGGAAGATTGGGGGGGGGGGGTAGGTCACGTTTGGGCGACCCCAAACAGAAAGTAACTGAAAAGGAAGAGTCTTCTCTTTCAGATGGCATCTTTCACTTTGATCGATATTAATTGTGATATCATAATTTTTTGACTAATTTCTTAAATTGTTTTTCTTTTAAAGTGGATGCCATTGGAGGGTGTCAAATCCGGCAAGATCCATTTGAAACTCGATTGGCTCACATTCAGCAACAATGCATCAGACCTGTCTCAAGTAATTGATCTTTGCAGAATGATGTTTTTTCATCTTTCCTTGCACTTTTGCTAATATCACTCTATTTGCCTCTAGTTATTTTGCTGTTCCCTCATTCTTACCAGCATCGCTAGCATCATTTGTATATCTACACTACATTTCGGCCTTGAATGTATGCGTGTTTACATTTCAAAGTTCTTGATTCTGACATATATAGACTGGAAATAGATAAAAATATCTATGATGCTAAGTAGCTTGCATCTTGGTGGCCTAGATACATATAAATTGACATAGATACATATGAAAGTGCACTCATGATACAAAGAGAAAAGAGAGCATTTTCGACTTTGCACAGAAGGAAATAACGTGGTTAGAGCACATACCTACTGTGCTGAAGGCAACGGCTTCGATTCAATCGATTCGAATATGGGACTAAATTTTCTTTTCCTATCTAATTTGAGTTAAAAGATCCAAAGGGAAGCAGCTATTAGTGAGCTAACAGGTCTTGGTTAGTTCAAGGCTACTCGTACAGAAAATGAACTGTACATCAGTGAAGTCTCATTTAAGACATGAAGTTAACGTATCAGCGATACATTATAGCTGAGTTGATATCATTTCAGCAAAGAGAGAATTGGCAGCTAAAATCTGAGCCTGTCTTATGTCTCATGAAATACTGAATGGATTTCTTCTTCACCCCACTCAGCCTTTAAATACATTTCTCTACTTTTTTTGCAGCCTCGTGATGATAATGATCTTGCAACAGCTGCCCTCTTTGTCAAACTAGACTCTGCCAAGAATTTACCTGTAAGTCCTCATTTTTCGCTATAATCAGTGTGCATGTGGTGCCGTGGTGAAGTGGTTAAGCATGCGGACACATAAAACAGGGGTCGTCAGCTCGATTCATACATATGTCACAATAAAAACACCATTGGTGAGGAAGGCAAGGGAAGGCCTCCTCATAGAATTCCCGTTCCTAGAAAAATCTCAGTGTCCTGTCTCTGGTTTCTGCTACGCTCAACATCGAGTATGCAACGTAGAGGTGTCTCAGAATGAAATTTTGCATCTTGAATTGTTAGGATTGGTTAAAACGATGATGATAATTAGAATGATATGCAACAGTGGTCACCTGCAGTAATTTGTCTGCAAGGAAAAATATCCTTTACATCAAGGCCCATTTTATCTTTAAAGTGAATTCCTGCAAAGCATTGTTGCGATTGTTGTGGAGAACAGGGTTTTAGAAGACCTTTTTGAGAATGGTTAGATGAGCCGTTTGCAGATTATCGTGCTGTAATGTCATGATGGTTCTGAAGAAATTCAAAAATTCAACAGTATGAAGAAGAAACAAGCATTGTGCTTAAAACTCGAGTCGACTGAGTCTGCTTTTAGTTGTTGAAAATTTCAGCACGTAAATATTTCTAACATTTCATTGAAGGTCACAAATAAAGATGATGATACAAGTAGCCCATTTTGCATGATAACTGTGGGAAATCATGTCGAGTCTTCAAAGGTAGCATTTGTAATACGTTTGCAGTACATGATGCGCTCATTCCCAATGCATCTTGCATCATTTTTGATAAATCTGCAGCTCATGTCGAATATATGTTCATCACTGTTCCACTTAATTTGCATTTCAATTATGCTAAATTCATTACTATATATATGTAAGATATGCTTCATTCCTTTTCCATGCAATCACAATACATGTTTGATTTAGTTGAAAACATTTTTCTTTGACTTTCTTCATTATTCTGCGAAAAATTGAATCTATTTCTAATCAAACCATTGCATGTAGACCAATCTTTGGGACGAAATAACAACAAACAACTATCCCCTATTTTCTAGCTTCATTTGAAGCAGTACGATATTGACGTATCATCGACAAAAGTCCATGGTATGCTTTCGGAGCTGTGTAACCAAGGTGTTAAGAAAACGGAGAAAGAGCTGCCTTTTACATCAAATAAATGTGTAGGGGGGATCCTTGAATTTCCTTGCAGCATCGTGGCGTTTGGCATGTCACTCTCCAAAAAGAATCATTTTTAGTTAATGTTATAGCAGAGTTAGTTGAAGTCTGCCCGGCCTATATTCCACGTTTGGGTTGTTCATATTAGCTGTTCCAATATTCCTGATAATCTACAGAACGACATGCCTTATATTTTAGCTTCAAATTTTATATTTGTTGCAAGATTCAGATCGATATTTCTTGCAGGATTAAAATAGATATTTCTTGCAAGATTCAAATGGATATTTCTTGCAAGATTCAAATAGATATTTCTTGCAAGATTCAAATAGATATTGATTGCAAAAGAACATGAAATTAGCATAACAGCAAACCTTTACTGTTTTCGACTTCATCAAAACATGAGAAATTATGTTACTAGCCTTTTCAAAATAGGGAACAATAGAATGAAACGAGGCTTTTATGAAATGATTTCAGTGTTTACGTAACCCTCATTGGCCTTATTCACACCCAGTATTTAAGGAACAGAGCATGTCGAGATAAGACTTTTGCTAATAGTTGCTCGTGACAAAGCTTTGCATTATTTCAAAAAACTTTTGTGGAAGCTCTGTCGTAAACAAATGACTGCAGTTTGTATCATAGTATTGATACTTTGAAGACTGAAGCTCGTAATTTTGATTGTACTAACGCATTCGAGACAACCGAAAGAATTCATTCAAGCTGACGTTGTGTTGGTTGGGTTTTGGTTTAGGGTTTCTCCATTGCATATTTTGAAATGAAAATTAGGAACTAAAAAATCGGCGATACACCAGAGTATCTGCTCTTGCTTATTTGCACGGCACGCTGCGTGCATTCATCTATCTAAAGAACCGCTTGAACCAACTTCTCCACAGACATCTCAACCAAGTGCAACCGCTCGCACGAAAGATGGTCAGAAATCGAACATGATTACTGTCATTTGATCTCATTTACGCGAGAATTGTCAGGACTTTCTCTCAATCTTCATACTTGAACAGAAAAGTGAAGAAGCCATACTTGCAGGAGAATCTGTTTGCATGGGAAATTTCTCACTTGTTAGCGGAGATCGAAGAGTTATCCATCTGACATTTTCCTACTGCACGTTACTTCATTCGTATGCCTAGATCATTCAATCTTGCAAAGCGTTTTCGTCATCTGCAATAGAAGAGACTGCAGTTTCCCCTGTGCAGCTTTCATATGCTTCTTGGACGCAGCGTTGTACACTCGATAAGGAATTTCATCGAACTTACAACTAGATAACACATCTGGATCTAACAGACTTTGTAAAAAGCCATGTGAATCTTTAGTATCTCTCTTCAATTCTTCTTCAGGAACTTGCAGAGACATCCAGGCCAACTTGGGAAGAAATGTTTTCTTTTCTTATTAAGAATCCAAAACATCAAGAATTGAATATTCAGGTATAGATATTGAAACGTCTCATACAAGTTTAGCATAGAGTATTAACCACAATTGCTTTAATAGCCCTTAATCCTTTTTGGGTGTTTTTTCAATTTTATGGTATTTTGATAAAAATATAATTAGTGCAAAAGCCTGCCTTTATGCTGATAACTTTAGTTGTCATTATAGCAAACACATCAGCAGTTTAATTTAATATTAATCTTTGAAGGAAATGTTTAGCTACTCAACCATTGATTTCAGCGATTCCAAATTTGATAAGGTTGAGAAACTGATTGTTTGACGATTTCTAGGTTTACGATTGGAAACACGACGTTCCCCTTGGTCGCCTTGACTTTTCCATTGACCGATTGTCAAAAAATAAAGAGATGAGATTCAAGCAGCCATTTCATTTGGTAGACGCTTCGGAGGACAGTGTGCTGACGATGATTGTCGAATTGAAGGTCGTTCTGAACTTCTTTGAAGAATTTTGAATTTTTGCTTTTTGAAGCCGAGTTTTGAAAATACAAGTATGCTATCTCCTTCAATGAGAGATAGTAGTTAACATACAATATGAAGAAAAACATGTTTGACTTGCTATAAAGAAGGAGTCCTACTCTTCAGACACTAATTAAAAGCCAATATGCTATCATGGAATGAATTTAGTTATCACCGCTGAAAAGCATTGTCCTCACAAATCTAAACGAGTAATTTATGTTGGATACTTCCATGCAGTGAAATTCGTTGCCCTTGGGGCATCAAGTCATTTATCAGATACTTCATCATTTATTATGACAATTTTACTGCTGTCCGGAGCAATAAATAATTCACCGAGTAGTTATTCCCTAACAGCAAGCAAAATTCCGTTTTCTATTTTTTTTGTCAGTAAGGGATTTTTCTTCAAAATAGCTTGAATTGCGTTAGTCTGCATTCTGTTCTGTTGCATTTCAAAGCTACTCGAATTCTCTTTCAGGCACTCGTGCAAAATACTAAGAAAGGGACAAAGTAAGCCTAATCTTATCTCCTCAAACATTCACATATCAACATCTATCAAAGTCTCTTTGCCTTCATAAATCCATTTATATGGCTCCTACATAGCTAAGCAGTGGATTCAAGATGCTATGTGAAACCATCAATTATGAAAAAGATAGCAACATATCCTTGCTATCTCATTCTCGTCTGTCCAAGCGCTTAGTTTTGCCACAGCATATTGTCAAGCATGCTGAATCTGGGTTCGAACCCTACTCGACTCACAATGAAAATACATTCGTCGAGAGAGGTAAAGAGGGGCCACGTCATAGATGCCCACATCTGTAGAAAAACTAGGAGCCTTACCTCTGATCTCTGCTAAAATCTAATTCCAGAACGGTCTGACAGAGAGACTAGCCCCTGCCATTGATTTTCAAATGGAATCTCTTTGAAGTTGCTCTGATTTTATTTAATCCAGCAATTAAGGAAATAGCCTTAAATGATTGATGATTACTATGCTTTTTCCTTTTTCTGCAGAATTGTGGATTCCGATAAAAGGTATGTTTATAAAAAGGACATATCAATTTCACTTTGCACACCAGGATTAACATCCCTTCATGGTAAGACACAATGTCTTCAAAACATTGCAGTTAAATTCAAGTTTTTATGTTTACTATCATATTGTAGCGAATTGAGAGGCACCTTGTTAAAAAGCACCATATAGAATCCTGGCATTGTTAGGCAGAGTGGCCAGTCCCTTCTCTCGTCATGTACCCTAGGCATGTTGTAAAATCAGCAGAAAGTATTTTACATTGTGTAAAAAAATGAAATTTACTGACAATTTCTGCAGATGTTTGTTGACGCCTTAGTTTTGGCTGCTTTAAGCTAAGCAGATAACCATTTCGTAATTTCGAATTAAAAATCAGAGCTATGCGTTGTAGGCAGCCATTAGGCAATGAAGTCAAACCTAATGAAAATTTGCTGCTCTTGCATGCCATCTTGCTTCATGGTACTCAATGGCACATGCATTACTAAGATGATTATTTGAGGCAACCCTGGAACTGACTTCACAAGCATTTTATTCCCAATAAACAATGACATTGACTCTCAAAGAAACTGCGTAGCATACTCAATCGCAAGCTGAAAAGGAACAGGGTGCAGGGCTCCGAGTTTTTTCAATGCAAGTATAATTTGTGAGGTAGTGTACCATTGCTTTTCTCACTGGCAGCGTTTTCATTGGAAACCGTGCAGGATTCGAACTCATTACCACTGCAAAATAAGTCCCCATGTTTAGCAATTACACCACGACACCACGATATAGCGACACCATTACACCATGACACATTGATACTACAATACCATGGTACTACGATACCATGATACCACGACACTACGATACTATGACACCACAATACTACGATATCATGATACCACGATACTAAAATACTGTGCTACCACGATACCATGATACCTCGATACTACATCACCATGATACTACGATACCATGATACCACGATACTACATTACCATGATACTACGATACCATGATACCACGATACTACATTACCATGATACTACGATACCATGATACCTCGATACTACATTACCATGATACTACGATACCATGATACCTCGATACTTCATTACCATGATACTACGATACCATGATACCTCGATACTACATTACCATGATACTACGATACCATGATACCTCGATACTAAATTACCATGATACTACGATACCATGATACCTCGATACTACATCACCATGATACTACGATACCATGATACCACGATACTACATTACCATGATACTACGATACCATGACGCCATGACACTACGATACCATGACACCACGATACTATAATACAATGGTACTACGATACCATGATACCACGATAATACGATATCATGATACCACGACACTACATTACCATGATACTACGATACCATGATACCTCGATACTACATTACCATGATACTACGATACCATGATACCTCGATACTACATCACCATGATACTACGATACCATGATACCACGATACTACATTACCATGATACTACGATACCATGACACCATGACACTACGATACCATGACACCACGATACTATAATACAATGGTACTACGATACCATGATACCACGATAATACGATATCATGATACCACGACACTACATTACCATGATACTACGATACCATGATACCAAGATACCAAGATACCACAACACCATTGCATTGAAGATGGGAAACACCATTTCCTACTATATCATGATTATTTCTTAAATAGAAGCAAAAATAGTTCCGAAAGTGAAAATGCAATTTTTTTACCTCAATGTTTAATGAATGCTCCCGATGGAGAGTTACCAGCTATTATTCTCAACTTCCACCACTCGATTCAAAAGTGCATCTTGTCACACAAGCGCTTGCATTGATCAAAGTCTCAACACCCTGTTGTTTACAAAGTTGCAGAATCCCAACGTTGTAAATGCTATTTGTAGTTTTTCGTAGTCATATCAGTATTTGTGATTCAGTTTTATAGCCACATGGTATTGATTTTGTCAATTTCCGTTTTGTATTGTGCTGGAGCCTATGTTCATTCATAAACCAATCAAAATTCAGAATGAAAATCAAAATATCGTCCATTTGCATTGACTGATTGAATAAAGTTATTTTGCCATTCAAGCTTTGGAGAAATCGAAGCATCAGTTAGTTGGGATTCATCAAGCAACAAATTGATTGTCGGAGTGCACAAAGCAAGGTAGTGCTATTTGCATATGTATGTATGTGTAAAAATATATAGAAAAAGTCTAAGGATATATGTATGAACATAAATAGAAAAATGAAGGAGAATAAATCAAACTCGGAGTTCTAGACTAATACTACATATTCTCTTTCGTTTTTCTACCAATCGCTCTAGTTCTACTATTGAGCATTTTTCGTAACTTCGCCACTTTTCTCTCAGACATATTCGCATACATACGTAAATATATATATAAATATTAAACGCGAGGAATTTAATCCGTGAAAAAGACAATCTTTCTTGCCATCAGTTTCATGTACAGCATGCATATGAATATATGTATATAGTTATAGCGTCTTTCTCAATATGTTTCATATCATGCTAAGAGGGAGGGGGAGTTAATTTCACTTCTCGGTGCAGCTACTCAAGTGGTTCCCAACTGGGAATTCCTCCATTTGCGAACCCCACCGAGCTAATATGCTCAAAGTCCTTTCTCTGAACCTAAACATCAAATAAAATGGAATATTTCCTCGAAGCAAACTCCAATTTCTGGTTTTTCATCAAGTATTGTGGCATTTTATTTCAATGCTCTCTACTTTAATCTCCAGGCCGGGTCATGCTATTAAAGCAGCCAATGACATCAATCGATGGACTTGCTCTTTTTCTGCGTAGGTTGGCATTGACCTACTAAGAAATAGACACGCACAATGAATTATTCACCATTGTGTGAGTTGCAACACGCGTGCACACTAATCGCTGTGACATGATCCTCTTAGTCCAGAACCATATAAAATATTGATGACCATCTCAAAATGTCAAGACATGGAAGAGTTGAAAAGATTGGGAAATCCCCAAATGAACTTCTTTCATGGTTCCTAATTCACCTGTCTTGCTATGTCTTCGTGGGGTTTTAAGCTATTGATGCTAACTAGGCACCAAAGGATCATCTAATTTTGAAACAATGTTTGTCTTAGCGCTTGTTTCTGCTTGCTGGTCAGCTTTCTCCTATTTTATCTATTTTGATCACTAAAGGAATTCTCTGCTCTTCAGTTTTCTTAAGTTCTTGCACAGCTTCTCTTACTCCTTTCGCAAGCTGCTAAAATTTTCAAAGTTGACATGAAATTTTGACCCTGAAAAGATTTATTAGTACCTCGCTTTCAAGTCAAGTAATCAGCTAGTGCAAATGTTTTGTCTAGTGAGTTATGCTGAGGAAAGGCCATGGTGGCCTATACAAAGCCCCAATGAAAGAAGAAAGAAGAAAGCGAACAGCTAAGGGGAGAGAGAGATCAGATCAAGTTTATTGATCTTAGATTTAAAAGATGGCAAGTTATAGGATGGAGTGATTCGTGTTGAGGTATGGCCATGGTGGCCTATACAAATCCCCAATGAAAGAAGAAAGAAGAAAGCGAACAGCTAAGGGGAGAGAGAGATCAGATCAAGTTTATTGATCTTAGATTTAAAAGATGGCAAGTTATAGGATGGAGTGATTCGTGTTGAGGTATGGCCATGGTGGCCTATACAAATCCCCAATGAAAGAAGAAAGAAGAAAGCGAACAGCTAAGGGGGAGAGAGAGATCAGATCAAGTTTATTGATCTTAGATTTGAAAGATGGCAAATTGTAGGATTCAGAAAAGCGAGAGGAAGTCAATACGTTCCATAAATTGCATGTTCTTGGGATGAATGATGATTTGTGTGATAGAGTTCGTGAAGTAGGCAGTGAACATTTGCAAAAGGAGCAATAGCACCGAGCTTTTTGATTAAGTATCATACTCATTTATCTTGAAAACTCATTTTTATCAACATCATTCTAAACGAAGTCAATTGGAGAGATTTCGCATTGTAAAGGCCTGGCGAAATTAAGCATTAGAAGGAAATTTTGTCAAATTCATTTCTTTCCATCTTTCTTGGCATGTCTTTTTATTTTTCCATGCTTTCTATCTCACACCAAAAAGCAGGCCTCAGGACAATGATAATCTGGTTGCTATGCTGGTCGCACTGTATCCCAATCGTCCCTCTCGATATGACCACACCTCGTCCATCCGTTACCTGTTAGCATAAAAGGATAGTGACCCTTAGTCCAAATGAATTTAAGCTTGAGATTGGCTCATGCCAGGGTCTTTGAGTGAGTTTCTTAAAATGAAGCTATTCAAACACTATCCATGGCTAGTTCAGCTTTGCACAAAAAAGGCTGTTGGTTCTAATCACTTTTTATTAGCTCTTCGCAACTTTTTTTTTTTTTTTTTTTTTTTTAGTGGGTTATGTTGAGGAAAGGCCATGGTGACCTATACAAAGCCCCAACTGGCTTTCTTGATCCTATTGCTTGGTACATACAATACTTTCCCCAAAACAGGTCAATTCAGACATTTTCTATTCTGCTGCTTCTTTAGATAGATGCAGCTGGATGACTGAAACAAGGATTTGCATTTTGCTATGTTCTTCACAGTGCCATCGACGGGATCTTTTTTTATAGTGAGTTATGTTGAGGAAAGGCCATGGTGGTCTATACAAAGCCCCAATAAATGAAGAAAAGAGAAAGCAAATGGCCGAGTGGAGAGAGATCAGATCAAGTTTATTGATCTTAGATTTGAAAGATGGCAAGTTGTAAGCTTCAGGAAAGCAAGAAGAAGGCAAGACGTTCCATAAATAGGATCTTATTATTCCGCTAGCTATGAATGAATCTTATATTTTCAGCACTGCTAACTTTCAATTTCTGCACACAGGGATCTATTTGCTTTCAATGACGAAAAACTACAGACGTTTGTTGAAGTGAACCTGTTACCAGACAAGAGTGAAGCTGGTTTCCGAGAGACAAAAGTTGTAAAGGATAAAGACCCCAGATACGATGAAGAGTGAGTCATATGCCTAATCTCAAATGTACCTCCTCATTTCCAGTCTCTCAGTGCCGCCACCGCTACTTTATCATTCCCGTGGTTTATCTCAATGCTTTAACACTGTACCCTTCTGCTTCTTTCATTTTACCTTGGCATGAAGGAACTGTTGTTATTATCATATCTGCCATTTCATTGACCTAAGCTCTGCATTCTGAAATTACTCACCACATGTCATCTTACTTCTGCTACCATTTAGGCCAGCGTGTCTCCAAACTCAGGGTTGGCCTATTTCTTGAGCCATCTATCATCATCCTTTGCAAACCTTTGTCATCGCTTTATTTTTGAACCGTATGAATATTGAAGCTTTATTCAAAAAGTAGTTAATTCTTCTGATCAGCGGAATGAAGCAAATTGAACTCAGAGTTCTCCTGTCGATCCTTTCCTTTATTTTTATACATCTTACAAAAGACACTGCTTACAACGCTCTTTAAATTCAGCTTCTCTTTTCTTCTTATACAGGAGAACTCATAGCTCTTCCCTTTCCACCATGTTAACTATTTCTTCCCGCCCACCTTCAAATTGCATCCACAGCTTTCTTGCATTACTGACAGACTCTCTCTTTTTAGGGTCTCTCTCTCTCTCTCTCTCTCTCTCTCTCTCTCTCTCTCTCTCTCTCTCTCTCTCTCTCTCTCTTTCTCTCTCTCTCTTTCTCTCTCTCTTTCTCTCTCTCTTTCTCTTTCTTTCTGTGGAAGGAAAAGTCTACCATACCTTACAGTTCCAGGCCTCAGGATGGTATCTCACTAGCAAGATGCTCTTTAAGGCATGTTTTGACCATGGAGCTTAACTTTACTTTTATTTTATCATATAAGTGAAGATGATTTCAATGAAGATTGTGTAGATGTCTATTGCTTCTTTTTTCAAATGCAATCACATGACCACACAGCGAGGTACATCTTCATTACTCACATATGACGTCATCAAAGCCATACTTCTGTAAAGAAATGATAGATTTAATTGATTTTAGATTTTCCTACTTTATTGGCTACGATGAGGTGAAAGCTCGCTCTTTGAAGGCCACTGTTTTTAACCTGAAAGATGGGAAGAAGAATGAGAAAGCTGTCATCGGAGAGGTAACTATTTTGTTAGTGGTGGTGTGGCCGAGTGGTTATGGCGCAGTGGTTCGAATTATGGGTGGTTTACTCGCGTGGGTTCGAATCCCCGTCGTCGGAACCACTAACCACAAGCAAACAGTCAACTCAACTGTCCATCCTTCCGAGGTCGGTAAAAGAGTACTCAGAAGTAATTCTGAGGGCCCAAACAGTAATGCCGCAAGCCCGCATCAGCTGTATAGCCGCCACACACCCAGCCTGCGTTAAAAAATTGAAATTTGCTTTGCTTTTGCTTGCTTTGCTTGCTTTGCTTGCTTTGCCTTCATTATTCATTCAAATATTGCAACGAATATTGTAAGTTGGTTGATCGTATCAATGCTAAGGTAGTTCACCCAAGCAGACCATGCCAAAGTACCAAGAACAAGGAGAATTCACAGAGACCACATAACTATGCGAAAGCAAACAGACCAGGCATAAAGACCAGGCATACAGACCAGGCATACAGACCAGGCATACAGACCAGGCATACAGACTACGCATATAGACTTTGAACAGAAGCCATGTGTGGACTGGTCTTTTGTCTTTCTACTGAATCTTCGCCATAAGCTGCTTGCCTCTCATATGATCGATGTGATGCAAGCACCATCTGCTAAACTGCTGGATCCTTTACCAACGATCAATTGAATCGAATGAACTGAAATTATTTGGATAATCCAGATAATCCATGTCCTAGATCCTAGATATATATATATATATATATATATATATATATATATATATATATATATATATATATATATATATATATATATATATATATACATATATATATATATATATACATATATATATATATATATATATATGGATCAACGTTGTCAGGAGAGCTCGATGGTAAGATTCTTGCGCATTGATCTTATGGTCAGCAGTTCGAGTCCCACTTCAGCTAAACTTTCACTTAGAGTGAGGAGAGTCACCAGCTCTCTGTAATTCCAGGCGTATGAATCACGATGTGTGGTCCCATCGAGAGGATGGACCTGGACTGCTCGATAAACAAAAAGCGTCTCAGTGTCCAAATTTCCACCTTTGATATCTAGATAGAATATGTGTATACAAAAAGTATCATATATAAAAATATCATATATGAAAATATCATACATAAAGATATCATATATAAAAATATCATATATAAAAATATCACATATAAAAATATAATATATAAAAATATCATATATAAAAATATTATATTTTCGGTCAACAATGCTTCCTTTAGGCGTCAATAGCTATTCCGGATGTCATACTCAACAGATAATGTGAATCCGTTCGCTGAATATGTCTAAACCATGGGAATCGATGCTGTGAAATGCTACAAGGTCTTGCATTTTTCCGATGCCTGTCTGTTCTGTTAAGGATAGTGGAATGATGTGATCTTATTTTTGTTAATGAATCATGTAAAAGGTGGAAAATAAGTTGAAATCTTGCGTAATTTTCAGATCACATTGGAGCTTGAGGAATTGGATCTGATCAAGGGAGTGAAAAAATGGTAAATATATATCTAATAGACTTTGCTACAAGAACGCTAAAGCACTGAGTACAACTATGTGGCATTCCACTTGTTTCCGTGAATAATTTGTTCAATGAATTATGCCTCACTTGCTTACTGTCTTAAGGCTGTCCGTCATGGCTGATGATGACGTTGTCCTTCCTTGAGTGAGGGGACAAGGCCTGGGCTAAGGAGTTGCTTAGGGTGGTGCTGCCATCGCGCTGTATGCAGCCACAAGCACTTGTTCCTGTGAGAGACGGGTACGGTGATAAGGTCGATGAATTACGGTGTGAAGAGAAACCAAAATTCTAACTTTCAAACCGATTTAAATCTTCACTTTTTTATTTTCGATCGTTCTTTTCTTCATTTGAAATCACTCTGAAGAGCCTGAATTTGTCTAAATCGGATTAAATCAAAGGACATTTTTCGTTGTCGTGATCTTCTTGCGAATCATATAACCATCAGCACCTGGGTGACGTCTTTCTACAAGCTTGGTGTTTGACAAAAAGAACGAGGCCAGCTTAACTCGGGTTTTATTCATGCGATTTATCTATTGAGTGGTGTACTTCCTTTTATCTTTCTTCATTTTCTTTTATATTTCTTTCCTTTGCTGTTGCTTCTATTTTTCTATTTCTCTCTGTCCTTTTTTTGTTTCATTTCCACTTATTCCTCCTTCTTAACTAATTTTCTTCTTCGTACAATATTGTTCATTTCTTTTTTTCTTCTTTTTCTTATTTTTTACCTCTTTTTTCTCTTCTGGACCTTTTTTCATTTTCCCAGACTGGTCTTAGGTTAAACAGAGTAGCCATTTAAGTATCGACCTAGCTTAGTTCATTGCATCCTTTTCTACAAAGTTCTATTTCTTCAGCTAATAGCTCGTGCAATCCACTATCTTCTCCTCAGTCTTTTCATCAAAATATCAATCTGTGACCAGTGCTATGAAAACTGCTTCAACAATAATTTTTGTCACAGATACCTGTAATCTATTCATTTTAATACCTAGGTATCGCTTGAGTGCTCCTTCCAAGTAGAATTGCTTGCCAGATCCAGTTTCAATGAGGATAACGGGTTGCAGTATGTTTTAACTGTATGTTCAAAATATAAATTTACACATGTGGGACATTCTGACAATACCTACATGTTTTTAACGTAATAGATTACTCAAAGTAGCCTTAATGTGGAGTTTATTGAATGATGTTGATTAATTAAATCGCCCGTTTGCGTGATTCACAAATGTGTGCTTAGTGAATCAATGCCAGTTGTATCCAATCAGAATGATTGAACGCTTCCTATAGATGAAACGGGCAATTATCAAGGACAAATTGATTGTTGTAAGCCCGTACTTATAAGACGGGTTTTGGTATACATCGTATCAAGAAATTACATCGGGAAATTGATTTTACTTATTTGCCAATATCTCTTCAAATAGCGCGGCAAAGCATAACGTTGCAATTTTGCATGGTACCTGCCAATTACGTTGTCACTAACTATAAGCTTTCGCAACAGTCGCACGTATGATAAGACGTCATTTCCAAATATGGAACAAGTGTCGGACGCAGGTTTTGCAGATCAATTAGATTGGCCTCTCAAATGACTCGACGGTGGTCCATCATAAGCTTAAGTTGTTAAAACTGACATTTTATTAATTCAGATATTCGACATGAAGCTGACAAAGTAGCTTTATGTACAAAAGAAGTTACAAAGCACTAGCTGTCGTGCCACGAATAAGTTAAGGCGTGAAATAGTAAATGGACAATTTGCCAAAGAGTATTCTGCTGCCATACGAGCGAGATGATGAGATCTGTCTCAAAATATCCTTCAAAGCGCAGCGGGACGTGTGTTGGGTCCTTTCTCTCCATGGTCCATAGTCAAACACTATATGGAAGCAAGATGAGTTAGCCTTGTAAAAGCCCCCCTTCCGAAGAGAAAGCCTCTGCCTCTCATTCCTGCTAAGCTCAAAGTCTAGAACGGTATGCCGCAGCAGCAGTAGCAGTACATTGCTGAGTCATTTAGAGGGAAATGGGTTTTATCAGGTGGTTTCCTACTGTCCTCCTCACCAATGGTGTTCCTATCTTTAAGCTTAAGGATTCAAATTCACAATGCCTGTGTTATGAGTGCTTGTGCACGCCAATACACCATCACATCGCAGTTCCACATAGAAATATATATTGATATAAATGTATACATAAAAATATTTATACATATTTACATAATTATACATATACACTGTATATATATATATATTCATATACAGTGTATTTATATATTTATACAGTATATACACGGTACTTATATTTATATATATTTATATACTGTATATAGATGCACTGTATTTATGTATATGTATTTATATACATATACATACACATAAATATATAAATACACATGTGTCTGTATACAACTATATATAAAGGGATATGTATATATATATATAAATATATATATATATATATATATATAGATATATATATATATATATATATATATATATATATAGCAGAAATGCAGAAAAGGAAGAGACCGATTCTCTGTTACTCTGAGTTTCGTGCGAAGGCACTCGTCAGACAGACTATAACTATAGTTATAGTAATAGTCTATAGTTATAGTAATAGTCATAAGTTATAGTCTGTCTGACGAGTGCCTTCGCACGAAACTCAGAGTAACAGAGAATCGGTCTCTTCCTTTTCTGCATTTCTGCTATCAACGCTCTGTACTTTGTACATAGAGCACCATATGGTGGTGAAGACAGCACCCTCTATGTGATATATATATATATATATATATATATATATATATATAGAGCGGCGGCCTGCGAGGAAATGCGGATCATAGACGGAAAGGAAGCTCTGCTGCGTCGCAAGAAGCCTACACAAGCAGCTCCAACGGGACTCGTGTGCCACATTTGCAACAAGCCATGCAAAGGAAATGCTGGCTCCAGGCGCATCTGCGACTGGGCCACAGATAGCTGGAAAACCCAACCTCCTCAAATGGGCTCTCGCTGAAAACGCCTTGCCAAGCCACACAATAGGTATCTATACATACAGTAAATATGTACACACATATGTATAAATATATGTTTATATATATTTATATGTATGTATGTATTTATAAGAGGTGCCAATAATCCATCGAAAAGCAGAGTAAGTAGGCGATTAAAGTTTAAAATCGAGGCCGACAAGCAGAGAGGATGGTGGAAATCCCAGAGAGACTGTACTGCACGAGAGGCTTCGGAAAAAGGCGATAACCCGTACGGAAACATCTGCATATACGGTCCTCTGGCCAGATTCCAAGAAGCGCCAACAAAACAGACAAGGGATTGTACAGAGGCGGCAGACCAATGATTATACATATCGCAAACGGCCGAAAACACTAACGTACAAGAAATTGCAGACATTGGATTCCAGATCAAAGTCGCTTCGAATATCCACCCCGTCAACTTTTTAGAAATAAATTGCGACTTAAACACCGGCATGTCCCGACCTTACAGAAAACCAACCGACGCCCCATGATCCATAAACACGTCATCCGACCACCCGCAGCATATACTAAGGCAACTGCCCCTAGCAATCAACCAACTCTCCAAACTCTGCTATGCTGGAACAATGCAAACTTGCGTACGAAGAAGCCCTGAGTTAGGCTACTGGTCCAAATTAAGGATTTTTTCATCAAAAAATTCCGTCAATCATTGTAAATCATGTTTATTGGTGCGTTTTGGAAAGATTGAGCCGAAAAATCACTTCCTGACTTAGTATCAATGGTCACCGTCCTCTCTCTCGCAAAATCAGCTGATTCTGCTCGTAGTACTTGCCCTGAGTTAGTACCAAGTTTTAGGGTCTGCTTGTATGTATGTATATATATATTGCTAAAGTGACGTACCGTTTATTTGTATGTACATATATATATACATATATATTTATATTTATGTACTTCCGAATCGAGCAATCGAGCATTAAAACCGAGCTCGATTCTATATATTTATTCATATATATGTATATACATATATATATAAATATAGATATATATATATATTATTTAAATATATATATATAGCAGAAATGCAGAAAAGGAAAAGACCGATTCTCTGTTACTCTGAGTTTCGTGCGAAGGCACTCGTCAGACAGACTATAATTCCGTTACGTGACGTTCTGACGAGTGCCTTCACACGAAACTCAGAGTAACAGAGAATCGGTCTTTTCCTTTTCTGCATTTTTGCTATCAACGCTCTGTACTTTGAAAATAGAGCACCATATGGTGGTGAAGACAGCACCCTCTATGTGATATAAATATATATATATATATATATATGTATGTATATATATACATATATATATATATATATATATATATATATATATTTATTTATTTATATACATATCTATATTTATATATTTATACATGTAGAGGCCCTCGTTTAGATGAGGTTGAAAGGTTGAAATCCCAGAAGAACGCTGAAGAGAGACTCTGGCTGGAAGCAACGGAGCAGTCACGTCAGGTGTTTGTCATGTATTCCATGGCGTAACACTTGCGCCAGTAGTGAGTCTGTTATTGAGGTACCTGAAGGTGAAGTTATAGATTTTTTAGAAATGTTGCTTTGAGCAGATTGCAGATTCTATATATCATGGAAAAATCTATCAAATAAATTTTCTCTAGCATGGTGCAACTCTAAGATTAACAAATGTCGGTATTGGCGTGTAAAAAGTTTTAGAGTTCATTACAGCTCCGAAGCAATTGAAGTTAGGACTTTTTCAGTCTAGCTTGAAAAGCATCAGCAATATGCGAGTCACGAAATTTTGCAGGTAAGTGATTCTACACTATAGAAGCAGCGACTGAAAGTGCTGCTTCCTCACTTTTGTAATGAAATTTCAGGCTCAAAAATGTACTTTGCCTTCGCAAAGATCTTCCTTTTGCTCGCACAGAAAACATAATGGATTCATGAAAAGAAGCCGTGCTACCAAGCGCTTCAAATTTTAGCAAAAAGACTTTGCAATTCTTTGATAGACAGGAACGATGTCCTTGAAGTAATTCATAGAGTGCAAAGCAAGACTTAGCCACATAATAAATTTTTTCTTTGTATTGCTGGCAGAATCGTGTTTCTCATGAATTTGCTGGTCAGCCATGAATTGCTTGGTT
Organism: Pseudorhiza aurosa; assembly: GCA_964026355.1. Lineage (NCBI taxonomy): Eukaryota > Metazoa > Cnidaria > Scyphozoa > Rhizostomeae > Lychnorhizidae > Pseudorhiza > Pseudorhiza aurosa. The sequence goes on from OZ032115.1 coordinate 3,793,649, forward strand.
ACTAGAATTACTTCCTATATTATGATGACCCTCCTAGATTACGACCGCCGCAAAAATTACGATTTTCACTGCGATTATAAGGAAAACAATGACCTTTATGAAGGCAACCAAGGCCGTTTTCCTACGATGCATTCCACTGCTACAACGATTTTCGTATAGACGTGACTAAGCATGCATTTCATTTTCCAAACTTTTAAAGAGCCCTCAGGAACAAATTTTGTCATTTTTTCATATTCTGTACTTATGTACTATATTTTTATTTTCTGCTTATAGAGAGGAAAATTAATTTTGACCCAAAGTTATGCAATAATATCGATTTCGTTCTTGCATTGAAGTGAAATGAATTGATAGGAAAGGTAGTTGGAAAAGTCAAAATGATCCTTTTAAGTAGAGCCATTTTTTGCAAGAAACACCGACAAGACACTGAGGAGCTCAAAGAGAATAGGTCTGTTGGCGGAATTTTCACTAAGGATCTGTTAAATTCATAATGAACGCCTTTCTTTGATGTTAGAACCCTGCAGATTGGAAATAGTAGCTCACTCCATCCAAAAAGTTCAAAAATGATTTGAAAAATACCGAAAAGTGTTTCATATGCTTCACTGCACTGGATTAGCTCTGTCGGGTACCGATTCGCAACTGAAACATCTGCGTACCGTAGCCATTACTTCAAAACAAGGGCAGATGTTAGCAGTCAGTATGGCTACCTAGTGGGAAAGCTTCCACCATTCATAAACGATTCTTGTTCAAAGAATAGACGAAAAACAACTAGAATGGGTACAATATATATTGAGCTGTTCCAAGGATACTTGTAAGCATGCGCACAATATACTTCTAGACCTTTGCAAAGACTTTTCTATCGAACGGCATTGATTGGCGTAAATGGCGAGCACTTCATATTAAATTTGACGCAGTGATTGTCTTGCTCTCATTCATTGTATTCACTACATTCAGTCCTTAAATCCTAGCAAAAATCATGGGTCCAACATAGGCTCCAATAATGGCCCTTAACTGTAGCCACAAGCTCGAACTCAAATCGTTGCCCCAACATAGGCCCCAATAATGGCCCTTAACTGAAGCGCCAAGCTCTAACTCAAATCGTTGCCCCAACCTAGGCCCCAATAATGGCCCTTAACTGTAGCGCCAAGCTCTAACTCAAATCGTTGCCCCAACCTAGGCCCCAATAATGGCCCTTAACTGTAGCGCCAAGCTCTAACTCAAATCGTTGCCCCAACCTAGGCCCCAATAATGGCCCTTAACTGTAGCCCCAAGCTCGAACTCAAATCGTTGCTCCAACCTAGGCCCCAATAATGGCCCTTAACTGTAGCGCCAAGCTCTAACTCAAATCGTTGCCCCAACATAGGCCCCAATAATGGCCCTTAACTGTAGCCCCAAGCTCTAACTCAAATCGTTGCCCCAACATAGGCCCCAATAATGGCCCTTAACTGTAGCCCCAAGCTCTAACTCAAATCTTTGCCCCAACCTAGGCCCCAATAATGGCCCTTAACTGCAGCCCCAAGCTCTAACTCAAATCGTTGCCCCAACCTAGGCCCCAATAATGGCCCTTAACTGTAGCGCCAAGCTCTAACTCAAATCGTTGCCCCAACCTAGGCCCCAATAATGGCCCTTAACTGCAGCCCCAAGCTCTAACTCAAATCGTTGCCCCAACCTAGGCCCCAATAATGGCCCTTAACTGTAGCCCCAAGCTCTAACTCAAATCTTTGCCCCAAGCTGGGCCCCAAAAATGGCCCTTAACTGTAGCCCCAAGCTCTAACTCAAATTGTTGCCCCAACCTGGGCCCCAAAAATGGCCCTTAACTGTAGCCCCAAGCTCTAACTCAAATCGTTGCCCCAACCTAGGCCCCAATAATGGCCCTTAACTGTAGCCCCAAGCTCTAACTCAAATCGTTGCCCCAACCTAGGCCGCAATAATGGCCCTTAACTGTAGCGCCAAGCTCTAACTCAAATCGTTGCCCCAACCTAGGCCCCAATAATGGCCCTTAACTGCAGCCCCAAGCTCTAACTCAAATCGTTGCCCCAACCTAGGCCCCAATAATGTCCCTTAACTGTAGCCCCAAGCTCTAACTCAAATCGTTGCCCCAACCTAGGCCCCAATAATGGCCCTTAACTGCAGCCCCAAGCTCTAACTCAAATCGTTGCCCCAACCTAGGCCCCAATAATGGCCCTTAACTGCAGCCCCAAGCTCTAACTCAAATCGTTGCCCCAACCTAGGCCCCAATAATGGCCCTTAGCTGTAGCCCCAAGCTCGAACTCAAATCATGGCCCTAACATATTTCTCTAGTGATAAAACTCATCTCATGAAGACTAGAAAAGCGTGGCTTGCTCGAAATTTTGACGGCATTGTGTCTGTACCATAACTGCAGCGAGTTATCACAGTGTGCTAAGTTAAGAAGGCGAGGAGTGCTCTTTCACATCCAGCTGACGTAGCTCAGTTCATCTAAACAAGTCTGGAAAGGCATTTTAATTGAATCACCAGATACAGACATCGCAATTATCGCTTTCCTCTAATCAAGATGTTCTATTTGTCAGATGCTAAAAGTAAAAACTGCTGAGTTCCAATGGCGACTGCTGCAAATAAAGAAGGCAATCCGAGTTGATTCTCATCGGCTGTCGACTGCCAAACTGCTTTGATTTCCGTCAGTCATTGGAGGGTCAAAATTAGCCATATCATTGGCTGCAGTTTGACCTGGAGCAGAACCATTATTTGACGAAAAAAGAAATTTCTGCGTTGAGCTTCTTTCACATGTCACCATTTTACTCCAAAATACTGTCAAATCAGAATTTCTACCGTACCTTACTCCAGACTCCGTGTTCTCAAATGCTGTTTCTGTTTAGTTGATCGGATCCAACCTTCACCGGCTGTTTGAATCTTTCATGAGTAATTAGTGAGTATTGATTTGGTTGGTCACTTGCCAAAGTTCAAAAGACAATTTCAGATAAACACTTTGTGCGCGGGTTCTTTTTCCAAGTGATTTTTCTTTTATATTTTGCGAAGAAATGAAATATCACAACACCTTGGTCATCGGCAACTAATTAACTCATTCGTAATTAGTACGAACTGTCTTCATATATTTTCACAGAGCAGAACACGTCCTAAGGTGGAAATTCATAGAAATGAAGAAAGTCTTCTTTAAATAGCGATCTTGATTTTGCAAATAAAAGATCCCTTTCCTTTTGATTAGTCTTTTTGACATATTAGTATGCAGTTGGCCATGATTAGCTGTCATCCTCGTTTGCAGTTTTGTCCATTTATAGGCGCAGATGTTTTGCAATAGTATTAATAACACCCACAAGGTACATTGTCAAATGCATCATCTGTCATAGAAACGAACAGAAGTCCTCTCTTCTCCACAAAACATCCTCCTTCATTGGAATCCTTATACAAGGTAACCAAATTTCACTTTTGCTTTGATTTCATGTTTGATATTCTTCTCTCAATCCTTGAGATTGCCTCATAGAATTTCGCGTTGATAATCCGTGTGACTGAAGGCTGAGGATATTTGACAGGTACTATTATTAGAATTTCTTATAGCAAAAGTTTGCATTTTTGGAGTCAATAGTCGGATGAAGCACAGTGTATGTATTTCGAAGATTCTGCATTAGAATAGTATCTTTGTCTGCAGTTACTGACTTTTGATAGGATACTAGCAAAACAGAGATCCGGTTGTTGCATAATGAAACCTTGCCATCCGAAATTGAGCAAATTAGAAAGAAAACTGTTCATATAGAGAGAATTTTATCAGTTAAGATGATGCTATGAAGTGAAAACAGCTGATTTTTAAGGGAGATATTCGAGCTAGAAGAAAAGGATGAAGTTAAATTTTGATAGCAGAAGCATCGGACGGGGAGACGAACGAAGAGCGAACAAAGACAGAACGAAGAAACGCATAAGAGCAAATCAATCGTTGTTACTGTTTTCTGCGCTGTATTTTATTAAAATTCTTAATATTTGGCATCATCTTCTCAGGGACGGCCATTTTTATCGGAGAAGGGTGTTTGTTGCAGGATCATTTGACTAAAACAGTGAAGCAACTGCGTTGCATACTCCGTTTCGAGCGTAGAAGAAACCAGAGACAGGGCTCTGAGTTGTTTCTAGGGAAGTGGAATTCATGAGGCGGTTTCCCGTTGCCTTCATTGGCAATAGCATTTTCATAGAATTCCATTGCATACTCGATTTCGAGCGTAGCAGAAACTAGAGACAGGGCTCTGAGACCTTTCTAGGTAAGTGGATTTTATGAGGTGGTTTCCCGTTGCCTTCTTCACCAATGGCGTCTTAAAAGTGACACATGGAGGAATGGCACTGACAACCCCTGTGTTATTTGAGTCCGCATGCTTGACCACTACTCCTTTTACCCATGTTCTGAGTCCTTAAAACCCAAAAATTAGAGTTGATGGAGAAAGCTCCTTGTGTGAATGGTAACCGTTCAAAATATTCACGCATAGCTCAACTCCAGATTCAAAGACACTCAACTCTTTTCCTTAGTGAGTGAGCTCTATTTTGCAAAATAGTTGCTTATTAAGATATTCCCCAAGCGTTCCATGATCTGTTATTCTGGTCTGTTTAATTGAGATTATTTGCACGAATCAGTCATCAAATAATGAACTACATGATTTTTTGTCAGTTGGTCTTTACTATCTAATAGCTTTTCACAGACCCTCCATTAAGATTAAACTGCACCTTCACAAACAACCGTGATGCTTTTATGATTCCTGTTATGCTGCTTGGGGACGGGAGTAACAAACAATGTCTCTTGCTTCCATCCTATGACTTGTGCGCGTTAAAGGTTGAACAAATATTACTTTCGTTTCTCTTTCTTTGGACACATCTTTAACATCAATTCTCTAATTTTTCAACACTGATAAGTATTAAAAAAGGAGCAACTTCTTTTGGTTTAATTCTCAAAGCAAGATTCACATGCCCTTGGTCTTCAGCCTGTTCGAACGACCCTTCCTCCTTTTCGATTTTCATCACCAACGCAACACTTCTTGCCATGGATCCTTTTGCTCCCTCTTCTTGCAAACCTGCTAAAAAGAATTTCCCGTGTGGTTCAATTCATAGTACACCAAAGCTGCGAATAAGCAAAAAGACTTCTTCAAGAAATGGAGGCGACTTCAGACCCAAGATTCAAGAGCTTCCTTTATCCATTGACAAATAATCTGCTCCAAAGCCATACAAATGGCCAGAACACCTCTTGTCGAACGCATCAATAGTAGCATAGCTCTGTGTCAGGCTGGCTCTCGCTCCTCTTGGTCTATGGCCAAGGCTGTCTCCCAAGGCTTCTGCCAAACATCCTTCCTGCCATTAAAAAGCAACTCTTCATTGGGCACCCTTCATCCAAGGCCAAAAATTTTGCGTCAATATCTGCTTCCAGTTCTAACTTGCACGATTAAGTATCGCAACCATATCACTACACACCCCTTCAAATTTTGCAATGTAACCCATTTTGGTATCTACATGGAAAGTCTGACAATCCCCTCGCCAGCTCAAAATCTCTAACTCTACAGGTCAAACTATATTCCTCAAAACCTGTGTTCCTGAACTCGTCCCTATTCTTAAAAAAATTCTCAGCTTTTCTAAACTCTTGGTACATTTCCTTCATCTTGGAAGCTAGCCCGCATCTTCCCTATTCCAGAAAGATTACAAATTGGCTTCACTCAACTATCATCCCATTGCAATCAATTCACTCATCTCTAAAGCAATCATGACCATTATCACAAAGCAACTCTGTAGCTTCCTTGAAACAGCTGTCCTCTCTCTGATCATCAAAAATGACTTGCAAAAAGCCAGGTCTATTGGTGATCTTCTTGCTTATGCCGTCCATGTTTGGTCCTCTGATCTAGAATAGAATAAGAACAGAGTGATATCCTTCGATCTGTCCAAGGCCTTTGACCGCGTGTGGCACAAGGGTCATCTAGCTAAACTACCGCTGTTTGGTTTCTGCCACACTCTCATTCATTGGATTGGTAGTTTCCTCTCTGATAGGCCGATTGCCATCAGAGTGGACGGCTTTCTCTTTGATACGCAATCCGTCAATGCTGGTGCACCCCAGGGCTCTGTCATCGCCCCTGGTACTCTCTATTTCCTTCATTAAATGATCCGCTTTTCTCTACGTCTTCTAGCATTAAATAAATTGCTGATGATACCTTCCGAATTTCTTCTTCTACATTTGACTCACATCGGATTTTCTCATCTTCTAGACTACTTACTATACACACAAATCAAGTCAGTTCACTTTTTATTTCAAAATCGGTGCTTTTCAGTGAAGATTGCTTAGGAAACGAGAAGCAGAGCTACGTCACGCTGGAGATCTTTTAGTCCGACATTTTTTAGAGCATCAAATATTGCAGGATGAGCGAAGCAATGCTAAGAAATTCATACCCAAATGCGGCCATAGAAAGAGAGCGGTGTAGGCAATGACTGGCCCCCCTGCTCTTCTCCATGATACTGCTCCTATGTCTGGGGTGGTGCTCCTAAATCTAATCTCTGTATTCTTGATAAAATCTAGTCTAAAGCCATTCGTCTCATCAACAATCTCATCCTCACCAGATCTGTCCAGTCTCTCGGCCATCGTCATTTAGTAGCAGACTTTTCCCTCCCTCACAAATAACTTCACGGGCATTGCTCTCAGGAGATCAGGATGTTATTCCACTTCCTCTGAGGCGTGTCAAGACCACGAGAAGCTCAACTCATGTACTCCCTTTCCAATTTTCACTACCTAATGCACGAACTCTATTCTACACATCATCATTCATCCCAAGAACATGAAATTTATGGAAGTTCTTGCATTCTTCTTCCTTTCTCGAATTGTACAACTTGCCATGTGTCAAATAAAGAATAAATGAACTTGATCACATCTCCCTCTTCTCTTGTCTGTTTACTATTCTCTTGTTGGGACTGACCACCATGGCTTTTCCACCAATGAAACGAACTGAAAATAAACTTGATCACATTTTTAGAAGACTCTCATGAAAAGCAGGCTCGAGTGACTAAGGCCTTCCCCTGTAAATATTTGCATTCTTATTATTATTATTATTATTAAAAGAATCTATCATGATGAATAGGCTTGGCAATGAAGGAAAGATATTGACTCAATCAAAAAGAGAAGCAATAAATATGCAAGGAGTTAAATATGTATGAATGTGTCAAAAAAACTTAAACTGAATTCCTTCTAGGGTTCTTCATAGAAATAGCATTTCTCTTTTTCTTTCTTAAATGAGTTATGCTGATGAAAGGCCGTGGTGGCCTATGCAAAGCCCCAACAAAGGAAGGAGAAGGAAAGCAAAAGGATAAGAGGAGAGGGAGATCAGATCAAGTTTATCAACATGCATGCCTCTTTGTATACTTATGAGATGAAAGCATGAAAAAGTTTGGTCCTTTTCTTAAAACGTTTATCATGTCATTCGCAGAAAGGAAACTTTAGCAAATGAGTTACCACGCAACTGATAGAATTCAACATGAAAAGGGCAATGGTGCAGGTGCTCATAAAAGAGACCAATAAACAAACGTAGGTCGGTCATCCAATTTTCACTGGCTAAGCTTTGAAGCAGCTGTTTGCATACATTTAGCATTTGTCGCAGAGATGCACATTGGGCTTTGTGGAGATGGCTTCCATCTGTCAACAACCTCCAGTCCATTAAGAGGCGGAAACTCCTTAGAATTCGCATTGCAAGATCTTGCCTATTGTATGACGAGTCAGTTCTGTTTATTCACAATGATGTGAGCATCTAATTTTAAACTTCAACTTGAAAACGCGCAAAAATTTAGACTGAAGGCATCAATTTGCATTTTCAGAATTTATTTACCACATGTTGCAATGTTGCGTTGCTAGACTTTGATTCATGATTCACAATGATTCAGGAATCACAGTGATCCATGATTCATAATGATTCATGATTCACAATGATTCATTTTTTGCCGAACTTCATTATTTACCATGATTTAAAGTTCATGTTACATCATTCAATGCGAAAAAGCTTCTGATCGAATTTCATTGAAGAATGATTGCTTCTGCTTCAAAAAGGCAAATATACATGCATTCTATTTGGCATCCAAAAAGAGTAGTAGTATACCAAGAAGCTATGTGTATTGAGAACGCTATGGTCCTTTAGATTTATTCCCGCATTTGGCTAACAGGGAAATGGCGATTCACCTTACTCGTCTCTCTTGAGATATGTTGGGGAAAGGCCATGGTGGCTTTTGCAAAGCCCCGACAAAGAAGGAAGAGAGCGAAAGGCTAAGAAGAGAGGGGGATCAGATAAAGTTTATTGATCTTAGATTTGAGTGATGGAAAGTTGCAAGATTCAGGAATGCAAGAAGAAGGTAAGACGCTCCATAAATTGCATGTTCTTGGGATGAATGGGGATTTGTGGGACAGAGTTCGTGGATTAGGCAGTGAAACTTGGAAAGGGCGTGAACGATTCTAAGTGAACATTATTCAAGAGATTCACTTTGAAGCATTTATCTCAGGGTCAGACACCAAGTACGTTTCACTGCTCTGTTCTCACACGTTGTATGTCTCTGTTGCTCTGTTATATGTTTTAACGATACAAGATGAGCATACGAATGTGTCTAATTCTAAAAGGGGATGCCTAGTGTGGTAGTGCAGGCTAAGCAATGTAAGAAGATTAATAGGTTAACTATGTGCAGTTTTGTGTGAGATCCAATGTGTGAGAATCCCTGCGCAAGGATGACACGCAAATTCGTGAAGCGTTCCAAATTTTTTCCTTTGTTGGGGCTTTGTATAGGTCACCATGGCCTTTCCTCAACATAGCCCACTAAAAAAAAAAAAAAATTGTATACTATGCAGCAATTGAGAGTAAAAATCATTCCTGAAATTGCAGAAATTCGAGAATGCAAGTTGAGCTGGGCACACGTGTTGTTCGTGGTGTCGATTGGATTTGGGACGATCAAGATGGCGGAGAAGGGATGCTGGGAACAGTTATTCAAATCAAATGCGAGATCGCATCAATGTCCAGTGTCAAAGTCCTTTGGGACCATGGAGGCCAAGGACTTTATCGCTCTGGGGAAAACAATGCATGTGATTTATTGGCATTCTGTTCTCCGGCTGGTAAGTGGTAACTGATCAAAACTTAATGATAGTAGCAGGGAGTGCGGACATAGCATTTGTCCTCATCCTCCTTGATAAACAGTATTCATTCAGAGAGTGCGCAGCTCAAGATGTGCTTGGTTGTCACAATTTCTAATGATTGCTTATCGTTACTAAATGCTGCTAATAAATACTAATGATTTTTAATTATTAAAAATGATTACCAGTGACTGAAAAAATGCTTTAAAAATGTCAATCATTAACACTAAGGACTGATGATTGGTAATTATTGCGAATTATTACTTGTCATTGCTGAAGGTGGATTATGATCCCCAATGCCGTAAATGAGAGAGGAACGTTGCAATTTCGATGACGGCTATGCTTGAAATTTCTAATTGTCAAAGCAAACACTGGTGCAGCTGGCATTTACTTGTGATCTCTTATGACTACCGTGATATTTTCTGATTGCGACATCTACATTTCGATTGAAATCACAGGTAGTCTTCTTCCTCATCGAATTTTGCCTTCAAGAGGGAGCGTGGGTGCAAAACAGGCTGCGAGCCATCGAAAATAAATTGAGATCATTTTCTGCGGTCAATATCAAGGGATACCAACGTGGAGGTTTCTGCATTGTCCCCAAATTCATAATGATGGGTGTTTAATGTTGTATGGTTCAAGGAATGAGGCAATAATTGCGAAGAGGCCGGATTTAATTCTTTGTTTAACGGTGTAGAGAATTCAGACGAGCAATTTTTGCTATTTCTTGTCTACAGTATCGAAGCACGGGGTGGGTTGCGATGTTTGCTTAAAGGATGTGATTGGGGCACGGTGGAGCTGCAGAGAATGCCCGCTAACAAATCTATGCACAACTTGTTACATGAGCGACAAACATTGCTTGGAACATGCCTTTGAAAGATTCAATTCCAGCGACAACAATGGGTTGGTTGACTTTCATATAATTTCTATCTGTTGATATAATGACTTTGATTTGATTTCTTTCCTGAATTATTCATTCTACCTAGCATTTAAAGGTAGATTTGTTGGGCTTTGTATAGACGATCGTGGCCTCTCCTCAACATGACTCACTCGATCCTGCAATTTGCCATCTTTCAAATCTATGCTCAAGTAACTTGATCTGGTCTCTCTCTCCCCCCTTAACCTTTCGCTTTCTTCTGTCTTCATTTGTTGGGGCTTTGTATAGGCCACCATGGCCTTTCCTCAACTTAACTCACTGGCAAAAAAAAGACAAGTTTGATGACTCTGAGAAGCTATGCATATTCTAATCCTTTTTTACAATGTGACATAGTCTCAGGATTTCTATCATTCTTGAAGCCTATGGTAGATTTCATGAAACTGAGAAACTACGCCTGTCAAGCAGTGCCCTGGGCAACCCCCTGAATCTGACCAAGCCTAGTATTCCGTACACCTTGATGTACAAAATGTTTTCGCTTCTCTGCACACTTCTAGTCGGACTTAGCAATTGAATTTTTCATCATAGAACACATCTGCTACCAAGAACAAGATCTGCAAAAGTAGAGGCCAAAGGGTTCTTCCCAGGAGCTATGGTCGTACGAGGTCTTTGTTGGGAATGGGACGATCAAGACGGAGGCGATGGGCAAATCGGAAAAGTGACAGAAATCCAGGAATTTCACAGCAAATATCGAAGAAATGTCGCGCGTGTGCAGTGGATCGGCAATGGAGTGTCCAATGTTTATAGAATAGGGCATAATGGGAAGGTAAGCTGTTCCATTGGTCTTTTGATAAGATTGCGAAATAGTAAAAATCGTTTTTATTCATCTTAGGTGTTCACTAGTACTCAACACTGCTTACCAAGCCTTTCCACCCTCTCTTCGATTGGAATCTTCTGTGCAACCACATTGTCTCATCCAGTGTCATAGATATCATAGGTGTCAACAGTCAACTCAGCTGTCCATCCTTCCGGGTCGGTAAATGAGTAATCAGAAGTAACTCTGAGGGCACAAGCACTGGACACACATTGATAACAGCTAATATAAAGCTGAAGTGTTTCATCCAGTACAAAGAATCGAAATGATTATTATTATTATCACGAATCCTTCTAGTGAGCTGGTAATTTCAATGACAACAAGCTTGTTTTACAAAGTAAATGATGTCATTGGGAATAAATTCAAGCTGAATTAATCAGCAACCTGCAAGGACCGGTGTATGGTTTTACGTTATTCTTATGATTAGATCCGGGTGGAAATGCAGGAATATCAAATGCTAGGATTGTTAAATTCAATGAATAACAATTGGAAAAGTTCTACAAAAGTATCCATTTTTCATTTGGAATGAAAGTCTCACTATCAATAAAGGAAAATAACATAATACCAAAGTGTAATGCCTTAAATGTGTGGACTTATGACACGAGGCTTGCATGTTGGAATCACAATTATGATACTATCTGGAAGAAAGCAAAAGAGTACGACCGCATGAAACCAGGGGGCTGCGTTAAAAACTTAACAGCCTCACTCAAATTTTTTGCAGAACTTAAAACCAGGTTTGTCATGCAGCTTTTTATAGGCCTTAGGCAGTGATGGCTCTTCGATTAAACTTTGAAAAACTGCTTTCATTGCTATTGGACGTGAACAGCATTGTTCCTCTTTTTTTCAGGTGGATCTGAAGTGCATCAAGCCTGCTCCAGGGGGTTCTTATTACAAGGACCATCTTCCAATGCTTGGAGAGAAGAGCGAGTTAATGACAATGCCTACCCAGTCCACATCTAGCATGCGAGCAGCAGCTGCAGTGCCAAACTTTCCCATGGAAGGAAGCGGTGCTACTCCCACTGCAGGAACAATGGTGGCTGGATCTATTGCATCACTTGAAATGCTTCCAAGTAGCAATGCAGGGAATAAAGAGAATGCCACGTCTCTCGATTCGAACTCGTCCATAGATGGAAACATCACGATGGGACATGCAGCGTCAGTAACAAGTCAGAATGTCTGCAAGCAATTCCAGATGAATGATCGGGTCCGCATTTGTGCAACGAGAGAAACTTGCATTTCATTGCAAACGAGTCACGGAGGGTGGAACTCAAAGATGGACAATGTAAGGAAATAAATTTTCTAAAATATAAGTCTGTGGATATAAATGTATCTTCATATTCTTCCAATGTTTATTTCTTTGCTGATGATGCTTATCGAAGCAAATCATTCCATACGATTCATGACACCTTGCCTGGGCCATTGCACCACTCCATAAAAGGGCCTCAGTATCGCTTTCAATTCGTGATTTTAAGTCTAGAGAAGTTGGTTAAAGGCAAACTGGTTTAGCTCAATCAAAGCTACAGCACGATGCAAGTTGTAACTTTACGTAAAGGTAATTCAGACCCTCCAGTTGTTTTCATAAAGGGTAATGAACTGGACACATTAATTCGTTTCACATAACTCGATATTTCTGTTTCGTCTGATCTCATTTGGAAATCACACACCCGTTCCATTGCTGACAATTCATATCAATAATCACGGTTGTCTTTGCAGGTCCCGTTGGCCTCTCTCAACTTTTCATCTATTGACTATCTACAAATCTTAATTATTCCTTCCTCTAGACTGATGCTGTTACGTCTGTGGATGGGCTACTAAAGCTGCTCTCTGTCTTCTGGACAAAATCCAGTCGAAAGCCATTCGTCTCATCAGCAAAGCCTCACCAAAGCCCTCCAAACTCTTTCCCATTGATCTTTGGTAGCAGAACTTTCCATGCTCAATACTTACTCTCACGAATACTACTCCAACCAAATCAGAGATTACATATATGACTCCCTGAGTCATGTTAGAACTAACATAAATTCAGCTCTTTCATACCCTTGGCCAATTTTACTGCCAAATCAACAAAACCTACACTACGAATAATCATTCAGTCTAAGAAAGTGGAGTCTATGAAGCATCTTGCCTTCTTCTTCCATCCCAGAGTCCTAAAATTTGCATTCTTTAAAAACCAGAATACAAAAATTCTTTCTGATCTTCATCTTCTCTCTTAAAGTTGCTCTTCCTTCATCTGTTGGAGCATTACAAAAAGATCCCCAGGAGCGGTCTCCAACATTAGAATCTGCAAAAAAGATGGTGCATCATCTGTTATTGTCTTTCAAAAAGGTATTGAGAGCATTCACCAAACACGAAATTAAACGTCTTCAGTTTCATCAATGATCCATAAAGTTTCTTTCAAGCCAGTCTGCATTGTATTCTCAATTGAGCCCGGTGGTTTTTTTTCTTTCAAAACTGTTCAGCATCAACTCTCTCATCTTGCGGCGTTTAGATGGAAAATCCGATAACCTAATGTCTTCATCCTCTACCTCCTCAATTTCACATGCAGTGGCACCAAAAATCCTCAAGCATTCAATGTGCTTGTCATCTGTCATGACTTCAAGAAAGCAGTATCGCTCGATTCTCCCATTCAATTGACTTCTTAAACTCTCCATCCTTTCTCATATTGCGTTGTCATCAGCCCATTTTGGAAATTGGTATAAAGGTATTCCATGGTAAAGCACTTGACACTTGACCACTGATCCCTTGGTCTGTGGTTCAAGCAAGCTCTTTAGCTCAAATAGCACTAGGGTGTAGAGAATTTGGAGAGAGGGCTAGGTATCCGTGATTGCATGCGTATCAATACCGACGTGAGGTCATGTCGAGAGAGTGAACCAAGGTGCTGCTAGACATGCACGATTTCTCAGTGAATTCGATTCTTCTTCAGATGTGAATTTGAAACGAAAAGATTGCTGAACATAAACAAAAAGGTCTTCTATGATATAAACCTTGACAAATTGTGTTTTTTAGGCATGGCTAAGTACTTTTTCAAATTGACATCGGCTTATTTAATTTGCGGTTTGCAACTCTTGTATTGATTCTTCTCCTTCTTCTTCTTCTTCTGGCTCATCTTAGGACATTGGAAAAATTGGAGTTGTTGACAAAATCACAGAGAATGGTGATGTAAGCATTACGATGGAGAGCAACGATGCAACATGGATAGTGAATCCATTGATACTTGAGAAGGTATGAGAACCTCCGATGTGATGATGACAATCTCGAACTTGTTCTGCATATGATTTAGTGTGACACTTGAAAATCTAGCAATGAACAGAGAAGTTGAAAATCTATTTCAAATTTCAAATTCGAGTGGCAACTCATTTAGAGATAATGCAGCCTCTTGTGGGAGATTCATTCCATCATTTTCAGAACCTCTTTTTCATAAACAATCATAATATGCTTTGCAAAAATGGGGCATTTGATAATTCTTGTAGAATATGCTTTGCAATCAGTTGAGGAAAAATTGATCTCTTTTCCAACTAAATTGCCTGTGACAGCCAATAGATGTTTATATTAATTTTATATTCATTTGAATAGTATTTTAATGTCAGAATTATCAAGGATTTTTTTAGGGTTAACCTGATTTCACGCTTTTGAAATCTTAATAAGCAAATCCATTTTTGATAACATTGAATATTGGAAGTGCGAGTTTGTCATGTTACTATTCCGCAGTATTCCTTTGTGAGCTGCAATTCCTTATAAACTGTTGCCTCTTTCGAATATTTAATCAAAATTGCCAAAGATCTTTAAGTTTTGGACTTCTTCACTATAAGTGGATCAATCGCTTTTTTCTTTCCTTTACTAGCATTTTCCTAACTCAGTGATCTAAAATACCATGAACTTGGAGATTTTATCTACTATAAGTCTACTTAATGGAACGTCCATCCTTTAGAGACACAGCTAATTATACAAAATTTTCTCTTACTGTTATGTATTAATTCTGTTCCCTTTTTCAGCTTTCACTGTTATTAAATATAATCATATTGGCTAGGCCAATAAATCTTAAAATTTTAACTTCTTTGCTAATTCTAAAATGAAAAATGAAACTTGAATGGCAGGTTTATGCACCAAAACTTTTGAAGGATGGAGACAGCGTTAAAATTTTGGAAAATAGTAACATCGCGAAAAGGCTGTATATGTCAAAAGTTGGCGAGTGGACAGAAGAGCTAAACAGTGTAAGTTGTTATCTGCTTTGACCATAGCGAATTTTTGAAACAGATTAAAAAATTTGCAGCCTTCTGCAAAGAGGTTTGAATGCATCATGTGGTGATCATCTACATCAAAATATAAGACCAGCTACTATTTATTGTAGATTGCTATCACCTCTTTGAGCCGTGCTTCATAAAAATCAATTTTATGCTAGATATCGTTGGTAGAAATACACCTAAGAACAATGGAATAATCAAGGCGTTTCAAATATCTAAGATACTTAATAACATAAAATTGCGACGATGGTGACATCAAAGTGTTGGGATAGTTCAGTGGTAAGATTCTTGGGAATTGATCCTATGGTCAGTGGTTCGAATCCGCCCTCAGCTAAACTTTTACTTAGGATGAGGAGATTTGCCAGCTCTCTGTAATTCCGGCGTAGGAATCTTGAGACTCGGTCACATTGAGAGGAAGGACTTAGACACTGCTCGATAACCAAAAAAGCTTTTCAGTGTCAAAATGTCTACTTTTGATATCTAGGTAGAATCGTATAAAAAACATAAAATCGAATGAAAAAGTGAGTTGTAAGTAAGGCAGGGCAAGTAATCCTGCACATTGCTTAGTTTAAGGGCTGGTATCTATAACCAATTTGTCTGAAAATGACTTGAACCTTGATTTGACTGCAAAATATTCATTCAAGTGCTTGGGTCAAACTGGCAAGATAACCAAAGTATTCCTGGATGGAAATCTTCGAGTTGTTTTTGGAAAGAGCTCTGTTGTAATTCCCGCAGAATTAGTGATAGAGAAGATTCAGCAGATTACTGTATCAGAAGCACAAACAGAGGGTAATTGCGCTGAACGTTTTTTAATTGCATTGCGCTGTGTTGGGTTGTATTTTACTTAATTTTGTCATGCTGCATTCCATTGTTTCTACAGCATTGTACGATATCATACTGTTTTGTATAGTATACTGTGCTGTGGTATAGTATAGTATTGATTCATGCTGTATCATATTGTATTGTATAGTATACTGTAGTATAGTATAGTATTGAGTCATACTGTATCATATTGTATTGTATAGTATACTGTAGTATAGTATAGTATTGAGTCATACTGTATCATATTGAATTGTATTGTATACTGTAGTATAGTATAGTATTGAGTCATACTGTATCATATTGTATTGTAATGCATCATATTGTATTGTATTGAACGGTATTTTATTGGATTGTGTATTGCATCGTTCGAATTTTTTTTATACTGTATCGTGTTGCAATTATCCCGTAGTCTCTGGATTATCTCAAGAGATGAAAATAGTTCAAGCCGCAAAAGCTGGTGATCTTCAAGAGTTAAAAGATATCCTTGATTCAAGTTCACAGAGTGTGAGTTCTGATTGGCTATTACTAATCCGACTTCGTCGCTTCCATTAATCATATTTTCAAAGCGCTTCTGATTTTTACTCGTCTTCTAAGCAGGTCAACACACCGTCTTTAGAGAGTACACCTTTGACAGCGGCAATTTTTGAGGAGAGAGAAGATATCATCTCATACTTATTGAAGAACGGTGCGGATGTCAACATTTTGGTAAGCAAGCAATTAATACACGCTTTGTTGACTGATGATACGAGCAGTGGTGTAGTGCTATTCGCAATCTTACCTAAACGCAATACATGAAGGGCACTTTGATGTTTGAAAATCGCACGATACTGTAAATGGCACCACAACCGAACATGCAGCGTGTATAGACTGGATTATAAAATTAAGTCACGTACAAATGATAATGTAATTAGCTGAAATATGTCATATGCACAAGCATGTTGTACAGTGTCTGTGGTTGACTTTGTAGAATTTCCCAGCAGATGGAAGTACGTTTTCCATTTGGCTCGCCTGAAATTGCATACCGGGTTTGCATGTTAGCTGTTACTCAATGCTCTTGTTGAAAAAGCCAATCTGAATGGCTCGCCAGTGGGATTCGACTTCACTGCACCACTGGATATAATCTAGTGAACCCGTGCTCTTGATGAACACTGGATCCGTGCATATTATCGTGAACAACATGACAAAGATAAAATCACATAAGACGAATTGCTTCTCGTTACTCTGCTAAACTTTGATACTTATTTAAGCATTAAAACCATTGATGCTATAAGAAGGCCAGTAGAGCATTGTGGTGCTGGGACGCAGTGGTTAAGCATGCGGACTCACAACACAGGGGTTGTCAGTTCGATTTCCCCATGTGTCACTTTTAAGACGCCATTGGTGAGGAAGGTAACGGGAAACCACCTCATGAAATCCACTTCCCTAGAAAAAACTCAGAGCCCTGTCTCTGGTTTCTGCTACGCTCGAAATCGATTATGCAATGGAATTCTATGAAAATGCTATTGCCAATGAAGGCAACGGGAAACCGCCTCATAAAATCCACTTCCCTAGAAAGGTCTCAGAGCCCTGTCTCTAGTTTCTGCTACGCTCGAAATCGAACATGCAATGGAATTCTATGAAAATACTATCGTCAATGAAGGCAACGGAAAACCACCTCATAAAATCAATTTCCCTAGAAAAAACTCAGAGCCCTGTCTCTGGTTTCTGCTACGCTCGAAATCGAACATGCAATGGAATTCTATGAAAATACTATCGCCAATGAAGGCAACGGAAAACCACCTCATAAAATTAATTTCCCTAGAGAAAACTCAGAGCCCTATCTATGGTTTCTGCTACACTCGAAATCGAGTATGCAACGGAGCAGTAGAGCATTATATTTCATTTAATCCTTAAATTCACAATCAGGTAGGAAAGATGGTTCTATTCAATGAATTTCCCAATTTTGAAGCTTTTCCTCGATGTGTTGTAGCTTTTCTGCAATACTGCACTTCTGTATTGTCAATCCAAACACAGTCCATCATTACTTTTTTCTCCACAAATGCTGATCAACTGCTGCATTTTTATGATATTTGACTTCAAATTTCAGCCTGAACGTAAAGTAAAAATGCTTATAGTCTCTTTCATCAACTTTTTTCTTTCCGAAGGACAAAAGCAAGCACACTGCCTTGCACCACGCTCTCTCAGTCGGTAACGATGACATTGTCAAGTTAGTCCTTTCAGACAAGCGACTTGATACATCCATTTTGGCAGGAAGGACGAGTCTTGATTATTTGCAATATGCTGCAGTGTGCGGTAGCGTCCTGTGAGTAGTTTAAAGATTCTCCATTAAGCGCCCTGGGCGTTAGTATCACTCTGCGGACTTTATGTACTGCATATTTAAGGAGGCGTCAATCAATCGATTTTCCAAGTTCACTTAGAAGAACTTAAAGAAATATGAAAAAGACTGAAATTTCTATTTTTTCAAATTTTGCACCTTTAATTTCTGCGATTTATACGAGTATTCATCAGTAGGAGGAGTGCATAGAAACGAAGCACTGAATTCAAGAAGTATGCCTTACTGAAGATTTTCCTCTTCTTGACTTTTAATAATTTATGTTGGGGGAAGGCAGCGGGTGCCTATACAAAGCCCCAACAGATGAGAAAAGAAGAAAGCGGATGGCTAAGAGGAGAGAGAGAGATCAGATCAAATTTATTGATCTTAGATTTGAAAGATGGCAAGTCGTAAGATTCAGGAAAGCAAGAAGAAGGCAAAAAGATATGCCTAATACAGCATTTTGCTATTGAATTTTGGAGCAAATCATAAAAGTCGTTTCCTATGAACGGACCATCACCAGTAGAAATGATTCACCAACAATAATATCTTGCAAGATTAACGGGTTCTTTGGCTGATGAAGTCTCCTTTAAATTGCAACTTACTGCTACTTTAATGCACCAATGAATCGCAGCAAATTTACTCCCTTTAGTTTACTACCGTATCGCCATTAGACTTGCAAATCAAACCAATTAGCATTACGATGACCCTTAAAAGTGAAAATTTCCTACTGCAGAAGTTGAGGTTAAAAGGATACGTCAATGCTTCTGTTTACTTTGACTCATTTCTACAAGAAGTTTGCCACAAAACAATACAACATCAAGTAATTTGCTACTCGCTAGAAAGAATTCAGGAAATGTTTGATAATTCTTAATAAGCTAAATTCATTTTACGACATTTTCTATACGAGTAAAACATGTTGCAGAAGAATCTTTGCTACATCGCATTACTAGAGTTTCATAAACATGTGCTGATATTTTCACCATTTTGTGAGACATTAAGGTGGTTGGTATTGTGCTCAAAGCCCATGCATCCTTCTTTTATTTTTCGGGCTTCGGTTCCCGTTTCTAGATTTCAACCTCTCTTTATTCAGCAGTAAATAGGCATCTGATATGAAGACGGGGGCAGGGTGCAACTAGAAAAAGACCAGAGCACGCTATTTCACAGTGTCAGGGCTAAGGACAGCATCTCTTTAGCAACCCCCCCCCAACGCTCACGTCACCTCTGAAATTCAACTTTGATTTTTAATCTTTGCAGGGGAGTTAGCTACCTGTTGCAGAATACTCCGATTCGTATGGCAAGAACTGGCAGTGGACCTTCTCCTGTTCATTTTTCAGTCTTTTCAAGCATCGAGTTAATGAGCTATCTCATCCAAGAGGTTACGTAATCATTTTGCGATAAATTTTGCAATCAGTTTATACAGTCAGCCGATAATCTTCACTGAAAATATTACACTGAGAAAAGGTTTCGGCTAGATAAACAGTCTTTAGATGAAGCCATCCAGTTCAATGTGTGCCATAAAGGTACTTTGATCAATGTTCATTGAAGTAAGCCTGACCCTAACCCAAAGCCTTACCTTTAATCTTATTCTTTTTTATGCATAAATTCAGCTAGAATTTACAAAGCATCGCACCCCAATAATCTACAAGTCTTAAGTGCAGGAGCATAAAAATACATTTCAATCCTTCAAATATTGAAAATACTGATACTATATTTAATACACATGCAACAGAAACTACACAAAAAGTGAATCAAGACCGAATCCTAACCCTCACCTAGCCCTTTGCCTAACCGAATGTTGAACAAAAAGTCAAGGATTACGAATGAGAGGGACAGAAGGATAAGCGTTATGTCTACTCGCCAAAAGTGATTCGTGCATACTTGGAAAAAGGTGGAAGGCAAGTCCTGAGTTAGGGAAGCACATGACTTAAAGAAAGATGAAAAATGGAAATATTTTGAAATCTCCTTAAAACCAGGTTATGAGGAATAAATAAAGTATTCACATTCATGCATCGAAATTTATCCATCCCAGAATCAAGAAGCACCTACATTTTGCTCGTAATGACAGTTTTTCGTGACGAAGGTTATGAATTTCAGGTCGGATATGACATCAACTCAAGAGACTTGGATCAGCGAACGCCCCTTCACGTAGCCATTATGACTAACAATCTCACCGCGGCATTGTTTCTTGTTGAAAATGGTGCCGACATCAATGCCTGTGACAATCGGGGCAACACTTCATTGCATATGACACTATCAGTACAAGAGAGGGTGTCATTGAGAGAGCATCCGTGGTATGCCTTTCCTATCAAGAGGTTCATTGGAAAGAAGGATCAGCAGAGAACGGTTAATAAAGAGACCATCAAAAAGGTAAGAAAAGAAAGCCACTGCGGGCGAAGCATTCCATGCTTCAGAATTCAATTGATTGTATCCTTCTAGCTTTTATTGCTATTTTTCTCGATTTTGTCTCAAATGACCATGCAACATCGATTACGAAGCAAGCTTACTGCTTCTCATCTAATGATGATGATGTGGCCTGCGCCCTCTTCGGTGGTTAATATAGGATCACAATATCTGGTCTTCGATGGTCAATTGTATTTCCAGTTTGCATAAAAAAGTCCCATAACAGCTCAACTTCATCGTTTTTAAATTCCTATATCCTCGCTTCCTTCCTCACAGCTTTATATTTCTGCAAATGTGTAGGAATGTTCTCCCAATGTCATTGAAATTAATTGCTCACTTAACATTATTCATTTAGCTTATCAATGACTTAGAGATGAAGAAAACGTGGTACTCAAACGATGCGGTAATTGCATGTTTCTTCATCAAAAATGGCGCCGACGTTTCTGCGAAAAATATCAATGGAAGCACACCGTACAGTTGCTGCACTAGAAGCGAAGTCTTGGCCGTGGTCAAGAAGTTCCAAGAAAGGTGATTGAGTTTAAAGACTATGCTTGATCTGCGTAGGAGGGGAGATTGCATTTCATTTGACGCTGTTACGAATAGCTTTATTCTTATTTCACTCATACCGTCAGGGGGGCAATGCCTTATCTGAGTTAAAGAGAGTATCCCTGAAGCAAGGATGATCAAGGTTCAATGCTCCTTCCATTACTGACGACCCTATTAGGATTCGAGCCAGGCACTTTCTGCTTCTGATTTGCGCGTCATCTAACATACTAAGTTGTCTAGCTCTCTTATAAAACTATAAAAAATGGTCAAAATGAATTCATGTTAAACTTATTTAACTGTTAATTATACAGTTTGGATTATAGGCTGGGCAAGAAAGACGTCCGTCCATCTCAAATAGATCCAGCAAAGAGCAGCAATCAGGCAGATCGGTTTTCATCGTTGTCTTCTGACGACTCGAGTGGCTTTCAAGAATGCCGACTATGTCGAGAGAACTGCACTGATTCAAATTTTGAGCCGTGTGGCCACTCGGTGGTCTGCTTTGACTGCGCAAGTTACTTCTGCAAATGCTTTATATGCGAGGTGCAGAATATCTTCATTGCTTCTAGATTTTTAGTTTTGCATAATGCTTCTTGTTAGAGAGGTGCAGAAGATTATTATTGCTTCTAGATTTTTAGTTTTGCATCCTGCTTCTTGTTAGAGAGGTGCAGAAGATTTCTGTTGCTTCTAGATTTTTAGTTTTGCATAATGCTTCTTGTCAGATTCGCAGAATGCTTTCGTCCAAAAATGGGAAAAAATGGGAAAATGAGAATAATGAAAAAGCTTGAAAACTTAACGGCAACAAGTCTATTGGACTGTAAAAATGGAAAGGATTATGAGTTTTGCAGATTATTTGAAACATTGTACTAACAATTTCAAAAGGTATACCAAACACAGGGTGATATGATGCATGCCCAATGCTCCAATTCTCATTAGCAAGTGGACTATGAGGTTGAGTTCGTAACGGCAAAGTTTTTATCTTCATAATGCTCATAGCTTTCTGTTTGGAAATATCCAAGACTGATTCCTAGTTCCTGTGGTCTGCAACCCTTGCAAGATACATGGACCTAATATACTACTCATAGAAGAACGATAAAATAAGCTTATAAACAATTGTTGACTTAACTGATTGATTGATTGATTTCTAGAAAGAGGTGATATCACATTCAAAGCGATCTACAACGTCGGAGTGCCTTGTTTGCGATGATAAACTTGCTGAGGTCATTTTTGAGCCATGCAAGCATGTTGTCACATGCTCCTGTAAGCATTATTTCTTGTTTCCAATCTTTATTTCATTAGATACAGCACCACCTGATATCACGTCTATATCAAATTGACACGACAGCCGTCTCAGTACTGTTATCGTTTGTCAGCTGGTTATCAAAACTGAATGTCAAGTTGACGACTCGTAAAATTTACATTGCTGCCTACTCTCTCTTATCTAATACATGTCATGTCATGTCATGTCATGTCATGTTATGTCATGTCATGTCATGTCATGTCATGTCATATCATGTCTCCCCTTGACCGTTGGGAGGTCATGGAGGTACTGTGATGGATGCATTGGCAGCGAGGCTTCTCCATTTGGTCCTGTTTTCTGCTATGCGATTCAGAGCTGAGGCATCTTTTTGTGTCTATTATGTGAAATTTATCCATTATGTGACATTGCCTGGGCGTCCACATCTTCTTACGCCCTCGACTGTGCCTTGTAGAATTGCTTTTGCCAGGGGGTCGTGTAGCTTGATGTGGAGGAACCAATGCAACTTCCGCCTCTTGACGATACTGAGGAGAGGTTCTTGCTTCCCTGCGAGTTCATCAGTCTTATATATAACATGTTTGTTTTTCGTTCCCTAATATATAAACGTTGAACGTAGATATTTTCAACCTACACTCTTGCAGCTTGCGCGTGGAGAATGGCAAAGTGCATATTCTGCAAAATGGAGATCAAGATGAAATATGACAGAAGTAAGAATCTTTTTACGCAAATTGAAAAAGGAAAAATTTGAGAATTTGACAGAATCCCATTAACCAATCTAAGAGAAAAATAGAATGGAAACTTAGGATGAATTAAAGCATAATAACACATGTCCTGTTTCATGTAAAATCAAATATCATCTGCATTCCAGATCAAATCAAATCGGCTGGATCGGCCAGTTGGGGGTCTACGAATTAGCTCTGCTATAAGGTCCCTTCCCAACCATTTGGTCATTTAGACAAATTTAATGTACTCACCTTTTTCGTTTCAATTTTGGCATTCAATTGTTTTTTTTTCACTCTATAGTTTTATTCTAGTTTACCTCAGACTTCATTAATTTTACTTATCGTTCATTACAATTCCTTGTAATTCCCTTTTTAATTAAAAGGAAAATTCTTATATTTCTTATGTTTAGTCATTTATGTATTCCAGGTCAGAGAAATCTTTTCCAAATGCGTCACTCTCTTATACAGCTTTTCCTTGTATGCAGGCTGTATCCATGTTTAATGTACTAGCTTTTACCGAAAATGTTCGTATTTCTAGATTTGCAGCCATTGACTGCCCCAGATGACGCCGAAAATGCCAAGTACGATGATCTCCTCTCCTCACTCAAGAGCCTTGAAGCAAAAGTGAAAGAAATCGAGTCCGTGAATACATGCACAATCTGCTTGGATAGACAGAGAAATGTGATGTTTCTGTGTGGTCATGGCACATGCGACATTTGCTCCCCTTCTCTTGAGGTGTGCCCGATTTGTCGAGACCCGATCGAGAAAAAGATACCTGTCTTTTAGGTTGAAGAAGACTGCCTTAATAAAACTGCATTTTCATCTTACACATTAGATGGGTATCAAAATATGCTCAGCTTATGTCATGGGTGCTTTAATGGGTGGTAGTAGTGCTACTCAGATATCATCATCTGAAACTTTTCTTCATGACGGTAAACTAAGGTATTTTCTTTCAGTTTTTGATAAGTCATTTTGTTTCAATTTGCGATAAGTTTCATAAGCTTAGTAGATTGGTTCTCTCTCCAAGGGTGAATATTGTTAGAATAACACTAGGACTAAATTCATAATATCTTCCAACGTTTGCTCAAGTTTTGTCAAATTTGCAATAGACGAAAAGCAATCAGCGAGTCAAATAGATACGCATTTTTTCCTGGAATGATTCAAAAGTTGCTTTATATCTTCCCATAATTTCGGCCATAAATTGACTTTAACTGTCAGAAAAGATGATTTTCTCAGATCTGCGTGAACAAATATATCTCGTTGCATATAAACTTTCCATGTTTTTCCTTTAAAAAAAACCTTATTTTGATCAATGGTTATCCAGGATTATGGATATTCCTCCTATTGCTCATATACAAGACTCTTCTCAAGATGAAAGGCAAATTTCCCTTTGTGGCAAATGGTTCCATCTTCCTTTATGCCTTCCCTTAACTTCACATTCTCATTGTGGCTGCCATTTTAACGCTTTCTCTACCTTCACGACTTGCAGAGGATTTTTCACATTTATAGGGCATGCTCTTTCCTATCTCTAAGTCTCTTTCTTGTGACCTGCCACGCTTCATATTGATATTCAGTAAACCCGAGATGGCCTGTCATTCTTTCAACTCCCCTTTGATGCACAGCCCGATATTGCAACTGGCTAATTACGAAAAAGTGTTGCATTTATCTTTAGTATTTTTGCTTTCTAGGCTTATATCTTAGGCAGTTATCTTTACTGTCTCGTTTTATCATAGCTGGCTTGCATTCCTAAACCAGCTTGGGTAATGCAGGTATGGGGTAATACCATTTATGTAGTTATTGAGGGTATATTTATCCAATGTTAGTATTATCTTAATCAGTATAGTATCATAATAGCTCATAATATCCTTATAATCTGCAAGATTCTTGGATTTTTTCTCCAAATCTGCTGCTTGATTCATTGCCATGGATTTTGGTTCCCTTCCTGTATAAGATTTGGGTATTTTGATCCAAGAATAGCGACTTATTTCAATTATCTTTCGTTTCTGCATTGCTTGCTATTAATGACTCTTTATAAATAGTTTCAAATGCTCAACAGAGGAACAAAAGGCAGTCCAGGAAGTTTGCTTGCCTAATCCTTGTCACACGATATTACAGCGATGTGCTGTTTGAATCGCCACGAGAAAGACAAGCAACATTAAGGTATAGGGCACAGGACACACATTCAAAACAGCAGTTTCTATTTGTTGGAGTGTATATCCTGTGTAAATATTCGTCTTATCATTAATATTTTTATCATTATTACACGTAGCCGTCCAGATTGATAGCGTAACCTAATTGCAAGGAAGCAACTGAGAATGGAATCTGCTATACTGTGTATTAATTATCACTATTAATGCTAAGTAAGTTTTCTTTGCTATTGTAACATATTTGACACAGAGACACACAGGTAGCAAAAATTCCGTACCTTTGAACACAAAATAATACTGATAGCACACTCATCAACACACACACACACACACACACACACACACACACACACACACACACACACACACACACACACACACACACACACACACACACACACACACACACACACACACACACACACACACACACACACACACACACACACACACACACACACACACACACACAACACACACACACACACACACACACACCATTTGCACTGACTCAGGGCCCCGATGCAGTGTACTTGAGACGGCCCTGTTTTCGTGATACCACATAGACGCAGCGTCGCATGATCTTGTAAGAGTGCTGTTTGACATGAATGGGCACGAAAGACAAGCAAAAGCATCAAAGGATTCCCATCCATGAAAGGTTTACGGAAGATTTCTGTTCCATTCCAAACAATGTCAAAAGTGATGAAGATGACTGCCCCAGAGTCAATGAAATAGACTTATACAGCGTGCCCAGAGAACTTCATTCTGGGAACGAGAGAAAATCGATGAAAGAGAGGCAATGAAGTAAAAGGACATGAAAACAAGTCCAGTGAGAAAGCGTGATGCAATATGTCAATGGAAGACGTGAAGATGAACATTCAGAGATACTTTGCCGACGGAGACAGAGCATCATCTGATACGAAATGGGGCTCATGAATTTCATCAAAGAGCAAAGTTAATTGAATGTTGTAATGAAAAATAACGCCACCTGGTGAGGCCTAAGAAGGGGTTTTGTCGACGGCGTTCCCAGGGAAAGAAGAGCGACGAGGGGCCTTGCGAATTTGGCGGGAAATTAGTAGCTCTTGCTGTGGTTGTTGCTGTTGTTGCTGATGAGATGTCGAGAAGGACGAAAGAGATATGCATAAACTACCAGATTCAACGATAAAGTTGATATCTAGCAGTCAAGTTATAGCATCAGTGCATGCAACTATTAAAGAGCTTGTAGAAAATTCAATTGATGCACAAGCAACGAGCATTGAAGTCAGACTGGTACGTATGATCAGAGCAGACCCAAGACGGGCCTATTGATTTGTCTGAGAGCTTTTTCAGAGCTCGGAGGAGGTCTAGGTTGCGTAAAGGGGCGTTTCCTATTACCTTTTTCATTTTGAATTATTACTTTGTTCATTTGAAAAGGTGTGAAGCAGGAAGTCTTTGTGTGATTCTCAAATGATCAATTGAAAATGTGAGATTTGACTCCAGTTTGGTTTTTGTTAGATTAGCTGAAATCACAATGCCTTGACGACCTGCGTACTGACAAAAGTGGCAGCATGATTGGAATTGAAGTGCACTTCTTAACAAAATACGAACCATTTTTCAATTTCAAATGTTAAGCATGTGTAATAAGATTAGTCCCATAATAAGTAGTAATGCACAAATGCTGCTTCTAACATTTATCTAGTAAACTTAGCCAGCAATTGGGATGGTTGATATACTTATAATTGATCAAAGCTAAACTGAATCGAAATTTTTATCGATCTGGAAAAATATTAGCTTTCAGGCTAATAGAGGATACATGGTTATTTTTTTCATATTCATTGGAGGTGCTATCCCTTTAAGTAGAGATGATGTGATGTTTTGGAGAATGAATGCGTCATTCTTCTTCAAAAGTCAAAATAATTTTATTGGAGCTGGAAGGAAAACAAATCCAAATTAAATTTTTCGTTAAATTGGATTGTCTCATTGTTTCAGGAGAACTTTGGTTTGAATAAAATTGAAGTTATTGACAATGGATGTGGGATTCCTGATGGGGAAGAGCATTTTGTTGCTAAACCTCATTTCACATCAAAAATTCGAAATGAACATGATTTAATGACATTTTCGTCTCTTGGGTTTCGAGGTGAAGCGTTGCATTCAATATGCAATGTCAGTGATTTTTCATTTTCCACTAAAACAGAAAGTCAATCAATAGGAACATTATTTTCGCTTGATAAAAATGGAAATATCATTGACAGAAAGCCTTGCTCCAGACAGAATGGTGTCCATATGATTGCTGATAATATCTTTAGAAACCTTCCTGTTCGAAGGCAGTTTTTCAGTGGATCTAAAAAAGGAAAAGATGAATTAAAGAAGATTGAGGACTTGTTGATTTCTTTTGGATTGATTTCTCCAGCTTTGAGACTGCTTTTGAAACACAACAGATCAGTAATTTGGCAAAAGGTTAGCTGTCCTAGCTTGAAAGACAGTTTCATTTCCGTCTTTGGCGTTTCCTGTTTTGGGGAAATGCAACAGGAAAGTTTTGAAGATAAAGATCATCCCGTGAAGCTCAAATATATGCTACCAAAAGCATGCGCCACTGATGAAATATGTAGAAAGTCAAATGACAGGATTTTTATGTACATCAACAAAAGACCGGTTATGTTAAAAGGCATCATTAAGGTGAGTATTTACATGTGTCAAATGTGTTGATACCAATGTATAATGATTGATTAAACAACTTTGTCAAATCCCGCAAGCTGATTGTATCATTTGCAATGCAATGTGAATATATAATTCTTTTTTTCATAAAAAGAGCTTTCAAAATATTGAAGCTTTTTGTTCATTTTGCATTTAGATCATCAAATCTTGTTGCTGTGAATTTGTTGAGGCTTTGCATAACAGATACCCCATTGCATTTATGAGCATTGATCTACCAAGTTCAGCTGTTGATGTAAATGTGGAGCCAAATAAATCTGTTGTTCTCTTGGAAGATATGGTAGGATGCTTAATAAAAAATATATCAAAATTCTTGTTGTGACCTCCCTATTTCCATTATGCATAGAGTTGAAACCGGAAAATATACAAATTATTTCACTCACCCAGTACACAACTAATATATATATATATATATAGGCCACAGATCAGGTTAACACTGATGGGTTGATGTGCCAGAAATGTGGACGCAAGTGCCAAGCGGGCATTGAAATTGTGAGACACAGCAGAGACTGCAACTGACCCATTTTGAGAGACCATTCGCACAAAACAGGTTCTGTTAAGAATGAAATTGGCCAATAACCGTATATATATTTATATCTATATGAACTGCTGCATTGCATACTCGATTTTGAGTGTAGCAGAAACCAGAGACAGGGCTCTGAGTTTTTTCCAGGGAAGTGGAATTCATGAGGTGGTTTCCCGTCACCTTCCTCACCAATGGCGTCTTAAAAGTGACACATGGAGGAATCGCACTGACAACTCCTGTGTTGTGAGTCTGCATGCTTAACCACTACGCCAAGCCATGGCACCACACACAGACGCACACATATAAATATATATATATATATATGTATTATCGTCGTTGGGTTTCACTCGTGGTCTGAGTTTAGTGCATGTTCTTCCCTTACACATCCTTTTGATGTCGCCTGTGGGCCCTCACGTGACTGAGCAAGCCTAGTCTGTGGCGGAAAGGTCTTGGGCAGTAGTCGCATGGCAGATTGGCCATTGGAGGGGTGGCTACTTGTCTATACTTTCGCTCTTGGTGCTTCAGGTCCATCTGACGCCTCCTCTCGGTTTTGAAGGCCTCTACGCCCTTTCAAACTGTGACCCTCCATGAACTCCGCCCATGAGCCATAGTAACCCATTTGTTAGCAGGGATGTTGGCCTGCGCTAACAACTTCTTCAGTTGGTCTTTAAACCATTACTTCGGACCATCTCTAGGCCGTTTGGTCTCTGCGAGCTCTCGATACAGAATAATTCTCGGGAGGCGAGTAGGTGGCATGCAGGCAATATGCTTGACCTATAAATATATAAATATTTATATCTGAAAATGTTGAAGAAACACAGGGGAGAATGTTGTCCATGTCAAATAGATATAATTTTTAAAATCTATGAGGCTTCTTGACTCAAAAATTATTGGATTCCTGTAGGTCTCTATTCTTTAGTCGAGCCCTACTTCTTCAAGAGGGTACCCTCTCCATCCCCAAACAGGGGACATAGAGGTAGTAAGGAAAAATATTTCCCATCAATTATGCTAAAGTAGACCCAGAAGATGCTGAAAGGTACAGTTTAGTATTTTTTGGCCCTTCTTTTTCAATATAATTTGGATAAACTCTGGAGATGGTGGAAGGATGCTCCCTCCATAAGAATACTATTTTGTCCATTGGCAATATGCATGCCACGGATAAAAGTAAATAGATATCAATTTTTTGTCAAGCTTCAGAACTTAAAAGCTATGTATCAATGACAAACAACACCTTTAAGACATGCATTCAGTTGTGAATAGAATAGCTGACACCACGGCAATGCATTGGAGTTAGCCTTGGATCCCAAGAATTTACCATATTTATTCGAGTATAACAAGCACCCTTAATTTTCAATTAAAAACTGGTATAAAATGTCTTCCGCTTTTTCTTGCTCAGAACAAAAGTTGTTTATTGGCAGCGTAAACCAGAAACACAGTACCAAATCGAAATTTTCAGTATTATGTAAAATTCTTCAAAATTCAGATTCATCCCCAAATGAACCTAACGTGCACCCCTAACCTAAGTTCTTTTTAGGTAGAAAATTTTGCGCCTTATACTCAAATAAATACAGTAGGATTGAAAGAAGAACAAAGTTCTTTTGGCTGCACAACAACAGTTTTATAGAGATACTGTAAATAGAGAAAATGGTGCAATTTTGTGAGATGACATTTTTTGAGTAGCAATTCTCATATCAAAACATTGAAAGAATACAAGATATTACTTAGATGTTGACACATCCTATCAGGAAAGCTTTTTTAAAGATACAAGGGGAAAAAATAAATTTTTGATGTGTTTTTGTAATGTTTGAATCTCAACAGGAAGTGATAAAAGAATTGATCCAGAAAAACATTTGTCAGTTCTACAAAGGCCAGCTGAAGCAATTATGCAGTTCATCAGAGAATACTTTGCATTCAGATCGGTATGTCACTTGGCAGAAATGATATGTAAAAGCTGCAATGAGATAAAAAAAATGTTGAACACATTGATAAGCTAAATCGGAGGAAATTTCTTCTACAAATAAGATAATGAATAGTTAAAAAGTCAAAGTTCCTTTCATCATTGTTTTGGAGAAAGTGCGGCCCCCATCTAAATTTCTTTAGCCTTTTGACCACTTAGCTGTGCAAGCACAGTGAAAGCTGGGGCCTGTTCATTTGGTAGAAACAGGTCTTAAGTTTCATGCAGTCTCCCTATTTGGTGAATGCTAGACAGGGAAATAGCATGTACCATTTTTCAAGTCTTTGGTATGATATACCCAGGTATTAAACTCCAACCTACTGCAAACAAAGCAAGCATTCTAGCACTGGTCCATGAATGTGTTGAAAATTTCTACAAACACTCTCTTTCTTACTTACTTGCTTACTTATTTACTTACTTAATCCCTTACTTACTTAATCATGGAAACCATCTCATAAAATCTACCTTCCTAGAAAAGACTGAGAGCCTTGTCTCTGGTTTCTGCTATGCTCCAAATTGAGTATGCAACACAGTTGAGTTGTAATCAATTAATTGCTTACTTACCCATTTGCTTACTTGATTTCTTATGTCATTGATGTGCAATTGAGCATCTACCAGTTTCTCAAGATGATAAGATATGGATCTTTTACTGTGAATTCAATACTTTCCTATGTTCTTTTTTAGTGAGTTATGTTGAGGAAAGGCCATGGTGGCCTAAACAAAGCCCCAACAAAGGAAGAAAAATGAATACAGAAGGCTAAAAATCAATTTAATCAAGTTAGAAATGTTCATTGTATTCTTTTGATTGAATTCTATCTTTGATGAAAGCATTAATGGCTCATCTGATGCAATCAAGAACTGTGGCTGTCTAGGGGAAAGCAACGAACAGTCATTATGTAGCAAAAGCACTATTAAGGAGAGAGACAATTCACTCAGTAATAGTTTTTCTTCTCTGGAGAATTTGGTCAATTTGGATGCGCAAAGGCATGACCCACAAAAATTACCAACAAAAGAAAGCTCATCTGGTGCAGTATTGGAAGGTTATGGTTTGGTGGATGAGAGCAGAAATTATAATTGGTCAGAGGAGTGTGAAGATAAAGAAAACGAGATTTTAGAAATCCCAATTGAGAACATGACTAGGAAAGAAGAAGTTTTTGAAAATGAAACTTCCAATATTGATGATTGGAATGGGTTATGGAACCTTCATGAGAATGTGTTTGAAAGTAATCTGCAAAGTATTGACTCGAGCCCACTTGATGACAATGGGTTGAAGACTGGTGGCTCATCAATTGAAGCTCAACAGCTGTTTTCCAAGTCAAATGAGGTTGGTTCATCAGACCTTGACATTGGACGAAATAATGTTTACCCAACCATGGAATGCACGAGTCATAATGACAGAAAAATGGCTGGAATCGAAAAAGGGGATTCATATTCAGGGATTGTGGATGTTCCATTGTGTGCCACCGAAAGCATTCCATTCGATGATGAAGAAGTTGATGTAGCAAAAAAGCTACGGCTTTCTACCAGTGAAACATCCAGTAGTGGAAGACATGGAAGCAATATTTCTGGTAATTTATAACATTTATATAATTGCTGGCTTAACAACAGTTGATTAAACCACTGACTTTACAAAATCACCAATTAACAAACAAAGTCAGTTAACATGTAAAGAGTTTTGCAGAGGTTGCCAACTATTTGCTTTCATTTTTGCTTGAATGGTGCCTGTTTACTAAAACTGTTCTCATTTTACTTTTGTGTCAAGAAATATTATTGAAGAATGGTCCTGTCATTATTTTTTCATTGCGACTGTCATTTTTACTGTCATTATCACTGTCGTTATTATTCAATAGGTTTCACTGCAGTTCTCATTGTTGCTATAGTTGTCATTTTCTTGTCATTCCCATTGTCATTGTCACTATTATTGTCATTTCCATTGTGATTATCACTATCATTGTCATTCCCATTGTCATTGTCACTGTTATTGTCAATGTCTGTTGGTTAGTGTGAAGCTCATTTCGTCGTGTTTTCTTTCAGTCCTTCAAACTACTATTGATAGTTGGAGCCGTGGTGCGGCACTTACAAACCAAAACAAGGGCCAGTATCTACAGGTAAATCTTCTGCACAATATCCATGTCAGCACTAATTTTGTCTTCATGATGTTCAGATTGAAATATTTCAATCAGTTGAGTTTGTTGGACTTCGCAAGGGAGCTTTCAGTGCAAAATCCGGTCATCAGAGGAAAACGCCATCACCCTTTTCAGCCACGTTACTCTTCTTGATAGCTTTTATCTTAGAAATTATCCCTCCGAATTTTCAGATTTAGCCCAACCATGGCAATTTTTGATGAATTTTCACCTACTTTGATTATTGCTCTCAAAATAACCGTTCGTTGATTACGATAAACCTGAAAGACTATATCGTCTATGGCCAAGATGTATCAAATGTAGTTGAGATCTCTATGACCAAAAACATATCAAATGTACTTGTGATCTCTATGGCCAATAATATACCAAGTGCACTTCAGATCTCTATGGCCAAAGGTATATTAAATGTAACTGAGATCTCTATGGCCAAAGATATACTAAGTGTAAATGGAATTTCTATGGCCAAAGGTATATTAAATGTGACTGAGATCTCTATGGCAAAAGGTATATTAAATGTAATTTTAATCTCTATGGTCAAGGACATATCAAATATACTAAAAAACTTGAGAGGGTAAACATCGAAATTCGAAATTCAGTTTGAGAATTCAATTGCAGACATCAATTGTAGAGTTCTCCATTCGATCGTAGGTACAATTGAAGTATAGTGTAGCATTAGATTCCTTGCAGAGCTTCGAACTAGGTGAATAAGCTTGAATCAAAATCGAAAACGGGACAAGCAAAAATGCAGGCGACCCCGAGACCTGAACCGCTACATCTAAAGGCCGGTCACTTAAAGACAGAACCACTCCGCAATTTCTTAAATTTTTCATTATTGTTTTCACGAAAGTTGAGTGTTCGTAGTTGCACCACAAATCGAGAGTTGGTAAGACCTGGGAAAGATTCTGTCAACTAAAAGAAAAAGATAGTCATGAAAGAAATGTCTGCTATGTCATACCGTCCATTGATTATCAATTGACAGATTGTTGCAGGAAATTTGTCAAGTAATATCTATGATTTCATAAGTTACGCTTTGGTCTTCAGCCTGCCAGCCAGCAGCAAAACGAGTAGGTTGGAAAATTTATGTATCATATGTGTAGCTAGTGCTGCAGCAGATCCAACTGCATGTATACACGTGGAGGCATGATTGTAATTCAGCAATGACCATTGTTATTGATGTATCATTTGTATTTATTATATGGTGGTGTGACCGAGTGGTTAAGGCGCAGTGTTTCGAGACTTGTCAGGTCTGCTCGTGTTGGTTCGAATACCTCTTCGGAACCACTAGCCACAAACGAACAGTCAACTCAGCTATCCATCCTCCCGAGGTCGGTCGGTAAATGAGTTTCTTCCTTCTTTGCGGCTTCACGTCGAAGACACCGACATCTGCGCCCAGACGAAACGTCGAAACCGCTTCCGATCTTGCGCTGCCCTCATTGCTTTGATCACGGATCCACCGGCATCTTCTTTTATACACTCAATCCATGTCCTTTTCTGCCTCCCTCTTTTCCTCTTCGTTTGCGGCATCACATCTCTGTTTCCCGTCAAAATGTCTTTACTGAGTCCTTCATCTAACCTTGTGATATGGCCAAAGTGTTTGAGTCTTCTTCTGCGTATAGTGTTCAATAGTCTATCGCCAATATAAGTCAGGCTCAACTTTCAGTTCATTCAGCACCCACTCGTTCGTCTTTTTGTCCATCCAACAAATCCGAAGCATGCATCTATACAGGACCCTAATGATAACAGCATGCTTGACATGCTGATAGGTTATTCCTGTATAAAAATGCGTATATTATTATTATAGCACCACATTTCGAACGATGAGATCCGACGTTTGGCTGTAGCATTTATTTCCCACGTCTCAGATCCAATTTTATTTTTTAGTGGGTTATGTTGAGGAAAGGCTATGGTGGCCTATACCAAGCCCCAACATAGGAAGAAAGAAGAAAGCGAACAGCTAAGAGGATAGAGAGATAAGATCAGGTTTATTGATCTCAGATTTGAACGATGGCAAGTTGTAAAATTCAGGAAAGCAAGCAGAAGGCAAGACATTCCATAAATTGCATGTTCTTGGGATGAATGATGATTTGTGAGAAAGAGTTCGTGAAGTAGGCAGTGAAACTTGGCAAGGGTGTGAATGAGTTGAGCAGATTCGTCTTCAATTTAATCTATTCTAATCGAATCATGTACTTGAAGCTATTTAGGATGGATGAGAGTTCTTCTCAATCTATCGGCTATTCTACAATTTTACATTCCCAATTGAGGACCCTATTTGGCGCCTCGCTCAATTTCTTTTTGGGATTCGAAGATCATTTGTAGTACTGCGACGTTGGTAAGATGGGTTAGTGGGATGGCTAATAAATCACTTTTGAAGGTATTGTGACGAAGCCATAGCTCTCGTTTCGGATTGAATCATTTCTCTAATTGTTCTCCAGTCGATCTGCTTGATATACATCTTACATGGAACATCATAGATGTTGCTAGTGAGTAGTCTCGCCGCACGATTCGGTTGTTTTGGCTTTCAATCAGGGGCCCACAGTAGGAAACGGGGGCCAGAGGGGTCATGGCTCTCCTCTTTTTTGTCAAACTATGCAAATATGTCCCTTTCTAATTCCAAAAGTCCCCTTTTTGCACAATCATCCCTTTCCACAAATTCTCAATGTAGGATAAGACCCAGAACGGTATTTGCAGTCAAGGCTTTCTCTGAGAATGATTTTCAGCATTGTTTTCATCAACTTTGCATTATCTGTGGTCAGACTTTGTTATCATTGGTCACCTCTCTTGTTTAAGAACGTTGCCTCTTTTAGACTTCCCCACCCCAATATCCGGATGCTTCCAAAAATTAGGGCCTAATGTGTTGTCGCTGGAAATCATACTGACATTGCATTGTCGCGAATCCAAGATAGTTGCATCCGTATTTTGGTGTTATTTTGTAAGTTTATGATACTGCTTCCATCAACAACCTAGTATTCATTGCTTAAACTCCCAGTCTTTCCTTCGTTTATATCTTGATTATTTTGCGCAGCCCTTTCAAATTTTGGAGCCGGTGGCGAAGAATTCAAAGAAACGAACTGGTAAAAATGACTGTGTAAGAAGATTTGTTTATTTTCTATCTGCGATAATTTATTTAGCCAAATATGAAACGATTTAATAATAACGCTAAGCATTCACTTTTTAACACTTCATATGCTCAACTGCTGAATTAATATGGCGGATTGAAGGATGTCAAAATGTCAGCAATATCGATTTTCAACCAGCTATTCGGCTGTCATAGCTGTGCACTTTTTCATTACGGGATGAAGCGATCGAAGAAATAGTCCTTTCTAAGCTGTCATGACAGTGCGTAATTTTCCGATCGGCTTTTTCTATTCCTCATTTCAACGACTTGCGTTTGTCGGCGAATGGTCGACTATGCAAAATTAGCTGCATTTTGAATTTTCGACTGCAATAAATTATTATTTTCAGAGGTTTCTACGAAAACTAGATTCAGGAATTTCTTTCAAATATGTTCTTAGGATTCGACCAATTTTTCTGCACGTTCTTAGAACTGACTTAGCTTCACTTAAAAAGTCGATTTTCTTTTTTATCAGTCCAAGCGTGAAACTAGTTCAAATATTGGAGTTAGCCTTCCTCCTGTGATCTCCAACAATTTGGAAGAATACTCCGTCAAGTTTGCCCTTGATGACGTGAAAAGATATTTTGATGACTATGCCCAGTCTCAACATTGGTAATATTGCAATGATAATTCTTATATCTGCATTAAATGCCAGTATTCTGTAATCTTCTTCTTCTTCAAGCTGTTGTCCCGTTGGGGTCAGCTACATGAAATTGGCGCGTCCGGCATCTTGATCTTTTTCCTCCATCTCTCACGGTCTATTGCATCTTCCTCCTTCAGCTTCCTTGCTTTCAGATCTTTTAACAAACAGCCAATCTATCTTACTTTTTGTCGCCCACCACTTCTCTTCCCTATCACTTTCATTTCATAAGCTGTCTTGATGTGTCTGTCACTTCTCTTTGCATGCCCAAACCAGTGTTCTGTAATATCCTATCTTTATTTTCAATCCGTCTGTACCCTCCTTTGCCAATTGCAATTTTAGCAGACTCTTTCCGTCACCATTTTTTGTGAATTAGAAGGCAATTGCCTCCAATTTTTGGCCTAAGAGCTACACAGCTGTGCAGGAAGTATTAATGCTACAGTTAGAAGCAAGCTAGTTTAGTTCTTAGGCTACGTAAGGAGACAGCGTGTGTCTTCTGTACATCCCGACCAACGTATCATACCCCAATGTACCGAACGCAAAGCGAGAAGTTTACCACACCTAGGATTAAAATGCTACCAAATTGATGGACGTCTGTCCTTAATAAGGATGGATATCTAATCACAGTTTATTTTTTCACGCCACAATCTCTCTTGCAAACTTCCTTCGTCTCTCACATGCCGTTGTCCCTCACTTATGCTTTTGAAACTGTCCATTTCTTGCTTTGAGCCTTGCAAAGAAACTCCGTCGCCTTCCTCTTACATCTGAGCAGTTGATCGGCCTGTCCTCGAGATTAAATAAGTTTGACTTTCTCTTTGAGCCTTTAATTCTATTTTTCTCAGAAAGACTCAGAGCCCGTAATTAAAGATATATGTTAAGTTCGACCGTTGAAACTCTGGGACAATGATCCATATGTTTGAATTGATTCCGAGAAGACTCGCGCTAATGAGAGTTGTCTTTATGCAGCGCTGAACCAGTTATGAATGACAACTCGCAAATCGATGTGATTGGACAAGTACCTCCCTGGAAATCATGGGTCATTCGATTTGGAAAGACGTTGAAATTTTTCAACCCTTCCAGGTAATTTTGATATTTTACATTTTCATGTTTTTCCTCGTTTTTCATCCAGGGCGAGTAGAGTTAAATTGCTATCTTGATCCGTATGGCGTCCTGGTTTCTGCACTATATTATCACTCTGTGATTATGATACGATTCTGTGATTGTGACAATGTGATTCTGTGATTATGGTAATATGATTCTGTTATCATGATCAATTTATTCTGTTGTTATGATGATATGATTATATGCTTATGATGATGTGATGCTGCGATAATTTGATTCTGTCATCATCATGGTACAATTATGTGCTTAGCATAGTATTGATTATGTGATCAGGACATGATTCTTTGATTATGATGATATGATTCTATGATTATGCTGGTGCTTGTGTTGTTTTTTTTTCACTCCAACTTTTCTGATGTTTACTGGGGGAAACGTCTCCTGAAAAAATTGGCAGGGGATTTTCAAATGATATAAACGACTCGCTATTTGAAATTAAACTAAAGCCATGTGCATACTTCATATTACTCAATTTGCTGTCACCACACCTCATACTATATGCCACCCGCCTCTGTTTCAAGCCAACTCTCAAGCAAAGTTCTCACTGTCAAATGATTTAATATTGCCAGCGATAGTAGGGGAAGGGATTGTCAGCAAGGTACGCTGTTGTGTCAGTGCCATGTGTAGCCTTTAATTTTTTTTACCGTGAAAACCTTTTGAGCAGAGTTTTGTCCCTACGGCTTACAGAAAGTTAAAAAAAGTCCCAGAAAGCCAGTGTAGCCTTTCAAAACTTCATCTTTCATCAATATGTTCCCAAAAATAAGGCAACTGATGTGGAATTGATTATATGGTACAACTTAGTATATTTTTTCAATCTATATTCAAGACGCTTCATCATGCCGTATCAGCAAGTTGCCTAAATGTGATAGCGGTTGAAGCACCGATGAAGAAAGAAAGAACAAAAGAAAGAACAAGAGAAAGATAGAAAGAAAGAGAGAGAGAGAGAAAGAATGAAAGATAGAAAGAAAGAAAGAAAGAAAGAAAGAAAGAAAGAAAGAAAGAAAGAAAGAAAGAAAGAAATAAAGAAAGAAAGAAAGAAAGAATGAAAGAAAGAAATAATGAAAGTGAATGCTAACGGGGGAGAGAGATAAAATCGAGTTTATTTATTACATACTGTTGTTGACAGGGCACATGAAAAAGATGTGTTTGATGAACTGATGAAAAACCATGTATTGCCATCAAGTGTTCTTCAACGAAGCATTTCGTTATCTGAAACGTAAGTGTCTTCATTTGTTCGAATGGGGAATTCTCATTATGAGATTAATCTCCTCTTAATTTGAAAATTTGATATTTGGTTCCAAAATGTTATTATGCTTTATCTTTCCAATCTGTTAGATATTGCAAATTGGGATTTTTGCCAATAGTTCGCTCACGATTGATAGGCTTACGGTTATTATAGATATTTTTATGGCAAGAAGAAATCAATAAGTAGGATCTCTGATTTGGGCCTTGGCTTATTTCGAGAACAGTAGGTGTAATAAGATGTGCGAATAATGATGGTGCTTTTTGGTATTTCATATATTCCTTTTTATCCGTTGGCTTGCTGCTGATATGTTCTGATACTATTAAGACCAAAATACTAGGATACATGATTATAGTCGTGGTCAGCCATTTTCGGCCACTGCAGAGCCAAGACCTAAGCAAGGCGCCCCACAAAACTCACTAAAAATAAGATACAAAATATGCAGGGTAGGTACAGTATGGTATGATGCGACTGAGATGACGCTGTTTGGATATCAATGCCTATATGAAAACGAGTCCGATGACTACCTTAGCCTTTTAAGTCGAAGCTATCTTTATAGCTTATGTTCCCGGGGTAGAATAAGATAAGGGTAACCAAAAGACGTTGGTAACATGATCTAACATTAAAAGCCCATTTCAAACGGTCATGAAGATGTTGACTTGCTACTTTGGTGTCACCACCAGATACCCCACGTTGTGAAATAGCCTGTGGTAGCGATAATGACTTCTTCTTCTTCTTCTTCTTCTTCTTCATGACTTATCCGTAGACATCGCCTCTTGCCTTCTCCTCCGCGCTCCACCCTACTAGGCAATCCTCCGCAACAGTGTATTCTTTCCGCTGAGTGAAGTGCGCTTTAGAGCAGCCTCATCTCATGGCAGGTAAGTTCGACCTCTCCATCGGCTGCCTTGCAAGCTTTTGCTATTGGGTTTGAATATCCAACAAAAATTATGGGACAGGATGAAGCATACACAAAAGTTGTATCCTTCTCTTCTGACATTTTATTGAATTTGTTCGATGAGTTTTTTGCGGCCCTTTCGATGCCATCGTCACGCAGAATATGGGGAAGATTAATTGCGATTCCCAATTAAAATTTCATATTCTTATGAATGTCTTTCTCGCATTACTTCTTTTTGTTTCTGGAGTTCTTCATAAAGAATGCGTTTTTCTAAAGCATCGGTCATTTGCAAATTCAAAACGTATACCTTTTCAATGTACGTACTCAGCGCATTGGAAGCGAATGGCATTAATGGCAGCAGAAACTGGAGATACCTCGTAAATGCATCGTTCGAAAGAAATGCAGCTCACACCGGAAAGTATGGCATTAACCATATTCACCAAGGTTTCTTCGTACTCTTGTTACATCAACATCGTATCAAATATATTTTTGCTAAACAACTCTGAATTTATCAAACCAAGTAGCTATGCTTTGGTGTTAGACGAATTCAGTTAACTACACAGGAAGATTTGTGAGCTGATTATTACATTAAATGAAATTTCTTTGGCAATGCTAACTGCAGCTAGTAACACTTTTTTGCTGTAAGATTACATTTTAAACTCTCTCAAATCATCGACGAAAAGTAAAATTGACAGTCGTCTGCAATTGGCTAAGATCGTTTTCTAAAAGGCTAGCTCTGATCAGGTAATGATGATCTAATGATTATTCTACTTGCCAATAGATGCTTGGTTGAGAAACGAATCACTTCAAATGGTTTTAGCATTCGACAGCGAAGAGGTATCCCGTTTTTAAGCACCGTTTAATCAATATTCATCTTTCTCTTTTGAGTTTTTGAATTCTTTCTGAAGAAATTCAGTATCATTAGAGATTTTCTTATTCTATAACAGATGTCGGTTCAAGTGAAACAGTTTATGAGATCTTTATGTTGACAACTGCGATTGAAAATTATGGAATATCAGATTTGAATGAAATTATTGGTAAGTTTGCGTTGTGTTCTTCTTTTATTAAGTTATATGAAAGTGTATCAAATCATTTAACGTTGCTTTACATCACACAGTATTTCACAAAAATGATCATTCATTCCCTTACAACTTTCCTTGTATCAAGTCCAGAATCAGCAAACTTGATTTTATCGCGCCCTTCTCTCAGCCATTCTCTCTCTCCCTTGGTTGGGCTTTTGCTGCATGCCGTTAGACCATTTCTCAACATGACAGCTAGAACATATCGTTATTGCATGATATTAAGTTACATCACACTTCCCTTCCAGTATTTCCAAGGCACTAGAGTAGACATCTAGGAAGCCATAGGTTACGTCAGAAGCCCATTAAAGCTAGCAGGTTGTCAGAAATCCACCACAACTCAGCATTTGTTTTTTGGGGAGAAGTTGTTGCTATGGATACCCCTAATAAGCAATTTCAATGTTCTCCAGCAAATTTGTTCAATGAGGTACAAATAGCATGTTTGAAAATATTTTAGTATCCCTCTACTGCTTTGATAAGAGTTTTTGAAAGTTGTAGGGTTACTACCTTGAATCGGATGTCATTACATGACATGAAATGGTAGCGTGTTCTGGTAAAGTTTCTTGTAAAATATATCGCTGAATTCGTTGTAGATAAAATCCATGAATCTACCGCAACTGATCAATGTGATTCCCTTGAAAATTATCGGCCTCACCAAGTTGAACGATTTTTTAAGGTTTGTGGTTGAAAGCAATTCATTGATTGATTCTCGCCTTCAAAGATGCATCTGAAAATCCAATGTGCACAAATCAGATCCGACTCAAGGATGGTTGCCAGCTGTTCAGCAGTTTTATAATTAGTTTCAGATATAAAGATCGCTTGATGATATTTCCATCTCTTCAAATGCCTAAGAATATATGAATATCAACGTTTAAAGGTGTCGTTGCTGGGACAAGGCTAACGGGGTATAGTCCTTCAGAAATTGAAGCGATCGAGAAGGATGGAAGATTCAGATGTTATCCTCAAAGTCCTCCGACGGTCTTCAAGGCTATAGAAATGAATCGATGTGAGCTGAATGCGATCAGAATGCTTGTTTTCTGCTGCTTATTTGTTGCTTCTACTGTTTCTTGATCACTGCATTTATCTTCATCACTTATGAAGTAATCAACTCTTATTTGAATTAGGACCTTTCTTTTTTCAGGACGAGGCAGTGCGAATGGCTAGGTCCTCATCGACTGTTTTCACAAAAGATGGGATCAATGACCTCGTAATGAAACTTGCATCATCGACTGAAGGGTCTGAGAAATATTTGTGTCTACATGGCAAGCCTTGGTTAATCGGCGTTAGTAATGTTTCAATATAGTTCTTATTCATCCTTATCAACATAATAATAATAATAATCATCATCATCAAAAGCATCACCATCTTCATCATCATTTTCATCATCATCACCATTGTCATCATCATCATCATCATCAT
The DNA here is from genome assembly GCA_964026355.1 of Pseudorhiza aurosa. Taxonomy (NCBI): domain Eukaryota; kingdom Metazoa; phylum Cnidaria; class Scyphozoa; order Rhizostomeae; family Lychnorhizidae; genus Pseudorhiza; species Pseudorhiza aurosa. The sequence continues at coordinate 3,835,763 of OZ032115.1, forward strand.
CATCATCATCATCATCATCATCATCAGTTGTAAGCTGTTTGATTGTGGAGCTCGTGGAATCTTTTATTCAACGGGACGTGTTAAAAAAATTATATGGTTAAATCTATCAGCAACTGTACTGTGACCGTTCTATAATTTTTAATCATGTGACTTTGATATTAATTCGGTCAATTTTTTTGATAACCCAACTGATTTTTCCGAAAATGTCGCTCGAACATTTTGTGCTTTTTTGGATTGGGCAATCAATTCAAATGCCCTCCCCTCCTCTCTCTCTCTCTCTCTCTCTCTCTCTCTCTCTATCTCTCTCCAATCATTCAACTTATTGCTACCTTTCCCTCCGGAATTCAGTGTACACCTTTTCACTACCTACCATACGGTTGCTTCACTTGAGCGACTGCAAAATAACTAGAAGCGCCGTAAAAGGTTTCAGAAAGAAGTTGAAGACGCATCAGTCAATTCTTCTGTCCAATGAAACCTGATCAACGACTAATGAGGTCGAATTTTCATCCGCTACATACAGAAATATAGAGGGGCGAAAACTAATGGCGAAAGTTCACTTGCTTAGGCACGAGAAACCTGAAAAGACAGCTAAGAGCGATTTGAACAGAAGTAGAGGTTGACCATCCGCCTTCCTCGTAAAAGTGGTCAAGAATGATATGAAGGTGTTGGTGAAAATCAATTATCAATTTTCAATTGTTCCTTCAAGTTCCACGGCAAGGTGACTTCACTCCAAAGTGATAAACGTTTAGTCATATATTGCACTAGCTCTAACGAAGACCTTTTCTGCAGTATATGCGACTAACAGCTACCAAAAGAAGTGCACTTCTTGTAATCAACTGCGTAGCAGTCTCAGTTCCCAGCTCAGCCGAGCCTGATGCAGGGCTTTGACTTTTCTAGAGAAGTAGATGATAATGTGGTATGAGGTGGTTTCCAGTTACCTTCTTACTTCTAATTAAGAGAAATTTCCTAAATGCTCTAGTTGTGGTCTGTGAAGGATTTGAGTCCACGGCCCTTGCATTGTGAGTCTGTACTCTGAGCCATTTCGCTGCGAAACCACAAAGTTATTTCATATCTCGATTGATTTGAGTAATATCGAACTATTTTCCCAACCGTTATAGCATCTGATTTTTTAAGGCGATCTCGTCTTAGAAACAGTTGCTCCACGTACCAACCAAAACACATCATAGTGCGAATTCGGTTGGCTGGTGAGATCTACCCCGGGGAACACAGTTTAATCCACCTAAAAACATCAAACACTCGTTTGTTTAGACGAACGAACTGCGGTCTGGTGTGTGAGAAGCAACAGTACTCACTGATCGTCCTTCATCGCCACGCTAATACCCTTCATACGAAGAAGTATCAATGGAAACAGGGCTCCACTGTGCGTGCGCCTTTCTCAAATCTCGAATCAATCTGCATGCAAGGTGAGACCTGGTTGTTTTCCTATGATTGTCACGTTAAGATGTGTCACTACTAATTGAAAGGGCGTTTTATTTTCGCATGCCAATGCGCAGGGCGTCGGCAGCTACAGTTTTACCGTAAATGGAGAAAATTCCCAACTCGCTTGGGCGTGAAACTCCTCCAACTTAAAAGCCTGCTGCCAACCCTTCTGAGACGGTTGTAATCGAACGACGCTTAAGACCAGTTGCGACGATGGATGCCTTGAAAAATGTCCTCATCTTCGCGTCCGTTGTTGTTTTCTGCTTGACGGTAATTTTTTCTGGCCTCGCCAATGTTGCCAGAATTGATGGGATCGAGATGAAGGAGAATTTGTTCCCGAATGGATTTTCTTACAAGGACACACTTGTGGCGCCAATGGACAATATATATAGTGTGTGGGTATTCATATACATCTATCAAATGTGCTTGGTATCGTTTGCTGTGTCTCTCGTTTTCAGATCGAATTCTCCCGATGTTCTCAACAAGAAATTCTACGCGACTTACATCATGGCATTCATAACAAATATTATCTGGATGTTCATTTGGTCCCGACAGATGTATTCTCTTGGTTTCGTGTTCTACGTTCTGCAAGCAGTCTTCCTTGAAGTTTCGCTGTACTTTGCCTATTCTGCCTACGAAAATTACTACCAGTCATCACCGATACCCGTTTCAAGCGGTTTCGATTTCTGGTCTTTTCACATTTTCGTCATCAACGGTACAGCCTTTTTCACTGGCTGGGTCTCTTCCACAGCCCTTGTCGACCTTGCAGTCGTGCTGCAGGCTGATCTGGACGTCGCTCCGATTGCCGCATCCAAAGTTTCCTTGTCACTGTTCTTGGTCTCCGTTCTGCTGTGGTCAGCTCTACAGAATTCCGTGTGTGAAAAATTCACTCGATTCATGTTCGCTGAGTACATTCCTTTGATCGTTGTCCTTGCTGGCGTGATCGCTAAGGAGTGGCGTTACGAACACGAAGACGTCAGGTCGTTTGCGCTAGCACTTTTCATCATTACCTTGATGTTGCTGATATTTCGAATTGGAATGATCCTGACTCGCGAGATAAAGAGGGGTGCACTGCCTCTGCGCTCGCATGAAGCTGCTGCTGAAAACGTCAACTTGATTTAAATGAATTAGGAGAGACTGTTCGGAAACACTAAGGCCGACATCTGCTTGATACCTTGGATAGGCCTACTGAGTCGTTTGTGCAGCTACAAACAAACCTTGATTATCTTACATCATGCAGACTTTTGCACATTTCATTCCATACTTTTCTTGAGCAATACCTTTATAATTTATAGTTTATTTCGTATTTCAAAGTGCTTTGCCGCCATTAGCCACGCAAACAGGTCTTAAAAAGCGTTTGATTATTGCATTTATTTTGGTAATGTCAAAGATATTGCATGTTTTTATATTTGAATCTTAGTTGGGTGTTGCTTAATGATAACTTTTCGGCGATCTTTCCTTCTCATCTACTGACTGAATACAAAACAGTCGCTTTAGTAAGACAGAAACTGATTTCCAAATAGTACTTCTGAATTTCCTGAACGACTAGCATCCTGACTGACAATTAGACTTTTTTGAAACGAGAATCGCTGCGTCGAAAATGCTTAAAAGAATAATTCAGCCTTACGATGTATTCAAAAAAAGACAAACACTTCTCTGTGGAAAGAATTCCTTGAATTGATGATGGTATCGATGATAAAGATGATGATTGTCACAGTGGTAATGCAAGTAGGGCAAAGTCAGAGAAGACTTTGGTGATCAAACAATTCCTTCCACTTCCGAGTCACCTCTGAAAAGGAAGCTTTCATCTCCTGACTTTCATTGAAACCTCTCTCTGTAGTCAGCCTCTGTTTCCATGATATCTTGTATAGCATTGTCTTCCCTTGCATGATTCGATCCTTGCTCTTTATCGACATCTTGCACTGTATGCTCGGGTTTAAACATGCAGAAGGGTGGTTCACAATCATCCTCGTAGACTTGCATGGCTTCCTTTTTTCGCAGTGCTTCGATTTCGCGTTCTATTATCCCCATCGATCTATCCAAGGTTTGTCCGTTCTTCGTTAGCATGCCCTCTTCATTCTCTGAGCCAAGGGCCTTGAATTCTCGTTTTTCGGATCGGCGCCTGCACATGAGAGAATTGCACCGATGCTCTTCGTCTGCCAATAGCGACCTTTGGGAGTTTTTCACCAGGGCGTCTTTTATTATAGCCTTGGCGTCTTCTATAGCTTCCGCTTCATCACAGTCTTGATATACACATCCTGTCAAAGGACATGTTTGTTGTGTCAGAAAAGCATTCATATATTCATTAGAATAGGTTTGTTGAAGAGCCACCAAAGGCTTTACTTTTGATTGGGGTTACCTGAGTGACGAGGGTTCCGAATGACTAGTTATCCACGTGACTGAATGACAATTGGACACAACCAAGAGATCACGCAATGGTGAAACGACGAAACGACAAACTGCCGAAGCAACGGAATGCTACACCAACTGGCAATGCATGAAGAATTGCAATAAACTTGTGGGGGAGAATTTTCGTGCAATTAAAAGGACACGTTGGGGGATTATAAATTGTTTTAGTTGAAAACTCATAACATTTGAAGTCAAGCTCAGTTAGATTGTCAAATGAACTTTTAAGATTGCGGCTGTTTCAAGGACACCGAAACTTGAGAATGGTCAAGGCAATTTGTCATTCTAGAAATGAGAACAAGTGCAATAACATAGTATATATTTTCAAACTGTAGTGGTTTTACTCAAATATTCAATGAAATAAAGCGAATGCACTTAAAAACAGTTGGAAAAAGTTCCCTTGGGTACATGCTAGAATGACTGCAGCGAACTTTGACGCTTGTAGTTCATACGAACGAAAAGGCATTGCGGAATTTACATTAACTGCTTCAAAAAATATTGACTGGAATATCTTACCGATTCTACAACTCAGGGTTTATTTTATTTCAAATTTGAGATCTAGCATCAATGCTCAAGACAAAAATTTTTTGCTCCATTTATAATATAAAAGTATTGGAAGCTTCATTTTAAACTTTCATGAACTGTGTTCATGTGGCAACAATAAAAATTTTTTGCTAACGCACCGACGTTTCTCCTCCTAATCGATGCTTGTTGCGAGCCATTTATAGCCAATATTACCAAAAATACCATTTTCATCAGCTCCATGATTGCTATGGAAGTAAATTAGACGTAATTTTAAATACTAGAGAAGGAAAGTCAAACGAAGATAAGAAAGAGAGTGCACCTATTCGGTCCTGTTACCCTAAGGAAAACGTGAAGGCTGCACATCGTATGCACACAGCAAAGTCATCGATCATCATTGTCGTTATCATCACTATTCGAATCATCATAATCAAGGCCATCGTTAGTGGTCAATCATCTCAATCATGCTGCCATTTACCTTAGTCATAAATCACCGACCAATAATCATCAACAACGGCATCACTTACTATCATTATAAATCAACTGCCATCATCATGATTAGCAATGAATTATCACCAACCGTGAATGCCATCGTCACCAACTAAATAGCAGCAATCATAGTGCCATTTTAAGGATAGGTTTGCCTCCCTGGACAACATTCTATCATATGAATTGCTGTTTTAAGCGTTCAAAACATGTTCAGCAGTCAGTTTTAAGCTGAGAACGTGATAGGTCCCCATCTCTGATGCCCAATTTGGAATTCTGTACCGGCCTCGCATTTCAATCAGACTATAAACTTAGCTTTGAAAAAGAGGACTGTTGACATGCTTACAAAGGAACCTCCTGCTTTGTTGACAAACAAATAAGCTTACAAGAGCTCTGACGAGATAAACAGCTTCCGTATTTTGTGAAGGATGCGTAAAAAATCAATTATTCACATCATCCATGCTCTTTTTTCAGAAACACATGTTGAAGCCATTGCAACATTCTCAAATCTATTTAGATCATTGTATTTGCAGATGATGAAAGAAATTACACAAGCTTTCAACAAAATGTCATACTTTACTATTGAGGATGAATCTAGTGTGCACATTTCCTCATCGTTTTTATCGTTAACATCAACATGAACATTTGCGTCATCATTTATCCTAACCAACAATCAATCAACGCAAATATATCGTCATTATCAGCATCATCAAGATCACTAAGTTATCGTCCTCGTGAGCATCAATATCATCAATCAATCAATGCAACGATACCATCATAATCATCATCATCAATATAAATCAGCTATCATCATCCTCATGAACGTCAACCATGATCAATCAATCAATGCAACGATGCCATCATAATCATCATCATCAATATAAATCAGCTATCATCATCCTCATGAACGTCAACCGTGATTAATCAATCAATGCAAGGATACCATCGTCATCATCGACATCAATCAACTATCATTATCCTTACGAACAGTCAACTATCATCAATCATGATCATCCACATAATCATCATTTCCAGCAGCAATCATAGCGCAACTTTTTAAAAGATAAATTAGCCTGTCTGTGCAGCTTGCTGCCATACGATCTGCTGTTTTAACAGCTGAACCTGTCTTTATAACATGTTCAACAGTCAGTTGTAACCTGACAACCTAATGGGTCGCCATCTTTAAAGCTAAATTCTCAGTTCCGCAAAGCTATTAAATTTCGTCTAGACTACAAACCTTGGGATTGAAAAGGAGAGCTTTTGGCATATTTTCAAAAAGAACTTCAAGCTTTATTGACAAAAAAATGAAATTTGGAGAAATATAATAGATTAAAAATCTCTCGTATTTTACAATGGATGCAAGAATATGAGATGAATCTTAAGTCCGTAGTTGTTTTACTCCTTCGATTGTGTGAAACTTCCAACTAAACTATCGGTCCTTGTTCAGCAGTTCTCGTGTGTTTCATATGTAAAGCAATACAACTAATTGCTATCAATCAAGAATTTCAGCGTCCTTTTGCTGGTTTGTGTGCTAAATGCATTTGAGAATGATCTTAAACCACCATCTTATAGAGGCTCCAATTCTACATTTGGCTATGGAACGGGACATTTCGAGATATTAAAAACGGGTAGGGTGAATGGACAATAAATGAAATACCTCAGTATTGGAACAGTTATTAGATATTAACACATTAGTCAAATTTACTAGCACCATCAAAGGACATTTTAATTGTTGCCAATATTTGAAATGACCATGACATTGTATATTATGATAATGGCGGCCAAAGACCCCTTCCAAACAACATTTAGGTCTGAATCAAATCCAGTCTTACTCATCCTGCCTGTTGATGCCTTCATTGCCTATGTCACTTCCAGCTCTAGTGTGGGGATGTCGGCGCGTGCGGCTGGTTTGTCATTGCGAACAGGGTTTTGCTGGTCTGTTCCCTAGCTATACCCGATGGCACCGTTGGAAAGGGTGCACTGCAGGCCCTGCCGCTAGACAGTACCCAAACCAAAACCCATTGATGCGCATTGGGAGGCTGCCTCATCAGCTGGTGCGTAATCCCGGGCGTCCTGTTGTACCAGTAAGCAACTGGAGCGACTCAACTCTAGGGGGCCATTCTGAGACCACAGGATAGCTAAGGGAGCTCTCGAGGTCTTCTAGATTACGGCTACCTCTGTCATTTTGACTAATCCAACCATCACTCTCCACTCTTTCTAATATTCCTCAGAACCGCACAAACAACAGCTCCATTGCAGCGAATAATATGGCTCCTAAACTCTTTTCCATCTCATTCGGCAAAATCTGTTGACGACTATTTTCCAACATCAACTCAGTGTTCCATCATCTCCAATCCATAAACCTCTTCTCATTGACTACTATGCACTCTTCCTCATTGAAACAATAGTCAAATCTCTCGATCCCAATGACAACACCATTCTCTCTCCTCATCTCAAATGCCCAGGTCACGAGCTGTTTTCCTCCTTCTTCCCTAATCGCGGTTTATGTGCATTTGTTTGTTCTGATATGTAGAACTTAGACCTGAAACAATTTGACCTTACTAATCATCGCTTTCAAATAATATGGTTGAAATTTTCTCTTCCTCAGAATTCAGAGTACATTTGCATACTACAGCGCTCACCCAACTAAGCGAACTATGAACTTCTATTCATCTTCTTTTTAAACTATAACTTTGCAGTCTCCACGCTCTGAAATTATTCTCATTGGGGAATGCAACTTCAACAACTCTGACCGGCTCACCTATTCCTCCAATGTCCCCAACCCTGCTGGTCGGATGCTGAGGCCTTTGCCATTTTCAGTGACTTGACGCAGGTAATTTCAGAGCCGACACGCGTTCCTGATCGTGCAAGAGACTAAGTAAATACACTTGCTCCTTTTTTCAAACCAAACCCTTGCATTTATTTCCTTCCGTCAGTTTTCCTCTTGTTAGCTCTGATTACTGCCTCATAACCTTACAGCGTGACTTCCTCCCTCACCTGGATAGACCCTTTGCTCCGCAAAGAGTCTTCCACTACAGCAAGGCTGGCTGGGACTCCCTTCGCACCTTTTCCTCTTCTTACAGAGCGGGGAAAATTTGCAGAACAAACATCAAGTTTCATTTAGACATTCTGACCATGAAGTTGTTAGAGCTTACCTTGATAGTCTGTCTCCTTCTTCTTGGCGTGTCTTCTCAGTGCTTTGCTTTGACTGCTTGACTGCTTAGTTGGTCTGTTCACGGCGGACTGCTCAACCCGTTTGCACTACCAAGTCTTAGATTCAAAGTATTTACAATGAGTTTTCAAGAAGTCGTGAATAGTGCTGTGGGGGCTTCATTCTTCATCAATGCAACACTTAGTTTGATAATGAAGAATGGTTTTTAATTGGCCATAGAAAGCATTTTGCCTATTCATTTGTCTATTCATTAATTAAGGAGGCTCTTTACCAACGAGTTTTCAATTTTGATTCTTTGTCAATATTGCCGATTGTTGCATTGAAGTGCGTAAATATATGTAATATATTGCACTTAAGATTTCATCACATTGGAATTCAATTGGCTTTAGCACTTCAGTTGTTGAAAGCAAGGTAATAAACTTTGCTTTTTCTAGTACCTTGTCGGAATTTTTCTTGAATTGGAGCCCCCAAGACAGTGCAGAAGCGCCCTTCCACAGGCTGTCAATAGCAGCAACTTTTTAGTGGTAGATTCTTTTACGTAATCTTTATATCTTCAAGGAGGACAGTTTTGGAGTGCGGTAAGGTGATTTACCCAGGAAATTATGTCGAATAGGGAAATATGTCGAAAAAGGATAGATGGCAAGAAAATGCAATGCTCTTACCATCAAATGTGCTCCGATCCTTTTGCAATTTTCTCTTTCAACTTAAATGAGTTTACAAGCCTTAAAAAGCAATGATTTACAAGCCATGCTACTCGACGCTAGAAGGGATGAAAGCAGTCAGTATTAGTCCAAGGAGATTGAGTCACAGATAAATGAGGGGAGCTTATTTCAGCAGAAACCAAACAGATTCAACTGAAATCGGCAGAAAAATACAGGAATGGTGGACGGAGTTCTTGTGTACGCGATTCCGCATGTCCAGCAAAAGGAATACATATAATGTGCCAAACTGAATCATTCCATTAACACGTACCTGTGAAGACTTCAAAAACTGGACAAAGTGTTAGGAAAAGGCTAACCATCGACTTACAGATTCTGCGTAAGATGGACGTCATATAATGCCGTCGGATCAAGTTCACTTTGTAGTTAAGTTCTCGGGGTTCTCTTGATGGCTTCGAGGAGCAATGGCCAAGGCCCGTAGGCCCTAGCTAAAGAAGTGAACCTATTGAGTCAGTCGTTTGTTCTCGTTTTTAATGCAGAGCTAAAATTTGGCTAACTCAGCCAACTCCAACTAGAACCAAGCTTCAATTCAACAAACAACGTATGTAATGAGCTTTAACAATAGGACACTGATGAAATTCAAATGACAAATCGACAAAGACAGCAATACCCTGTCAGGAAACATCAACATCACAATGCGACAAAGAAATACATGACACAAACAAGCAACATAACAAATAAGAACAGCAACTTAACATAATTGTCATTACTAGTATTCGTAGCCTGCCACGTGTGATGTGAAGACAATACTCAAGAGTTGTAAGTCCTTGGATGTCTATGTAATGCCATGAACAAACGAACGAACTACGAATATTTATACTGGATGAAACAATTCAGCTTTTAGATTAGCTGTTATCAATGTGTGACGTGAAGACGATACAAGAGTTGTAAGTCCTTGGATGTCCATGTAATGCCATGAACGAACGAACGAACTACGAATATTTATACTGGATGAAACACTTCAACTTTTAGATTAGCTGTTATCAATGTGTGTCCAGTGTTCGTCCTCAGAGTTACTTCTGAGTCCATATAATGCCGTGAACGAACGAACGAACTACGAATATTTTTACTGGATGAAACACTTCAACTTTTAGATTAGCTGTTATCAATGTGTGTCCAGTGTTCGTCCTCAGAGTTACTTCTGAGTGCTCATTTACCGACCTCGGAAGGATGGACAACTGAGTTGACTGTTGGCTTGTGGTAAAATGGTTCCGACAGTGGGGCTCGAACCGAGGAAAGATGACATCACTTACTTCGCAACATTGCGTCTTAACCACTGGGCCACACCACCATATGATGCTATAATCATTAGTCAGCTGGTGTTGCTGGAGTCGTGGCGTTCTTCGCTTCACGCACGGTCTCGTTCCGCAGGTCTCTGTTTTGTGACAACTATTTCTTCGAGAGTCAGTTGTGGCAGATCTGCAGCAGTCTGCTTGATTTGTGTGTCTCCTCGGCCTTGCCCCTACTTCACTGGGCTTGAGGATCGCCAGAGCATTAGCTTTCCCACCGGGCGATTCACACTTCGAAGGCAATGCCGGACGAACTCCAGCCGCCTCTTCCTGGTAACTTCTTTACATCCCCGTAGATTTCAGCTAGCGTGCTCTCGTCTCTGGACGTCCATCCCAGGGATTTCCGGAGTAGTCTGGTTTAGCAGCCGTTGATACGGTTTGAAAGAGGTTATCAGTGACCATGTTTGTGCTCCATAAAGAAGTACAGGTTCTATGCAGGTTTTGAAGAGACACACTTTCACTTCTCTGCTGTAGGTGGACTTACGACATGCATTCAGAGGCCGCAAATGCCTGCCCCCTGCTGATGCTGAAGTCCTTCGACGATGGCACTATCTAACGTCCGAGCTACTTGACACCGGGGCATCAATTAAAGTCACGGACAACGAGAGACCTTCTCCAAACTCTAGATAGAAGAAAACGTCATGCATTTGCCTATTATGACCATTACCAGTCAATTTTCTCGGAAAGTTTGAAGCAGTAGTTGAAACGAAAGAGAGAAACTGGGAGAAACTCGGATTAGTAACTTTGCATCTGAATGAGATTTTACCCCCTAATGATTTTCCAGCATCCGTGACGTGTAATTGGATGAATTTGTCCTTGCATAGATCTTGCCTGCTGCTGCTACTGTACATGCCAAGATCAAATGCACGTGAAAGATCTTCTACATGCACCTGTGCTTGTCAACATTCACGAGGAGAAGTGCATTTTGGGATTTCCAACTACAGCAGTAAATCGATCCCAACTTAGGCAACGGTCAGTACGTTATTATGGGACTTGACAAGGAGAAACACGCATTTTCAAATGGTGACCAGCCAGTCACGCGCATCAGATATACTGAAAACTGCTCTTACCTCTGCACTTGCGATGACCTATTTCGATACCCAAAGGAATACTGCCACCGCAGTGGATACCAATCCTGTTGGGGTGTCAACCGTTCTTGCATGAAATTATGATGCCAGTGGCTACTACATTGTAACTTGTTGCATCAGAGCTTTGTTTCCCGTTGAAAAAGACTATTCACGGACCGAAGAGGAGGCACTCAGTACTTTGGGCTGTGGAGCACTTCAATTGATTCTCGCGTGAGAGAGCCATTTAAGCTCATTGCAGATCATAAGCCGTTCAAGTGATCTATGGCAGCTGTAAACTGTAAGTCGAAGCCTTCAGCCTACATTGAGCGATCGGTATTACGCCTAAAGCCTTACCCGGTTTGCAGTACAATGCAAACCATGGTCAGGAAATCCTGCTGACTACCTTTCTTGTCTTGAAGCTAGCCAGAGCTCTTTTCCAAGCGAAATGGTATTATGGAGCAATGTTTAAATTCATGTTTGTTGATCCTGACTCGCGAGACAAAAAGGGGTGCACTGCCTCTGCGCTCGCATGAAGCTGCTGCTGAAAACGTCAACTTGATTTAGATACATTAGGAGAGACTGTTCGGAAACACTAAGGCCGACATCTGCTTGATACCTTGGATAGGCCTACTAAGTCGTTTGTGCAGCTACAAACAAACCTTGATTTTTTTCAAACACACGATTCTACCTGGATGTCAAAGGTAGAAATTTGCACACTGAGAAGCTTCTTGCATATCGAGCAGTGTCCAGGTCCTTCCCCTCGATGTGACCACACCTCGTGATTCCTATGCCTGGAATTGCCTTGGAGGGCTGGCGCCTCTCCTCATTCTAAGTGAAATTTTAGCTGAGGTGGGACTCGAACCACTAACCATAGGATCAATGCGCAAGAATCTTACCATTGAGCTATCCTGACGCCTTATCTTACTTCATGTAGGCTTTTGCGCATTTCATTCCATACCTTTCTTTCATGCACTTTTCTTGAGCCATACCTTTATAATTTATAGTTCATTTCGTATTTCAAAGTGCTTTGCCGCCATTAGCCACGCAAACAGGTCTTAAAAAGCGTTTGATTATTGCATTTATTTTGGTAATGTCAAAGATATTGCATGTTTTTTTATTTGAATCTTAGTTGGGTGTTGCTTAATGATAACTTTTCGGCGATCTTTCCTTCTCATCTACTGACTGAATACAAAACAGTCGCTTTAGTAAGACAGAAACTGATTTCCAAATAGTACTTCGAATTTCCTGAACGACTAGCATCCTGACTGACAATTAGACTTTTTTGAAACGAGAATCGCTGCGTCGAAAATGCTTAAAAGAATAATTCAGCCTTACGATGTAGTCAAAAAAAGACAAACACTTCTCTGTGGAAAGAATTCCTTGAATTGATGATGGTATCGATGATAAGGATAATGATAATCATATTGGTAATGCAAGCAGGGTAGAATCAGACAAGAATTTAGTATTTAATCAAATCCTTCTACTTCCAAGTCACCTCTGGAAATGAAGCTTTCATCTCCTGACTTTCATTGAAGCCTCTCTCTGTTGTCAGCCTCCCTTTTCTTGAACTCTTTCATAGCACTGACCTCCCTTGCATAATTCGATCCTTGCTCTTTATCAACATCTTGCACTGTACGGCCGGGTCTAAACCAGCACATGGGTGATTCGCAGCCATCCTCGTATACTTGCGTGGCCTCCTTTTTTCGCAGTGCTTCGATTCCTTGCATTAATTCATCCATTGCCCTTTTCCATTTTTTTTCCTCCTCCATTCTGCTGCTTCGTTTCCTTCCTCGAAACCAACACATCGGTGATTTGCATTGATCTTCCTTTTGTACGATTTCTCCATTTGCAGAAGCAAGATCTATGAATTCTCGTTTACCAGGTCGAAACCAACACATTGGAGAATTGCATTTTCGCTTTCTGTTTCCGGATGGCAATCTTTTTGAGTCTGTTCGTAGGTTATTTGCCATGCTAGCCTTTGCGTCGTCTCTAGCATCCGTTACGCCACAGTCTGGGGATGCACATCCTGTCAAAATTCATTTTAGCAAGTCAGAAAAAGCAGCCGATATCCGTTAGAAGAGGTCTGTTAAGGAGCCACCAAAAGCTTGGCTTTTGATTATTGTCACCCAAATAACTAAGGCTTACAATTTCACTACATTGCATTGATTTTAAAGCAAATTCATCAGTGCTTGGTAACAAACAAGGACAAATTTGGAACTGAGGACGGGAAAGTTCATTTCTTAATGACTCAGTTTCGCTATTCTGTTTCACCAGAACTGCCAATTGAATGACTATGATTGTCTGATTAGCAGAACAACCAGAAGAACTGTGAGTTCGACTTATGATTTTTCTTGAGGCTCCTTGGTTGCAGAAGAAATTTGGAATCATTATGGATCAAGTTTCCATTTGCAATGCATGAAGGTAATGGCATCAATAGTTTCGAATAATCTTTGCAAACTTATCTATTTTCATTTTTATTCGTTTAATGCAGAGATGAGTGTTTTCAAATTGCATCTATTGATCACATATATAATATTATGCCATATCATATTAAATTATGCTAAATCAAATTTAAAAATGTAACTTTATTGTATTAACTTGCATTATATGACATCATATATAATCATACTATGTTATATTATGCCATTTTATATTATATCATATTATACTTGTTTATATTATATTATCTTATGCCATTGTATCTCCTATTATATTACACCATTTTATATTACATTATATTATATTATATTGTATTATATTGCTATGGACAATAGAGAGCTACTGAGGGAAATAGTCAATTCGATCCGGAGCACTCGCCCGACATGATGATGATGACGTTATATTATATAATATTATATTATATTATACTATATCATATTACTGTACATGATATATTTTATGTGATATTGTATCATGTTATATTTCATCATATGATGTTATATCATATTTATTAATAATTTCATATTTTATTTCAGACATCATTTTTGTTGTGTTATTAATTCTTGCAAAGGTAACAGTGACTCTATGCAAAGTTGCACCTTCATACGCCTACAGAATGCCAATAACGCTTGCCCTATATCTAAATGGCTATAATATGACAGCGCTTTCTTATGTGAAGTCAGGCGTTTGTATTTACGGACAAATTTTTATACACATGAGGGCAAAATCGCTCTCAAGTTGTAAAAAGGACATGCAAAATTATCGTGTAATAGTCAAGGCATTTTTAGATTGCTTGGTGGGAAGGTAGGAATCGTTGCAACATACAGTATATGCTGGTTCACATGCACTCGAAAGGGAATACGTCGTGGAAATATTCATTTGCTGTTTCTTACAAATATATACTGGAGACTCATACCGATTTGCCTAATTTGGTTTTAACTTTACCCTATCAATGCTCAATATCCAGACAATCTTTTCAATTAATGGTGTAAGTAATACTGAATACGTCACATTTATTTTTTGATAGCTATTTTTATGTACTTTTTTTTCTTTAGTGTGTTGTAGTTGTGAAGGTCAGTGGTGGCCTGTACGAAGCCAAAAAATTAAAAATGAAGGCGGATGGTTAATACCAGTGAAGGATAAGATGAATGTCAGCGAGTTCAGATTTCAAAGATTGCAAGTTGCAGGGCCTAGGAAAGGAAGAAGGCAAAACTTTCCAGAAGCTGTATGTTCTTGGGATGAATGATGATTTTTGGGATAAATTGGTGGATTAGGTAATGAGACTAGCTAGCAAATTCATTTTGCTAACTCACCGATATGTCTACTTTGAATCGATGCTTGTTCAGAACAATTTATAGCCAGTATTACCAAAAATGTCATTGCCATCAACCCCATGTTTGCTGTAAAAGAAGTCACTATCAGTAATAGAGAAGACGCGCAAAACTGTTAAAAGAAGGAACATGGTGCATTTTAGTCTTATTAGCCTAAGGAGAATGCAAAAAGGATGAGCATAATATGCACAAATCAAAGGCGATTCATCGTTATTATCGCACCATCACAATAACTATTTGCGTCATCTCTTAACATAGCCATTATCGATCGATCAATGCAAGGATGCCATCGTCATCATCGACATCAATCAACTATCATTATCCTTACGAACAGTCAACTATCATCAATCATGATCATCCACATAATCATCATTTCCAGCAGCAATCATAGCGCAACTTTTTAAAAGATAAATGAGCCTGTATGTGCAGCTTGCTGCCATACGATCTGCTGTTTTAACAGCTGAAACTGTTTTTATAACATGTTCAACAGTCAGTTGTAACCTGACAACCTAATGGGTCGCCATCTTTAAAGCTAAATTCTCAGTTCCGCATAGCTATTAAATTTCTTTCAGACTGCAAAACTTAGTATTAACAGAAAGAGCTTCTGAAATGTTTTCAAAAAGAGCTTCAAGCTTTTTTGACAAACGAATGAGATTTGGTGAAATGTTATAGATGAAAATCTTTCGTATTTTGCAATGGATGCAAGAATATGATAGGAATCTTAAAAGTCCGTAGTTGTTTTACTCCTTCGATTGTATGAAACTTCCAACTAAACTATCGGTCCTTGTTCAGCAGTTCTCGTGTTTTTCATATGTAAAGCAATATAACTAATTGCTATCAATCAAGAATTTCAGCGTCCTTTTGCTGGTTTGTGTGCTAAATGCATTTGAGAATGATCTTAAAACCAACATCTTATAGAGGCTCCAATTCTACATTTGGCTATGGAACGGGACATTTCGAGATATTAAAAACGGGTAGGGTGAATGGACAATAAAAGAAATTGCTCAACATTGGAACAGTTACTAGATATTAACACATTAGCCAAATTAACTACCGCCGTCCAAGGACAATGAAAAGGACATTGTAATTGTCGCCAATATTTGAAACGATCATGAATTTGCATGGTGTGATAATGGCGGTCAAAGACTTCATAGGAGCAACTTTTAGGTCTGAATCAAATCCAGTCTTACTCATCTTTCCCTAGTTAGCAATGCTCATAATTTAAGTCATTGTCAATTTCTTAAGAAAGGGGACAATTTGCAGAACGAACATCAAGTTTCATTTAGACATTCTGACCTTGAAGTTGTTAGAGCTTACCTTGATAGTCTCTTTCCTTCTTCTTGGCGTGTCTTCTCAGTGCTTTGCTTTGACTGCTTGACTGCTTAGTTGGTCTGTTCACGGCGGACTGCTCAACCCGTTTGCACTACCAAGTCTTAGATTCAAAGTATTTATAATAAAATCACAGCAAATTATGAATGATTACACAATGGTTTCATCAATTATTTACTCGATATTTTTCTAAACGGAACTATGGTTGAAGTGGCTATAGGAAAATTGCATTTTGCTGGATCACTTGCTTATTCATTCTTTAGCCTAAGAGCATTACACCATTGCAGTCCATGCAAACGAAATAGATTGACTTCGGCACGCAGCAGTTTAAGCTGGGATTCAGGAGCTGCTGTCATTTCATCTCTTAAGAGATCGCACTTCAAGAAGAGCTTTCTTGCTGTAAATGCTCTTGTTAACACTAATTGGTTCTGCTAAGTGCTTTAGGAATTTGTGACATTACGGGGACCTTTATTGGAAGCAATCTGGTTCACAGGGAATTATGATACCTTTGTCGTTAGTGGCATTCTTCAGTCAGATATACTTCTTGAATCCTCGTTTTTTTACCATTACTATCAATCTTCATCTAGAAGGAGACTAGAGCAAAGATGATTTAGAGGTCTTTGTGACGAATATGAATAAGAGGCCCGATATGTTGGTATGTGATCCATTTCTTAATTGTAGATGTTTCCACATTCACCAGCAAGATTCGAGATTTTTTCTTTCATGCTAGCCTTATTTAGCCTAAATTAGCAAATGCATAGCTTGAAATGAATTTTCACGTCTAAAGTTGTGACGACCTTACGTTGAAAGATAGAAGACACGGATCATAAAATTTGCTGCACTCACAGCTAGCATGGGATTCAAAGTTACTTTTGAATTGAGCCAGTTCGAGACATTTCCATTCATTTCCATTCTCATGCCTTCAAATATTATATATTATCATGACAGCTTTGAAGTGCATCTTATCAAGCGTTGAAATTGCGTCGCAACTCTGCTTTAGATAGGTCATCAGGGTTTTGTGGAATTTCAATTAAAAGAATGCTTTCGTCCAACTGTTGAAGATTCTAATTTCCGAAAGAGCACCAAAGGCAGAAGAATATTTGCTCTGCAATTATGCTTTTTTCTACTTGTGAACTGAACAGAATTGGGCATCTGTTTTGTTGTCGCCGACTTTAGATTCTCATAATTAATGCGATATTCAATTTACTATGAAAATGGCTAGGTAATTGCTGCTTTAGTATTCGTAATGCAAGAGAATTTCATCAGAACATCAAATATCTTTCTAATCGCTCAAAGTGGATATTTAAGCTACTTTTCATTCTTTTTTGTGCAATGGTATGGACCATCACTTACATCGTTTGCATTCATAATCAAGATGTTTCGCCTGACTTTTTTTTTTTTTAAGAATCCACTTCGTAAAGATAGATGGTGCTTAAAATGAATTCTTTTCAGGGAAATGTTCATGATTGGTTGCGCAATTAAGCATTTAATCGTTTCAGTTTCATATTATTTAAGTTCAGTTTTGATAGTGATGATGATATCTAATATATTGACCGGTTGACTTGTTCATTCGTAAAACTATATGTTATCATTCAAGGACCTTTAGTCCTCTTCTATGTACCATACGACTTAATTTCATAATTTGATAGTAATTGATAATTCTTTACTGCCTTTGTAACCCTATTGAGCTTTTCGCTGCTGAATGTCATTACATTACAAGAAACAATATTTGTTGATAGAATACTGGTTTTCATCTTATTTCATTTTAGTGGTAAATTTTTTGTTCATTCGCAAAGACTTTGATATCTTGGAAAAAATGCGTAATAGTTAGATCACTTCCATAGCAATCAAAAGCTTTCCTCTTGTTTTCCCTAATAGTAATCATTAGAGGTTAAAGTTTCGTTCGACAGTTAATCGAAGACACCTAATTGATCTCGATTAATTGAAGAGAAAATCAAGGGAAAAGTGAATCAATTCCAAATCATTCATATTGTTTTACGTCATTTTCGAATTTTCAAATCAAAACTAAATTTTGAAATGTTTCTTTGTTATGAAAGTCGAAATTCAAGTATTAACCTTATCACATCTCAAAAATCTGGCAACGTTCTCATTGATTTGAGATTAAGTTTTCCCCTTTTTGATTTCTCCCACTTTCACTTTGTCTCCCTATAGAAAAGCAGCATTGGTGGATTTTCTTTGAGGGACAAAAGCCGACAACGTAAAGAGAAATTATTAGTTGAAAATCATCGATCGTCCGCTTTGAAGACGAAACTTTGCGCGAGTCAATTAATGTCGGCTGTATAATAGCAAGAAATGCCCAACCAATAAAGCCTCTTACTGTCTTAATATACATAGATGACAGAACCATCTGCCTGCTTTATCCAACATATGCTCATGTAGATCGTTTGCTACTAGAAGATGAAACTGTTATTTCTCTCTCAATGGCGATGCATCTTAACGCCCAATCTCATCGCCACGTCAGTACGAATGACAATATTTAGTTTCGTGGCATATGAAACTCAAAACGGAAAATTCTTGTGTTTGGCTTTTTGGATTTCGATCATCGTTTGAAACGCCTTGAAGCTCTTTTAGCCGATGAAGTAATTTTACTTTCCGTAATCGTTAAATTCTGAACGCGCTGGTAGCCGAGTGTGCGCCAATTCCCACTGCCCAGAGCGATATTTCTTTTACCCGCATGCATGTAGACGCATATAGTGCAGACTTTTTCCAAGGTTACGCCATTCATGGCTCATCGGTTATCTTCGCGTCAAGGCAGCCCATATTTTTCACTTGTTCTCATAAATTGTAATGAACTGGACACTTCAACTTTCTTTGCACAACTTGGTCTTTCTGTTGTCTAATTCATTTGGAAACCACATCCATTCCGTTGCTAATTATGCATCATGCATCTTGAATGCCCGATTTTCTCTCCAGAGCCCGTTGGTTTCCCCGTCTTCTCACCTACCAACTATACGCACATGCCAAGTTCGTCTTTCTCTAGATTATACTGCTCCCATGCCTAAGGTTGGGCTCCTAAGTCTGTTCTCTGCCTTCTTTACAAAGTGCAGTCCAAAGCCATCCGTCTCATCAACAATCCCAGCCTCTCCGAATCTCTTCAGCCTCTTTCTCATAGTCGTTTAGTTGCAGATATTTCCATCTTTTACAGATTTTTTTAAGGTTCATTACTCTAAGACGTCAGGGATGTTGTTCCGGCTACTCTGAGGCATGTCAGGAACACTATAAGCTCAAATCACTCACACCCTTTCTAAGTTTCATCACCTTATCCATGATCTCTATCCCAAAATCGTTATTAATCCCAAGAGCGTTCAATTTATGACAGGTCCATCTTTTCCCTAATCCTACAACTTGCCCTCTTCCAAATCTAAGATCAATAAAGTTGATCCTGTCCCCCTCTCCTCTTAGACATTCGCTTTTTCTTTCTTCGCTTTTTGGGACGTTGTATAGGTCACTATCGCTCACGCTCGGCAATATTCTACAGACATCTTGCTAAGTTTTGCCATTCACGGCTCATCAGTGCAAGAGTGAATTAAGTCCAAATGCTATTGCACGCCCACAAAGAGTGCTCAAACCACCAGATTAGTAAGCTATTTCTAGTGTTTAATAGGTTGAGTGATTAAAACCAGAGTGTACAGCAACCAACTGCAATCACAGAGTGCTCAATCACACAGGATTGTACAGACTTTGGCCGTACACCGGATATGCGGCTTGGGGACGAAAGACGGTAGTTCACAATTTGTTGAGATCGCGTTTATATACATGTATATTCAGGCTGGTTAACGAGTTTCTCATTTAACTTATCTTCTTCTTCTAACGAGGAACTGCTCGAGCAACTGAAATCCGTTGGGTACATATTTTTCCATCACCACTCTCTAGACCAGGCGTGGGCAAGCTTTTCAGCACAAGGGCCGGAGTCACAAATTTTAAGTTTTAGAGGGCCGGAGTCACAAATTTTAAGTTTTAGAGGACCGCATAGCAAGTTGCCAAGGCTGTTTCAAAATTAGATTGTCCCACAATAAAAATGAAATATATGCTTAAATCTTTTGAAAACATAATCCATTCTGAGTATGGTGAGGCTTTACATGTTTATAAAGAGTTTTTACGGTATCAAGCGATTAGAAAACGAGAATAACGGGAGAGTTTTTGCTTGATACAAGTTCTTGGCGGGCCACAAAAAAGCATTCGACGGGCCGTAGTTTGCCCATCCCTGCTCTAGACCTAGGTACCATTGATAGAGAAGTCGTCTACCAAGGCAACCAGAAGCGTTCATTGCCGGCCTCCTTAGCGTATCCTGTTTTTCAAATCAATGTAGAACTTGGTGGGTTTCCTCGTCGCTTCTCGTCAGACGTCGGGAGAAAAAGAGGCTACCGTTTTTTCATTTCTTTTTTCTTTTGTTTTTTCATTTCTTTTTTCTTTGGTTTTTTCGTTTCTTTTTATTAAATACCAGAGATTTGTTATATGGGCAGTTAGACATCTGATGTGGGCCTGCGGCATCACCCCTTGTGCCAACAGAGTCACTTCTGAGTACTCATTTACCGACCTCGGAAGGATGGACAGCTGAGTTGCCTGTTGGCTTGTAGTGAATAGTGCCAACGACGGGATTCGAACCCACGCGAGTGTAGCGTTTACGGCGTACTGCGGTTCGCAAGAAGGCACACAGAGATCACAAACGTTTTAGGTCTTGTAGTTTTCTATTCCAATCAAGACTGATTACTATACACAATCATCATCCTTATATATCATCAAGATGTCAAAGTACACTAACATACAAAACAGGACAACACGTGGTTACAATGAGTACACTAACGTACATAAAAGGACAACACGTGATTACAACAGCATGTGATTTACGGATATACAAAGATGCGGAAATACATGACAACACGTGATTACAACGACATGTGATTTTTATATAACAAAGATACGGAAATACATGACATGCTACACGAGTAGACCTCGTATGATTCGAAACACTGCCCCTTAATCACTCGGCCCCACCTCCTTCCCTTATCATTTTGCTTACCCTGGTAAGACTTTCTTAGAAGTCGTTTTTTATGACACAGTTTTTCCATTTCACCAGCCGCGTTTGATCGCAAGGAACAATTTAGTGTAGGCACGATATCTAATTCGATCAGCTTTTGTAGTCATTCTACGCACAAAAACGCACAATAACTGAACACTTACAATTCGAATTCGTACAACTCAAAGCAACGTATTATTCACCAAGTCAGACAGTGTGGTAGGCTATTAATTTTTCTTCAAATAATCCGTTTTAGAGCTATTGCTTGAAAAGAACTTCCCTTTTCAAGGTTCGAGAAAATATATCTAATTACATCAGGGCACATGGCTCTGGCACTAATACAATAGTCGAAGTTTTCAATCATCCAATATCTATTTATACGCCAAAATTTGCTTGCATTCATTTGTGAGTAAAAACGTGCATGCTTTTTGATAGCTTTGTTACAGAAAGCGGGAATCTGAAGTGTGAAAGATACTGCTGATAGGATTATTCTTGACGTCATAGATATTCAATACCCTTTTAAAGATACCATACTAAAAATAGATTGTTTGGGTTTGAGATTACTACGTGGTCGATGTATAATCTTGCAAAGGTCAGCTAGTCAAGGAAGACTACCGGTTCTTAAGAGAAGAACGCAGTATGCATTTACCGTTATTCTGGTGTTTTATAGCAATTTGATTGTAGTTGCGACGTCTTATCTGTTCACGAGCCAATATATCTTCAACTGAAAAACTTCTTTCGTTGGTTAAGTTTGTTTTGGTGTATAAAGAGCAGTTGTTGAGGCGAAGTTGCTTTTTAACTAGAGCTTTTCTTCCATTCAATAGGAAAAAAAGACGTTTTTCAAAGTTGGTTTGTTTATCATTAAAGTCGATGCCAGTTTTTCACAATAACAAGTAAGTGGATTTCTAGCGCAAACCATCATTGAACTCTAGTTTGATGGGCAATAATATCACCAAAAATAGTCCAAAGTTTCTCTCGTTCGAAAAGTAATATGAATAAGGCTTAAAGCTAAGTTTGTAGGTAAATTTGTTGGTCAAGCTAAAAAATTCAAAGCTTCCGGACGGTCTTCGAAACATAAACTACTTATCTGAAATCCGGTGCGCAAAATCACCTACAATACGTAGATCTATTCGAGCCTTTTTGTCGATCAATGCCCCCCGTGCCCTTAGGGTATGCATGAAGTACAGTATATTTTGAATGCGGAGTAAAATGGGGAAACCCAGAGCCGGAATATATTTGGAAGCCGAATGCCTTTCCGCAAAAGGGGTCAATTTGTTTGAGATTGAAGCCCTTCAGGACACTAACTCAAACTTTTACCATCGCATGAACCACGAGACCCTGGAATCTTTCACCTATCTTGTGACATCAAGTTTCAAAATCATTTTGACTTGTCCTGTGATTTTTCAGCTCCATCAAAAGCTGATATAATCATGATTTTTTTGTGAAATAGTATAACATAGCAATACAGTAGTACCTCCAAAATCAACTTCATGCCCGTTGATTGTGGTAGATCCATTTCAATTCCGCAAACCGTCCCTACAAAATTGACCGGGAAGGTCTTTCTCCCCCCTTAGAAGTATCTCAATTTTATTTCTGGTGCCCCGCGGCAGAGCCTCCTTTTCTTGTCGCCAACTCACTGGCTTTTTCTTCCTTATTTCTTGCCTGCTTTTTGCAAAATAAAAGGTTGCATACGCCTCACCAATCAACAGACTCATGTTTGCTATGATTCCAAATCAACAGACTCATGTTTGCTATGATTTCCAATCAACAGACTCATGTTTGCTATGATTCCAAATCAACAGACTCACGTTTGCTATGATTCCAAATCAACAGACTCATGTTTGCTATGATTCCAAATCAACAGACTCACGTTTGCTATGATTTCCAATCAACAGACTCATGTTTGCTATGATTTCCAATCAACAGACTCATGTTTGCTATGATTCCAAATCAACAGACTCATGTTTGCTATGATTCCAAATCAACAGACTCACATTTGCTATGATTTCCAATCAACAGACTCATGTTTGCTATGATTCCAAATCAACAGACTCATGTTTGCTATGATTCCAAATCAACAGACTCATGTTTGCTATGATTTCCAATCAACAGACTCACGTTTGCTATGATTCCAAATCAACAGACTCATGTTTGATATAATTTCCAATCAACAGACTCATGTTTGCTATGATTTCCAATCAACAGACTCATGTTTGCTATGATTCCAAATCAACAGACTCATGTTTGCTATGATTTCCAATCAACAGACTCATGTTTGCTATGATTTCCAATCAACAGACTCATGTTTGCTATGATTCCAAATCAACAGACTCATGTTTGATATGATTTCCAATCAACAGACTCACGTTTGCTATGATTCCAAATCAACAGACTCATGTTTGATATGATTCCAAATCAACAGACTCATGTTTGATATAATTTCCAATCAACAGACTCATGTTTGCTATGATTTCCAATCAACAGACTCATGTTTGCTATGATTCCAAATCAACAGACTCATGTTTGATATGATTTCCAATCAACAGACTCACGTTTGCTATGATTCCAAATCAACAGACTCATGTTTGATATGATTTCCAATCAACAGACTCATGTTTGCTATGATTTCCAATCAACAGACTCATGTTTGCTATGATTTCCAATCAACAGACTCATGTTTGCTATGATTCCAAATCAACAGACTCATGTTTGATATGATTTCCAATCAACAGACTCACGTTTGCTATGATTCCAAATCAACAGACTCATGTTTGCTATGATTTCCAATCAACAGACTCATGTTTGCTATGATTTCCAATCAACAGACTCATGTTTGCTATGATTCCAAATCAACAGACTCATGTTTGCTATGATTCCAAATCAACAGACTCACATTTGCTATGATTTCCAATCAACAGACTCATGTTTGCTATGATTCCAAATCAACAGACTCATGTTTGCTATGATTCCAAATCAACAGAC
This sequence comes from Pseudorhiza aurosa, assembly GCA_964026355.1. Classification (NCBI taxonomy): domain Eukaryota; kingdom Metazoa; phylum Cnidaria; class Scyphozoa; order Rhizostomeae; family Lychnorhizidae; genus Pseudorhiza; species Pseudorhiza aurosa. Next base: position 3,859,983 of record OZ032115.1, read on the forward strand.
TCATGTTTGCTATGATTTCCAATCAACAGACTCACGTTTGCTATGATTCCAAATCAACAGACTCATGTTTGATATAATTTCCGATCAACAGACTCATGTTTGCTATGATTTCCAATCAACAGACTCATGTTTGCTATGATTCCAAATCAACAGACTCATGTTTGCTATGATTTCCAATCAACAGACTCATGTTTGCTATGATTTCCAATCAACAGACTCATGTTTGCTATGATTCCAAATCAACAGACTCATGTTTGATATGATTTCCAATCAACAGACTCACGTTTGCTATGATTCCAAATCAACAGACTCATGTTTGATATGATTCCAAATCAACAGACTCATGTTTGATATAATTTCCAATCAACAGACTCATGTTTGCTATGATTTCCAATCAACAGACTCATGTTTGCTATGATTCCAAATCAACAGACTCATGTTTGATATGATTTCCAATCAACAGACTCACGTTTGCTATGATTCCAAATCAACAGACTCATGTTTGATATGATTTCCAATCAACAGACTCATGTTTGCTATGATTTCCAATCAACAGACTCATGTTTGCTATGATTTCCAATCAACAGACTCATGTTTGCTATGATTCCAAATCAACAGACTCATGTTTGATATGATTTCCAATCAACAGACTCACGTTTGCTATGATTCCAAATCAACAGACTCATGTTTGATATGATTTCCAATCAACAGACTCACGTTTGCTATGATTTCCAATCAACAGACTCATGTTTGCTATGATTTCCAATCAACAGACTCATGTTTGCTATGATTCCAAATCAACAGACTCACGTTTGCTATGATTCCAAATCAACAGACTCATGTTTGATATGATTCCAAATCAACAGACTCACGTTTGCTATGATTTCCAATCAACAGACTCATGTTTGCTATGATTTCCAATCAACAGACTCATGTTTGCTATGATTCCAAATCAACAGACTCATGTTTGCTATGATTCCAAATCAACAGACTCACATTTGCTATGATTTCCAATCAACAGACTCATGTTTGCTATGATTCCAAATCAACAGACTCATGTTTGCTATGATTCCAAATCAACAGACTCATGTTTGCTATGATTTCCAATCAACAGACTCACGTTTGCTATGATTCCAAATCAACAGACTCATGTTTGATATAATTTCCAATCAACAGACTCATGTTTGCTATGATTTCCAATCAACAGACTCATGTTTGCTATGATTCCAAATCAACAGACTCATGTTTGCTATGATTCCAAATCAACAGACTCACATTTGCTATGATTTCCAATCAACAGACTCATGTTTGCTATGATTCCAAATCAACAGACTCATGTTTGCTATGATTCCAAATCAACAGACTCATGTTTGCTATGATTTCCAATCAACAGACTCACGTTTGCTATGATTCCAAATCAACAGACTCATGTTTGATATAATTTCCAATCAACAGACTCATGTTTGCTATGATTTCCAATCAACAGACTCATGTTTGCTATGATTCCAAATCAACAGACTCATGTTTGCTATGATTTCCAATCAACAGACTCATGTTTGCTATGATTTCCAATCAACAGACTCATGTTTGCTATGATTCCAAATCAACAGACTCATGTTTGATATGATTTCCAATCAACAGACTCACGTTTGCTATGATTCCAAATCAACAGACTCATGTTTGATATGATTCCAAATCAACAGACTCATGTTTGATATAATTTCCCATCAACAGACTCATGTTTGCTATGATTTCCAATCAACAGACTCATGTTTGCTATGATTCCAAATCAACAGACTCATGTTTGATTTGATTTCCAATCAACAGACTCACGTTTGCTATGATTCCAAATCAACAGACTCATGTTTGATATGATTTCCAATCAACAGACTCATGTTTGCTATGATTTCCAATCAACAGACTCATGTTTGCTATGATTTCCAATCAACAGACTCATGTTTGCTATGATTCCAAATCAACAGACTCATGTTTGATATGATTTCCAATCAACAGACTCACGTTTGCTATGATTTCCAATCAACAGACTCATGTTTGCTATGATTTCCAATCAACAGACTCATGTTTGCTATGATTCCAAATCAACAGACTCATGTTTGCTATGATTCCAAATCAACAGACTCATGTTTGCTATGATTCCAAATCAACAGACTCATGTTTGCTATGATTCCAAATCAACAGACTCATGTTTGCTATGATTCCAAATCAACAGACTCATGTTTGCTATGATTTCCAATCAACAGACTCACGTTTGCTATGATTCCAAATCAACAGACTCATGTTTGATATGATTTCCAATCAACAGACTCATGTTTGCTATGATTTCCAATCAACAGACTCATGTTTGCTATGATTTCCAATCGACAGACTCATGTTTGCTATGATTCCAAATCAACAGACTCACGTGTGCTATGATTTCCAATCAACAGACTCATGTTTCGTATGATTTCAGTGGCCTAAAATTAGATCACTTAAGGAACTAATTATAATGCGCCTAGATTTCGTCGTACGAAACGTAAGTAAGGATGACATGTACACTCGATGAGAGCAGCCAGGAAAATCGTGCTGGAGATGTGCCATTTTGAGCCTAATGCATCGTCGGTGGCGTTGGCGAGTTTCTTACTCCTCCACCTTACAGCCTAATGCAAATTATCCACTCACTGTTGATGCACGAATAGAAAGCATCCACAATCGGAAAAAGAATATTGTAGAACAGGCATGGGCAAACTTTTCAGCAGTAAGGGTAGCAGTCACAAATTTTAAGTTTTTAGAGGGCCGAACAGTATTTTGACAAGGCTTTTTATTGTCACGGTTAGATTTTCACGCAATAAAAATTTACAATATGCTTAAATCTTTTTGAAAACATAATCCATCCTCAGTATGGTAACGCTTGACATGTTTATAATGCGTTTATACGGTATCAAGCGATTAGAAAACGAGAATAACGGGAGAGTTGTTGCTGGAGACAAGTTCTTGGCGGGCCATAAAAAAGCACTCGGCTGGCCGCGTGTGGCCCGCGGGCCATTGTTTGCCCGCCCCTGTTGTAGAAAAGCAAGTAGGAGTCAGGACGTGGGGTAGTTGCGTAAGCAATATGATGACAAAAAGATAAGTGAAAAAGAAAGCTCTAGCCAAATCATTTATCACAGTCTACAAAAATTTAGCAAGCTGAAGATGTGATTATTTCAGAAAATCGAGTCTTGATTCATAGATATTGACTCATGAAAGTCCAATCACATTAAAGGATATACTAAATATGTTCAGTGACTTCTTCAAAGCTGCATCCCTCTCCGAAACATTCCTCAAGAATGCCTTTGGCCCCCCTCTTGCTGCGGACATGTGCTCGTTGTAGGAACGAATTCGCATTGTCCCTGCTCATTTCCAATGAATGCTGGCCATGACCTTGGGTGAAACAGAAGGGTTGAACGTTGACTATTATCAAATCAGAATGAACACTTTTAAAGCGAAGTACTACATTGAATTATCGTAGAACCAGGGGCGTAGGAAGTGTTCAACAAACGGGGGAAGCCAGGACAAAAGGGGCACGTTCCAAAACAATAGAGATGATCGATAATGACAAAGTCTGACCACAGACAATGCAAAGTTAGTGATTACATTGCTCTTATAGAAAGCCGTCATATTACAGATATCGTTATAGCTGTCAAGCTACATTGAGAATTTAGGTAAAAGAATCGTCATCTGTAAATTAAGCTGGGAGGCTGCTCGTGACATCGATGTGACGTCTCCAACCGCTTCCGTCTTGGGCAAAGTGTAGAGCACCCTGCTTCCTCAGCCTTGTGATCGTAAAGATGTTGTGATCAAAATGGCAAAAGAATGATCATGCCAAGACGGTGGCACTTTTGGACTTGCAAGGGGTAACGTTACATAGCTTACCAAAAAGATGGGCAGCCATGGCCCCTCTGCACCCCATTCCCGACTTCTCTGCGTCGTAATTGTACCCCTTCCAGTGAGAATTTCTACTTTCTATGTTGGCCTTGTGTTGAACTGCAAGTGATGCAAACTCACTGCGTCGCAATTGCTCGCAATAAAGCACTGGATCCATGCGGAGGGCATTCGGAAGCCACCTCAAAAAAATACCCTGCCTACTTCGAGAACTTAATCTCACAAATCATCATTTACCCCAAGGGCATGCAATTTATGGAACGTATTGCCTTCTTGCTTTCCTGTATCTTACAACCAGCCATCTTTCAAATCGAAGACCAATAAACTTGATCTGATCTCTATCTCCTCTTAGCCTTTCACTATCTTCTTTCTTCCTCTTTTGGAGCTTTGTAAAGGCCACCATGGCCTTTCTTCAACACAACTCACTAAAAAAGGACAGCAATCTTAAAGCCTTAGGACTCCTATATCCTAGAAATCAAGCATGCTATGCAGTTTATGATATTAAATTTGTCGATGTTGAGCCAAATTATATTCCGCAATGATGCGAGACGGCCACGTTTAACTGTCATTGGGAAGGAATGTCTCTACTGCTTGTACGCCACTTTTTTTCATTTGATGGTCGCGGACACGTGCTGTGTTTTCAAAAGAGACCTATGGATTTGAATAGGAATCCTTATTTTCTACAAGTTCCGAAAAATTTCGGTTTGCAGCCAATTTATCAAGCATAAGAAACGACTTTTCTTCAAACGCCATAGTGAACTTAAAAGAAATTTCCCATTCACCATTTACCACTTTCAAAAGAGCCTCTTAATTAAAAATAAATCCCTATAGAAATTATGGCCTTCATATCTACGAACTTCGCCGTTAGAATCCTACACGTGTAAGTTAGAAATGGAGAAACTACCTCCTTCTAAGTCATGTTGATCGGCGTCGTCATTCATTGTAAACCAGTGATGAGCATTCACTACTGTTGATGCAATTATCACAAAGATGCAAACGAACGCTGCCAATCGCCTCATTTCTGCTGCAGAACGCACTGACGACACAAAATGTCACTTTACTGAACAACAACTTTGCACTTGCTTCTGTTCGCGAACAGCTCCTCTGTTCGCGGCGACCAATGCTTTGTGGAATCTTCCCTATCACGTTACAATGACAACAAGCACTCAATTGCTGGGTAAAGTCCGAAAAGGCTCAATTTCAAGAACTTTAAACCAGCAGACTTAATCATCGCAATAAAACAGAGGGATCTAGAATTTGAGGATAACAAATGCAAATGGGAGAATAATTTGAGACGGATACAAACTGTTAAAGCTTTAATTAGAAGGAATAGATAATAATTAATTATATAATTAATAGATGAAGTGGATTTTGATTTGCAATCATTGAAGAATTCCTTTCTTAGTTTGTGCTTTAATTTCTCGTCTTTAAGTAAAAGGAAGCAGGCGACTTTAAACCATAACATACAAAATGGAAATCGAAAACAGCAAAGAATAGACATGAAACTTCAAAGTATACAGATATATTTATAAATATATATACATATATATAAATATTTTTTAGTGAGTGGGTTCTGGCGGAAGTGAACAGGATCAGTGGAACGGATTTTGAGAGCTTTGTTGAAATGGTCGAAAAAAGGAAGCTTAAATTCTTTGGGCACATGATGAGAGCAGATGGATTAGCTAGGGCAGTGATATAAGGTGGAATGGAAGGGAAAAGAGGAATAGGAAGACGACAAGGAAGCTGGCTAACCACCTTCAAGGATTGGAGTGGGAAGAAGGGAGCACAATCGAGGATGATGATCAGGGATCAAAGATTGTGGAAAATGGACACCGGACAATGGGTGCACCCATGGAAGAACTGGCTACGGACCTGATGATGATTATGATTTATAGATATATATGATCCAGCCCATGGCAAGGAAATGAAATATTATACATCTATATACAGTATATATATGCGGCAAATGAATATATGTACAAGAAATATATATGTATTTATTTCCTGGTCCACTCTGCATCATGCAAGTCCATACTCCAACAATGGGAAATCATGTCATCTTTGTTAAACGGAAAAATTCTTCATTATGTCTCACCCAATGACCTCCTCAACAAACGCTCAGAACTTACTACCCAATGCCGCCACTCTAACAGTACCTCTTGGTCAACTACAAGTCAAAAGATTAGATTCATTCTTCTTTGAAGTTCCATCCCACTTTCCATTTATCATTCTTTTTATCCTTTTCTGCTTGAGGTTTTCTCTACTTTCATACGTATTCAGTTAAGATTCTTTAGTATATGTTTAGCTGAAGATTGTATAATATGAAGCATGGAGTTCCAAACTAATGCTGCTTTTTCACTCTCGTTATTCTATATAAATCCATAGATACTGTATTTAGCCAATAAATATCAAGTGATCGATGCCTTTCTCTTTGAATAGCTGTACTAGTTTTATTATTATTGATATTGAAGTGCTTCATAACAAATTTGCTCCTCAATCACTCTTTGAAAACTGTAAATTCTTTCTGGTCTTTGTTATGTTCTTTCTCGTGGTCCTTGCAACGGTAGCGGTAGACAAAACGCAACGAAGCCACTAACGTGTGTATTAAGGGTGGAACTTGGACGAATGAATCAAAGCATGAACATAACAAAAGGAAAGCGAGGTAAGACAAGATGATTCTTGTCTTTTTTTTTTTTTTTTAGTGTGTTATGTGGAGGAAAGGCCATGGTGACCTATACAAAGCCCCAACAAAGGAAGAAAGAAGAAAGCGAGCAGCTAAGAGGATAGAGAGATAAGATCAAGTTATTGATCTTAGATTTGAAAGATGGCAAGTTGTAGGACTCAGGAAAGCAAGAAGAAGGCAAGACGTTCCATAAGTTGCATGTTCTTGGGATGAATGATGATTTGTGAGATAGATTTCGTGGATTAGGCAGTGAAACTTGGAAAGGGTGTGAATGAGTTGAGCTTCTGGAGCTTCTGGTGGTCCCGACACGCCTCAGAGGAACTGGAATAATATCCCTGATCTTCTGAGAACAATGTCCGTTAAAGTATCTGTAATAGATGGAAAGATCTCCAACCAAACGACGATGGGAAAAAGGTTGGAGCGATTTGGTGAGGTTAGGATTATTGATGAGACGAATGGCTTTGGACTGGACTTTTTCGAGAAGACAGAGAGTAGATTTGGAATACAACAGTCTTCTTCTCACAGCAAGCTACCTAAAATATGTTTTAAATTCACTGTCATGTACCTTCATCGTTTCCAAACGTCTGACTGCTCCTTTTGTTTCCAACCAGAGTGTCTTCTCCATGTTTTTGCAAGCTGTAGAACCTGCCTCAGCTAGGGTCGCTTCACGTGGAGACATTTCTCTGCGAGAAACTTTTTGGCCTCATCACTTTAAGCAATTATCAAACAACTGCACCTTCCATGTTGACCTCCCACAATATCTTCCCCTTCTCTCGTCACTGGTGACGATCTGCGTCCTGACATGCTCATCTCCACTCCTGTAATACTCTTTATGCTGTAAAAAGGAACTTTGGCTTTGAGACAAACCTTGATAATTATGCTAGTAAAAAGGATGCAAAATATTGCTATTTTCTGAATGACTTAACATTAGAATACTGCCATGTTGAGATTTCTAACGTGTTTATAGGTTTCCTTGGAATCTTTACTTTGGGCAGTCGTTTGCGATTCTTTCATTCGGATGTGCATCGATCTAATTAGCAAACGACATACTAACTGCATAATTACTGAATTTACTAGTATAGTGATTCGCATAGATTAATACATATTCTGCAGGGTTATCCTGTGTTTATCTGTAATGGAAATGTTTCGATCATTGCGAATATGCTAAACGCAGTGTTTAAGATTTCTTATCGCTCTATAATATTGCTTTTCATTATGTCATGGATCGAAGCAATAAACATGCTTTAAAAGCCTATGAAGGTGATACTACCAGCGTAATATTGCAAGAGTTACACTGCGAGTGACATCCCTTGCAACAAAACAAGATTCCATCGTTGAATGTCAAAATTTTTCGCACCGTATGTAAGGTTGATCTGCTTTTTTCTTTTTTTTAGTGAATTATGTACAGGCAGGGCCATGGCGGCCTATACAAAGTCCCAGCAATTGAAGAAAGAAAGAAGTGGAAGGCTAGGAAGAGAGAGAGATCAATCAAGTTTATTGTCCTTAGATTTGAAAGATAGCAAATTGCAGGATTCAGGAAACCAAGAAGGAGCTTGTGCCACAAACTGTATGAAAACATGCGATGTTGAAGTTTGCGTGACCCAAGTAATTGGCAGTCTCCTATGGGAAGAGATTGAGACCAGAAATGAAATGATTACAGTGACATCGAAATGAAACCCAAACTATTAACTAACGCCATCCAAGTCCATGAAGCTATAAAATATGCTTGTTTATATATATATTCATGAATGGATGCATCGATAGGTCAATTGATAAATCAAATTTTGCGGGAATGAATAGCCTTTCCATTGAGCCTTCTTACTATCAAATCAATAGTAGACCATGGGAAATCCCCTTAACTGAAAGCTTTTTGTTCGTTGAAGTCGACATGACATTAAACTACTAAGCTGTCAAATGAATGACCTAAAAATGAATAATAAGACGTTCATCGTTGGTTTTTAAGTAAATTGAAGCAATCTATCACGGATGGGGTCATTTTCATTTAACAAAAATCATTTGTCGAAATTTCTGCGTCGGAGTTATCATCAGCATTTCTTTAGTCCCGTTTCCTCAATCTGATCATTTTAACTTCTAACTTATAAATTAAGCATCGCCAGCATTCTTGTGAGATCTTCCTAGCAGCCGAAAGTAGGTTTTTGAATACTGAAAAGCTTGTTGCTTATCTAGTAGTGTCCAGGTCTTTCCTCTCAATCTGACCACATCTCGTGATTCCTACGCCTCAAAATACAGACAGCTAGCGACCATCTTTACTGTGAGTAGAGTTTTTACTGAGGTTTGATTCATACCACTGATCATACTGCAAGAGTCTCACCATTGAGCTATCCTAGCATCTAACTTGCACAGTCCGTGACGGTGGAGCGACCTCAGCTTTCTCGCCCTCATATTTTATATCTATGTCGTCTTACCTCTTAGCTTAACTGCGCATTTCTATTCATTGAATCCTATGTTATTTCCTGCCATACTTTACATCAACTCATTAACTATTCATCTACTTTCGTAAGCCCCACCTCAACAAATCCTTCCGTTCTTCCCCTTAATTGACAAATTTGGTAATCTGATCTCACTGCTACTTTTCCATATTAATATGCATTTTACTCTAATAAGCCAGTCAGTCAGTCAGTCAGTCAGTCAGTCAGTCAGTCAGTCAGTCAGTCAGTCAGTCAGTCAGTCAGTCAGTCAGTCAGTCAGTCAGTCAGTCAGTCAGTCAGTCAGTCAGTCAGTCAGTCAGTCAGTCAGTCAGTCAGTCAGTCAGTCAGTCAGGCAGAGTCATTCAGTCAGTCAGTCAGTCAGTCAGTCAGTCAGTCAGTCAGTCAGTCAGTCAGTCAGTCAGTCAGTCAGTCAGTCAGTCAGTCGGTCAGGCAGAGTCATTCAGTCAGCCAGTCAGTCAGCCAGTCAGTCAGTTAGTCAGTCAGTCAGTCAGTCAGTCAGTCAGTCAGTCAGTCAGTCAGTTAGTCAGTCAGTCAGTCAGCCAGTCAGTCAGCCAGTCAGTCAGTCAGTTAGTCAGTCAGTCAGTCAGTCAGTCAGTCAGTCAGTCAGTCAGTCAGTCAGGCAGAGTCATTCAGTCAGTCAGTCAGTCAGTCAGTCAGTCAGTCAGTCAGTCAGTCGGTCAGGCAGAGTCATTCAGTCAGCCAGTCAGTCAGCCAGTCAGTCAGTCAGTTAGTCAGTCAGTCAGTTTCTGACTCAGTCACTCTGTCAGTCAGCCAGTCAGACAATCAGTCAGCCAGTCCTTCAGTCGGACAGTCAGTTAGTCATTCAGTGAGTTAGGCAGTCAGTCAGCCAGTCAGTCAGTCAGTCAAATATGTCATGCCTTTAAGAAATAATTTCTGAAATACGTCACGCCAGAACACTGCTTACTATCAGGTCACCTTTGGGAATACCAAATGTGCCTTGGTGGAAATCACCGGAAACTTTTTCGATCATAATTACATCAAATAAATGCCTTCTAATTGAATATCCAGTAAATAATTATGATATCAAAAAGTTCATTTCGTCTTCTTGAAAAAGAAAACTTAAGATCTAAGACTGGATAGATCAAAAATAAGGATTCTAATTCCCTTTGTAGCTTACAGATTTGACATGTTCAGGCGCATAACGAAACGATAACCCTACATTTGTTGCTTAATCCAAGTGCAGCATTAATGCTATCCATTATTACGTATCAAGATAAAAGTAGAGCAACTTTGACAGTATCGAGTTTTCCATAATCTAATGTTTCTACTTGCCAAGACAAATTTGGTCTAATCATTTCATTGAAGCGTATCACTTTACAGCTTTCTCAATTTACAGCTTTCTCAATTTACAGCTTTCTCAATTTACAGCTTTCTCAATTTACAGCTTTCTCAATTTAAAACTTTCTGTCAAGGGTGGATGAGTTCCTAGAGAGCCCTAGGTAATCCCCTGCAGCCACCACTGGTACCAACGTATTGAATCTGTCTCTACTTTGAGCCCAAAATCGTTAGTCAAAAGTGGCCCCTTCGCTGGAGGCCATCTTCTCGTCCAAGCTGGTGCAATGAAGAGGACACTTCATCAAGGCGGTTAAAAATGTTTTGAAAACAACGCAGCGGAGTGAAAGTCTACGGGTTATAAGCAGCCTTTGAATTGGTGAAGGTTGGCGAAGGCTCTTTGCACCCCATTGGTCTGCAACCCCCCCCCCTAAAGCCAAGCAGCCCCTGATCATTTAGGCGCATGCCTGTCCCATCTCGTGTTATGATGAGGTGGTTGGTTGCAGCAACTGCCGATGATGTATGTATAACATTCACCAGCTCATCAATGGAAAAGAAAAAACCTGAGTCAAGACCGGCATCATGAACTGGCTACAAACAACGTCCTCGCTTCAGAAATTGGAGCTTGATGCCCTCTATGTTCAGGCTTTATCCTGGACCCAGGCTATGGACTCCAAAGCCAAGGTGTACCATGGAAAGCAGTGCTGATTGACAGAGAACTCTCAAAGCTATCAGTCGACGTTGCAGCACTGCAAGAGACTCGATTCGCAGAATCTAGTGCGATCTAGGAGACCAAATAATTTTTTTTCAGGACAGGGAAGCCCAAAGACGAGCAGCGAACACATGGAATGGATGTGCAGTAGAGCCTATTGGGCGTTTTCCTCTCTGCCCTCCTGCATCACGCCTTCAGCCACTATGGCGATGAAGACTCTGTCTATCTCCACACGAGATTCGGCGTAGGCTGTTCCATCTTGTTCCACTGTGAGCCAAGCCAAAAGCGTCGAAAGTGTTGATACGAGATTTGCTGTTCGTAGATGAGGCGAATTGTGCGTCGTATGGTGCGTGCGAACGTCAGCTTCTACTGGATAGATTCAACGACGCATGCATGGAGTTTGCACTGACTATTAGCACCAAGAAAACGATCATCATGCATCAAAGGGGCACGTTTGACGCCAATAAGTCTGTGGGTGGTAATAAGGAGTTGGAAACAGTGGATAACTTTACGCACCTTACGCACCCATCTACCACATCATTAGGTGGTAGATGGGTTTTACTCATCGTCCGGGGCAGTACCACCACTCTACTTTTTAGTGCCTTCAGTGAGTATGTCACTTTCAGCTCTAGGGTAGAGATGCCGGCGCTTGTCATTGGTTTGTCATCATGAACAGGGTCTGCTGGAGATTGATTTGCCAGTCTGTTCCCTGGCTATACCTGAGGGTACCGTTGGAAAGGGTGCACTGCAGGCCCGCCGCCAGATAGTACAGAGGCCCAAACCCATTGGTAGCGCTTTGGGAGGCTGCCTCATCAGTTGGTGTATAATCCCGGGCTGCATGTTATGCCAGTTCGCAACTGGAGCCACTCTTAGCTTGCAGCTCCGGGGGGCCCTTCTGAGGCCACAGGATAGCTAAGGGAGCTCTCAAGGGATTTCAGTTTACCGCTACCACTGTCATTTTGACTGTCCCAACCACCACTCACCATTCCTTCAACATGATTAAAAACAATTTAAACAACTCAACTGCAGCAGCTAACGTGGCACCAAAACCCTTTTCCATCTCCTTCTGCAACATCCGTGGACTTTCTTCCAACATCAATCCAGTACATCATCATCTCCAATCCATAAACCCCTATGCACTCTTCCTCACTGAAACCAAAATCAAACCTCTTGATCCCAGTAACAGCACCGTTCTCTCTCCTCATCTCAAATGCCCATGTTATGATTCATTTCCCTCCTTCTTCCCTAATGGTGGGGTTTGTGCATTTATTCGCTCTGATGTGCAGACCTTACACCGCAAACAATTCGATCTTTCTAATCCTGGCTTTCAACTCTTCTGGTTGAAAATGTCCCTTCCTCATGCCACAAAGTACATTTGCACTCTATACCGCTCTCCTAACTCAAACAATCATGAACTTCTCTTTGACCACCTTTCTAAATCAATCGAAACCATCACTTTGCAATCTCCACGCTCTGAAATCATTGTTCTTGGTGATTTCAACATCCACAACTCCGGCTGGCTCTGCTATTCCGCCAATGTCACCAACCCTGCTGGTCGGGAAGCTGAGGCCTTTGCCATTGTCAATGACTTGACACAGGTAATTTCAGAGCCGACACGCGTTCCTGATCGTGCAGGAGACAAAGCAAATACTCTTGATCTTTTCCTCACATCTAATCCTAGCATTTACTCTCCTCCCACCGTTAGCTCTCCTCTTGGTAACTCTGATCATTGTCTCATAACCTTACGGCATGACTTCCTCCCTCAACTCGATAGACCCTTTGCTCCGCAAAGAGTCTTCCACTACAGCAAGGCTGACTGGGACTCCCTTCGCACTTTTTACTCTTCTTACCCTTGGTCTTCAAGCTTTTCAAATGATCCTTCCTCTCTTCCTTCTTTCATCACCGATGCAATACTTCTTGGCATGGATCTTTTTATTCCTTCTTCTTACAAGCCTGGTAAAAAAAATTCCCCTAAGTGGTTCAATTCACAGTGCGCCAAAGCTGTGAATAACAAAAACCACTACTTCAAGGAATGGAAGCGACTTCAAACCCAACACTCAAGAACTTCTTTCATCCAGTCACGCAATACTTGCTCCAAAACCATCAAAAATGCAAAATCATCTTTTGTCCAACCCATGAACAACAAAATCGCTTCCTGCCAGGCTGGCTCTCGCTCCTTTTGGTCTATGGCCAAAGTTGTCTCCCAAAACTTTTGCCAATCATCTTTCCCTCCACTAAAAAACAACTATGACTCTTCTTCTACCACTCCTTCATCCAAGGCTAATCTTTTTGCGTCAATCTTTGCCTCCAACTCCAACCTGGACGACCAAGGGGTCCAACCTCATCACTTCCCCCCTTCAAAATTCACTATGTCACCCATTAAGTTCTCCACACGAAAATCCGCCAAACCCTTCTCCAGCTTGACACCTCCGAATCCAAAGGCCCTGATGGTATTCCAGCAATAGTTCTCAAAACCTGTGCTCCTGAACTTGCCCCTATTCTTAACAAACTATTCCAGCTTTCCTACACTCTTGGCACATTTCTCACCTCGTGGAAACAAGCCCGCGTCTTTCCTATGCCAAAAAAAGGCGAAAAGTCTAATCAACTCAACTATCGTCCCATTGCAATCACTTCACTCATCTCTAAAACTATGGAGACCATCATCACTAAGCAACTTCTTACCTTCCTTGAAACAAACAATCTTCTCTCTGATCACCAGTATGGCTTTCGAAAAGCAAGGTCTACTGGTGATCTTCTTGCTTATGCTGTCCATGTCTGGTCCTCTGCTCTAGAATCCAGTGGTGAGAGTAGAGTGATCTCTTTCGATATCTCCAAGGCCTTTGATCGCGTTTGGCACAAGGGTCTCCTCGCTAAACTGCCGATGTTTTGTCTCCATCACACTCTCATTAATTGGATTGGTAGTTTCCTCTCTGATAGGTCAATTGCCGTCAGAGTGGACGGCTTCCTCTCCAATCTGCACTCTATCAATGCTGGTGTACCCCAGGGCTCTGTCATCTCCCCTGTACTCTTCATCCTCTTCATCAATGACCTGCTCACCTCCACGTCTTCTAGCATTCACTCCTTTGCTGATGATACCTTCCTAAGTTCCTCATTTTCATTCAATCCAAATGACCATGCTTCCACCGATATCCAACTCCACAGAAACATTTCAGCCTCGCTTCTCTCCAATGATCTGACAGTTATTGAGAAGTGGGGTAAAGACAACCTAGTTTCGTTCAACCAAAGCAAGACGAACAGGCTGTCATTTCACGCAAACGTAATCAAAACTTTCCAGCTGTCTTCATGAATGGTGATGAACTGGACACTTCAGCTTCTCTCACACAACTCTGTCTTTCTCTTTCATCTAATCTCACTTGGAAAACTCACATCCATTCCCTTGCTAAACATGCATCTCAAAAGCTCGGTTTCCTCGCCAGAGCTCGTGGGTTCTTCTCATCTTCTCACCTTCTATCTATATACAAGTCCCAAATCCGTCCTTCTTTAGAGTACTGCTCCCACGTCTGGGGTGGTGCTCCAAAATTTACTCTCTGTCTTCTCGACAAAGTCCAGTCCAAAGCCATTCGTCTCATCAATAATCCTAACCTCACCAAATCGCTCCAACCTCTTTCCCATCGTCGTTTGGTTGGAGATCTTTCCATCTATTATAGATACTTTAACGGACATTGTTCTCAGGAGATCAGGGATATTATTCCAGTTCCTCTGAGGCGTGTCAGGACCACCAGGAGCTCAACTCATTCACACCCTTTCCAAGTTTCACTGCCTAATCCACGAACTCTATCTCACAAATCATCATTCATCCCAAGAACATGCAACTTATGGAACGTCTTGCCTTCTTCTTGCTTTCCTGAGTCCTACAACTTGCCATCTTTCAAATCTAAGATCAATAAACTTGATCTCATCTCTTTATCCTTTTAGCTGCTCGCTTTCTTCTTTCTTCCTTTGTTGGGGCTTTGTATAGGTCACCATGGCCTTTCCTCAACATAACCCACTAAAAAATAAAAAAAAAAAATGTCAAAATCCGGAATGCTAAAATTCAGCATGAGAAAAATCAAGAACTATGCCAACTATTGCAAATCACATTATTGTCATACTGAACAAACAAATTACCAAATACATTTTGGTAACACATAATAAGCAGAGGTGGGTTGGTGTAGTGGCGTAGTGTATAGGTCACCATGGCCTTTCCTCAACATAACCCACTAAAAAAGAAAAAAAAACCTTGGTACAGTAAACTCTGGTGACTTCTCTTTGGACACATAAATTCAGACACGCATTGGCAGAGTTGTCACAGCCTCCAGTCCGCTCCGCACGCTTTTAATTTAAACTACTGTATTTTGAGACTGAAACTGAACTACACGTGCGTTTGGAATAACAAGTACCTGACTGAACGCACAAAAACGCGAACCTATGAACGCCGTGTCGTGAGCACCCTGCAATATGACTCTAAATCCTAGACTAACCATGCACTCGGAGCTTTGCACCGGGGGCTCAGTAGTGGTGCAGGAACGAGAAGCCGCCCATTGCTGGGAGTAAAAAATGCTCCCAAACGGGACAAAGTGGCTCTAAACACCACACCTGGCACCTGGGAGGAGCTGGCAGAGAGCCGGCCAGAGTGGTGGAGGAGGCTTCCAAACGGAGGCATCTGTCTGTGCAAAGAATTGCTTTCATAATCAGCTAAAAAAAGGACTGAACAAAAACCAACCGTTTGATATTCCCATTTGCACTAAATAATCTTCCTTAGATTTCGCAGACATTATTACATCATGCAACAAATTGACTTCAGATAGCAAGAATGGTACCTCACCTATTTTAATCCTACAAGATCAAAAGGCCCATGGAGGAATGTGGTTCGAGAGCTAGGAAACTAGCTTAAGGATTCAAGAATATCAATGAAAGCAAAAAGAGTAGCAGATCAAAATCTAATGTCGATCTCTTTATACTGCACCCATTGCTAGCAAATGATTAGCTATTGAAAAGTCGCTATCACTATCTATAACTATTCTGAAGACGCATGATAAAAGTTAATACTTCCAACGATGAAGAGCTCAGAAAAGCAGGACCAGAAAGGTATGTTGTAACAACAATTTGGGGGGAAGTTACTGCAATGTTCAGTTCACAATTTGAAAAGATTTAGCTGGTAGACGTATGCTAGGTAAAAAACTGCGTTGCGTTATCGATTTCGAGCGTAGCAGAAACCAGAGACAGGGCTCCGAGTTTTTACTAGGGAAGTGAATTTTATGAGGTGGCTTCCCGTTGCCCCCTCATCAGTGGTGTCTAGCATACTCGATTTCGAGCGAAGTAGAAACCAGAGACTGGGCTCTGAGTTTTTACTAGGGAAGTGGATTTGTGAGGTGGTTTCCTGTTACCTTCATTGGCAATAATATTTTCATAGAATTCCATTGCATGTTCAATTTCGAGCGTAGCAGAAACCAGAGACAGTGCTCTGAGTTTTTTTCTAGGAGACGGGATTTTATGAGGTGGTTTCCCGTTGCCTTCATTGGCAATAATATTTTCATAGAATTCCATTGCATATTCGATTTCGAGCGTAGCAGAAACCAGAGACAGGGCTCTGAGTTTTTACTAGGGAAGTGGATTTGTGAGGCGGTTTCCCGTTGCCTTCATTGGCAATAATATTTTCATAGAATTCCATTGCATATTCGATTTCGAGCGTAACAGAAACCAGAGACAGGGCTCTGAGTTTTTTTCTTGGGAAATGGAGTTTATGAGGTGGCTTCACGTTGCATTCCCCACCAATGGCGTTTCAGATGTGACACATGGAGGAATCGAACTGACAACCCTTGTGTTGAGAGTCCGCATGCTTAACTACTGCGTCACGGTACCACTGTGTTAGGTAGCATGAGTGGAAATGAAAAATGCAAAAAAATCTTGATTCCTGGCCTTTGCTATGTTTGAAATGATGCACGGTGGATTGCTTGCAGTAGTGTACTTAGTATTGCTGCATGGCAATTGAGATGGCAATATAACGGATAAATGGCAATGCCAGCATCCTGAAAATTAGGGACAGTATGATGCCACTTCGCCTTGCTTTCAATGCCAATTTGAGAATTTTAGAATTGATTTATGATCTAAAATATAATAAAGATCTAGATTTTCGGGAACAAGTGAATCAGGAAATATTCATTTATTCATTCATTCGTTCATTCGTTGAGTCATCCAATGGCAGTGGGCGCTGGTGACACCATATCTACAATTCATTTCCACAAGTCTTTGATATACAATTGATTAAGAGTCTGATATATCAAAAAGAGCGAGAAAAAGGAAAATTAAGAAGCATTAGTATGAAAAAATCATGTGCCATGAAAATATAGCGAAGAGGAAAATGCCCTATAAATGAAATTATTTCAGTTGTAAAGAGTATTTAAATATCATAAAACGACGAACGTTTTATAGAAAACAATTGACCAAAAGCAGACACTTTTCATGAGAAAAGGGAACTTTTTAGATCAAAGACATAAAAGAAAATCGTTTAAGTATCCAACAACTAGTTCACTATGAGACAACACAAGAGCTAGTTAAGTTTTTGAACTAATAAAAAGTCTACAATTAGCATGATATAAGATGAAAATCAGTATTCTATCAACAAATATTGTTTCTTGCAATGTAATGAAATTCCGCAGCTAAAAGCTCAATAGGGTTATAAAGGCATCAAAGAATTATCAATTACTATCAAATTATGAAATTAAGTCGTATGGTACATAGAAGAGGACTAAAGGTCCTTGAATGATAACATATAGTTTTACGAATGAACAAGTCAACCGGTCAATATATTAGATATCATCATCACTATCAAAACTGAACTTAAATAATATGAAACTGAAACGATTAAATGCTTAATTGCGCAACCAATCATGAAAATTTCCCTGAAAAGAATTCATTTTAAGCACCATCTATCTTTACGAAGTGGATTCTTAAAAAAAAAAAAAGTCAGGCGAAACATCTTGATTATGAATGCAAACGATGTAAGTGATGGTCCATACCATTGCACAAAAAAGAATGAAAAGTAGCTTAAATATCCACTTTGAGCGATTAGAAAGATATTTGATGTTCTGATGAAATTCTCTTGCATTACGAATACTAAAGCAGCAATTACCTAGCCATTTTCATAGTAAAATGAATATCGCATTAATTATGAGAATCTAAAGTCGGCGACAACAAAATAGATGCCCAATTCTGTTCAGTTCACAAGTAGAAAAAAGCATAATTGCAGAGCAAATATTCTTCTGCCTTTGGTGCTCTTTCGGAAATTAGAATCTTCAACAGTTGGACGAAAGCATTCTTTTAATTGAAATTCCACAAAACCCTGATGACCTATCTAAAGCAGAGTTGCGACGCAATTTCAACGCTTGATAAGATGCACTTCAAAGCTGTCATGATAATATATAATATTTGAAGGCATGAGAATGGAAATGAATGGAAATGTCTCGAACTGGCTCAATTCAAAAGTAACTTTGAATCCCATGCTAGCTGTGAGTGCAGCAAATTTTATGATCCGTGTCTTCTATCTTTCAACGTAAGGTCGTCACAACTTTAGACGTGAAAATTCATTTCAAGCTATGCATTTGCTAATTTAGGCTAAATAAGGCTAGCATGAAAGAAAAAATCTCGAATCTTGCTGGTGAATGTGGAAACATCTACAATTAAGAAATGGATCACATACCAACATATCGGGCCTCTTATTCATATTCGTCACAAAGACCTCTAAATCATCTTTGCTCTAGTCTCCTTCTAGATGAAGATTGACAGTAATGGTAAAAAAACGAGGATTCAAGAAGTATATCTGACTAAAGAATGCCACTAACGACGTGGTTCCAATCATAATCCCCTTTGAACCAAATTGCTTCCAATAGAGGTCCCTGTAATTTTCTGATCCGTGTCCTCTAAAGAAAAAGGACCCTTGGCAGAAATTGGTCCATCGGTGCAAAAATAGATGTCTCTAGTTGACTCAGTTTGCAAATTAGCCTCAGATTTATCCAATGCTAGGGGATATGAAGATGTGAGTAGAGCAAACCTTTTCATCCATGTCTTCTAGACTGGAAAAATTGCATCGCGATGATCACCAAGAGTCGCCTCCGATTCGATGGCACAAGATGACATCTAGATTAATGCTATAAGCTCATGACAGCTATAGACATACAAATTGACTTTTACCTATTCACATTGCCAATTTAAGCAAATCAAGACTAGCATCATGTGGCTGATGAATGCTGAAAGACCTACAGCTAAGAAATGGGCAAAACATACCAGAGGGCCTCTTCTTCATTTTCGTGTCAAGGCTGCCTCTATGTCATTTTTGTGACGTATGCTAACTGTTTTAATGGCGACGTGAAGTTTGCTCTTTTCTTCGTCTGGATTTAATGTGACCGTTTTAGTTATAATCTAGAACGGAAAATGGTAAAAAAACAATGAGTCAATAAGCGCATCTGACTGAAGAATGCCCTAAACGACAAAGAATGTGAATGTCATTGTGGAATCCTCTCAACACTGTTCCAGTCATATGCCACTTTGAACCCTATTGGTTCCAATAAATGTCCCTGTAATGTCACCAATCTTAAACGCATTTAGCAGAACTAATTAGCTTCCTATAGCCACTTCAATCAAAGCACCGCTTAGAAAAATATTGAGTAAATAATTAATGAAACCATTGTGTAATCATTCATAATTTGCTGTGATTTTATCATAAATACTTTGAATCTAAGACTTGGTAGTGCAAACGGGTTGAGCAGTCCGCCGTGAACAGGCCAACTAAGCAGTCAAGCAGTCAAAGCAAAGCACTGAGAAGACACGCCAAGAAGAAGGAAAGAGACTATCAAGGTAAGCTCTAACAACTTCAAGGTCAGAATGTCTAAATGAAACTTGCTGTTTATTCTGCACATTGTCCCCATTTCTATGAAATTAACCTTGATTTTAACTATGAGCATTGCTAACTAGGGAAAGACGAGTAAGACTGGATTTGATTCAGACCTAAAAGTCCCTTCTATGAAGTCTTTGACCGCCATTATAACACCATGCAATGTCACGGTCGTTTCAAATATTGGCAACAATTACAATGTCCTTTTAATTGTCTTTTGACGGCGGTAGTTAATTTGGCTAATGTGTTAATATCTAATAACTGTTCCAATGTTAAGCAATTTCACTTATTGTCCATTCACCCTACCCGTTTTTAATGTCTCGAAATGTCCCGTTCCATAGCCAAATGTAGAATTGGAGCCTCTATAAGATGTTGGTTTTAAGATCATTCTCAAATGCATTTAGCACACAAACCAGCAAAAGGACGCTGAAATTCTTGATTGATAGCAATTAGTTATATTGCTTTACATATGAAACACACGAGAACTGCTGAACAAGGGCCGATAGTTTAGTTGGAAGTTTCATACAATCGAAGGAGTAAAACAACTACGGACTTTTAAGGTTCATATCATATTCTTGCATCCATTGCAAAATACGAAAGATTTTCATCTATAACATTTCTCCAAATCTCATTTGTTTGTCAAAAAAGCTTGAAGCTCTTTTTGAAAACATTTCAGAAGCTCTTTCTGCTATTACGAAGCTTTGCAGTCTGAAAGAAATTTAATACCTGTGCGGAACTGAGAATTTGGTTTAAAGATGGCGACCCATCAGGTTGACTGTTGAACATGTTATAAAAAACAGTTTCAGCTGTTAAAAACAGCAGATCGTATGGCAGCAAGCTGCACAGACAGGCTAATTTATCTTTTAAAAAGTTGCGCTATGATTGCTGCTGGAAATGATGATTATGTGGATGATCATGATTGATGATAGTTGACTGTTCGTAAGGATAATGATAGTTGATTGATGTCGATGATGACGATGGCATCCTTGCATTGATCGATTGATAATGACGATGTCACATGAAGACGAAATTAGTCATTGTGATAGTAACGATCATTATGATGAATGGACTTTGTTTTGTGCATGCTGTGTTCATCCTTCCCTTGTATATATTTCTGTGGCTGATAAAACTAGACATGTATAATCTGCTTTGATCATTGTTTGGCGTTGTGCAAGGTTTTGTAGCTTTGATAACGATGAATTGCCTATTTCTATAGCTGTAATGGGGCTGATGACAATTGCCTTTTTTGTACTGATGGCTATGAACTACTCTCAACAAGCACCGGTTCAAAGTAAGAGACTCGGTGAGATATCAATCTATTTTGGTTAATGTTAAATGCACATAGACACATTTCTTAGAAATTCAATAGCAAACATCCAATATTTACTTACACCATCAAATGGAAAATAATACTTTGTCTTGAGCCTTGATACTAGATTTCAAGCTTAAGAAAAAGTAGAGACTGAGTTTTTCATGATTTTCTTGTAGATACTGGCAGTATAATAGAAAGTTTCAAGTGCTTTTCCCAATTCATTTATTTGTTTGCGTGCGGGATCTGAACGCAAA
The DNA here is from genome assembly GCA_964026355.1 of Pseudorhiza aurosa. Classification (NCBI taxonomy): domain Eukaryota; kingdom Metazoa; phylum Cnidaria; class Scyphozoa; order Rhizostomeae; family Lychnorhizidae; genus Pseudorhiza; species Pseudorhiza aurosa. The sequence continues at coordinate 3,881,495 of OZ032115.1, forward strand.
CTACATTATCACGAACCCATTCACTTCAACTAGCCCGCTTTCACTAGTTGCTTAATTTTAACTGCTTTATAATATACCAAACAACACAAAGCTATATATTGTAGTGGAATATCATTCAAAGCGTGTTTCCAATAGCCCTATTCTTTGCGCAAAAATTCAGGTAGCAAACTGGCGGCAATCAGCTTTGGAGATGGGAGCAGCATGTCTAATAACGAATGCTACGGGCCAGATTGCTCGCTCCATTGGCATCGGCAGCAAGCAGGGAAGGTCTATGGCTCAACTGACGTGGCAAAACGAATGGCAGTAGCAAGGAGACTGTTGCAAGGAATCGAAGCACTGCGTAGAAAAAAAGCCATGCAAGTATACGAGGATCGCTGCGAATCACCCATGTGCTGGTTTAGACCCGGTCGTACAGTGCAAGATGTTGATAAAGAGCAAGGATCGAACTATGCAAGGGAGGTCAGTGCTATGAAAGAGTTCATGAAAAGGGAGGCTGAAAACAGATGGCAGCTGAAGGCAGCTATGAACAAGATAACGAGAAAGGAGCTAAGCGATACAAGTGACGACAATGATGAGTTCATTGATTCAATGGCAGCTTAAAACCAGGAGAAAGGTGCTCCATTTTGAACAGCTTAAGTAGTCAATTTTTCTGGGGTGGTTTGGCAGTAGAAGATTTCCTTCATTATTTGATTGTTTTATCGTTCCGATCTCTATCTATATTACCAATATTGTTATTGTTATTATCAAAGTCATTTAACAGGATTGTTCGTATTTGACTATTTCTCTCTAGCAATTTTTCAACGGATTGCATTACAATGTCAAAAATGGGATCGGTCTCGAAGGGTGGAAGTCGTTTAACAAAGTTATTAGTTCAGCTACGTTGGAATTTGCAAAAGATGCAACTATCTGTTTTTGTCAAGAAATTTGTTAGTTGATAGAGCGCTCTCAAGATTGCTGACCTTTACATAAAATGTTACGCAGATTACGTTTTATCTATGGTGTTCGGATGTCTCCGTGGTAACATTATTATGCATTGATCGTATGATCAGTGGTTCGAACCTCAACAAAACTTTCACTTAGATTGAGGAGAGTCGCCAGTTCTGTTTAATTCCAAGCGTAGGAATCATGAGGTGTGATCACATCGAGAGGAAGGACCTGGGCACTGCTCGATAAGCAAAAAGCTTCTCAGTATCCAAATATCTGCCCTCGACATCTAGGTAGTATCATATACATATAAATATATACATATATACATATATATTAGCTTTCGACACTATGAACCATTCTTTTTTGTTCTTGGAGTTGCCAGAGTAGGGCGTTGCTGCTACTTGTCTAAGGTGGTTTTTCTCCTACCTAAATCAGACATCGTAGCAGAATGTCTTTATATGACGCTCTTTCATCAAGAAATGTAACGGTTGGTGTACTGCAGGGATCAGTTCTAAGCTCCATACTTTGCCTTGTATCTATAACGATTTCCACTATAGCACACAATGTTGGCTCAACACTGTGGCACTACCCTGTTTGATTATGACACTTCGATCTATTATTCAGGTAAAAATTGTATTGCAAGACGGAAAAACTGAACAAGGATTTCTCTTTTTTGTAAAAAAGGCTAAGTAATCACGGAATGACGTTAAGAATTGCAAAATCTAAGTTAGAGGGAACAGCAGTGAAAAAGTTTCAAAGATCTACCACTGGAACATAAAGATGTCGCGTAAGGTCGAGGATCAAGTTATAGATTAATTGGCATTGCAATAAATGATAATGTAATATGGGTAATTTTGCTTCATTGCAAAGGAAAGTCGCAAAAACGACATGTTTACAAACAAGAGCAAGTCACTTAATCATCACAGCATGACGTTTAACATTAGTAAAAATCATGATAATATCATTGTCTGGTTATGGAGATACTTTCTGGGAGATTCTGCAAAGCGTCAAGGTGGCACTAAATGTGAAACGGTGGGAGTCAAGCACAAAAATTTCGAATCCACTACGCAAGAAATTTCTGGGCGAATGACGAGAGCATCGACGCTGTGCTATTACTTAAAAGTGGACGAAAAACAAACTAGGTTCTAAAACTAGCGATAAAGCAGGAAAAAAATGCGCAAAATCCTGGCCAGAAGTGATGTTAAACACCGTCAAACATAAATTAAAACGACTCGGGAAACGTGTGTTTTCTGATCTGTTTATTGACGATCCGAAAGATAACAGAGATCAAAAACAAACCGGCAGCAAATTCTAAGCATTTTCAAAAAGATACTTGGACAATGTGAACTTTTTACAACCTTTTATTTTGTGATAAAGATCGCTATTTCTTTTTTGGGAGTTTAAGTAGTTATGATGAAGTGATGGAGGTATTACATAGAGAACTCTCATGAAAAATACTTCCAGTGAATGAGGTCTTCCTCTTTGATATATATATATATATATATATATATATATATATGTATATATATACATTTATGTATATTGAACATTTGTGTGTGGCCATGCCTCAGATAAAACTGATGAAGCCCTAACAAGGTGAAACGTCTGAAGTAATCTATCAATAAATTTGCCTTAAAAAGTAGCCTATTTTATATATTCATATATATATCTATATATATATATATATATATATATATATATATATATATATATATATATATATATATATATATATATATATATATATATATATATATATATGTATGTTTGTATGTATGTGTGTATGTATGTATCGTTATTATTCCAAAAACGGAATAAAAAGAAACGGAGGCCAGAAACGATGATATCTTGGCAGATGACCTCCCCATCAATGGTTACGAGGTGCACGGACTAATGATGGACGCAGGTGTGCCCAGGTTCCCGTTGCTTGAGTTCTTCCTCGCTTGAAGACGAAGATGCGTAGAATGAGAAACCATTCAATGGACTGTCTGAACATAATTGTACATTTTGCACAGGGCATTCAAGGAAATAAAGTTACCAGTGCATTCAGAATTTAACGATTACGGAAAGTAAAATTACTTCATCGGCTAATAGAGCTTTATGGCGTTTCAAACGATTATCGAAATTCAAAATCCCAAACACAAGAATTTTCCGTTTTGAGTTTCATATGCCACGAAACTAAATATTGTCATTCGTACTGACGTGGCGATGAGATTGGGCGTTAAGATGCATCGCCATTGAGAGAGAAATAACAGTTTCATCTTCTAGTAGCAAACGATCTACATGAGCATATGTTGGATAAAGCAGGCAGATGGTTCTGCCATCTATGTATATTAAGACAGTAAGAGGCTTTATTGGTTGGGCATTTCTTGCTATTATACAGCCGACATTAATGGACTAGAGAAAAAATCCTTTTTCAACGCGGTCGATCACCTATTTTCAACTAATTATTTCGCCTTACGCTGTCGGCTTTTTTCATTCAAAGAAAATCCGTTCTTTGCAGAAGTGACTGAGCTGCTTTCCTGTAGGAAGACAGAGTGAGAAATGGGGAAATCAAAACGAGAAAACATAACCTCGAATCAATGAGAACGTTGCCAGATTTCTCAAATGTGATGAGGGTAATGTCTGAGTACCATTGTTCTTAACAGAGACAATGTTTTTAAATTGATTTTGTGATTTGAGAATGCAATATGGTAATGTCATATGGCAATGTAAATAATTTGAGAAGGCTCTACTTCTCTTTTACTTATCCTTCGTGTAATGAAAATCAAATATGTTATCAATTATTATTGGAAAGAAACTTTGAATTCTAATGGAAATTGCTAGGGAGAAGAAGGGCAAAGTCTTGAACAATCCATCTAATGGTGCGTTAATCTAATTCCCTATTTTGAATCATAAATTTGAATACAGTGCAACATATTTCGCACAAACAGGACCAATGTAGTTTCATGTAGCATTGAGCATGCTGTATATGTAAGGGACGCTAAACAATAAGCCAATATGTAAGGGACAGACAGCTGTGGGGAACAATAATACGTCCCAGAAGACTATTCAATGTGTTCGTAAGAAAGCACAAAGAGACCAAAAGGCATAGCAGCAGTGCATTGGTAATGAAGTCAACTGTTGTTCAGTATTGCGTTGTGGCAGTGGAGTGGGAAAAGATACTTATCAAGCTGCATTTGCAAGTGCAACAAGGCTCTGCAGCGTGAACACCTCAGAAAATGCTTTGTAGTAATAGAATTAAAGATAGAATATGTTAGTCCCTTCCAATCTGATGAGTTCTTGTTGGACGATCCACTCTATAAATCTCCTCTGCTAAGCTGAAGTAACCCTCGTACTCGATTTCTTCTGGTGTTGTGTCATAATGATAGTGCCCACCATCGCCATGATGGCTAAAACAGTGGGTATGTTCCACACGCAGATCAAGACCTGGATCATGGCTTACCATCACACTTAAGCAAACTAAAGGCGACTTCATCTCATAGAATTTAAGCCAGTTTTCTACATCTTTGTCACTTTCAAGTGGGTCTTTAGAAAAGTCAGGCATAACGTGTAATTTTGCCTTCCCCTGTTTTATCATAAACACACCACCTAAACCAATAGCATTTGTTCCATACATTGAAGCAATTGAATTTCGAATGGATGTAATGAAATTGTCATCCCCCTTCCTTTTCTTTGCTTTAATTTGCAATACCTTATTTCTTTTTCCTTCACTTGCAAAAAGGTTTCCAAGCAAGCAAAACTCTTTATGAGGGTACTCCTTCAAATGGCAATTCCCATCTTCCTTTCCCACAACAGCAACTCTTGCTTCAAGCCGTTCTCTACCTGAGAATGAATAAGGACAGTCTACATAAAGATATGAGTAAGTTTGCCACTACCTTTGCATGACAGTCAAGTGCAGAAGTCAGGAAAGCTCAGTGGCTAGATTCAGTGGTCCATGGTCAGTGAATCAAATCCACCTTGAGCAAAATTTCATTTAGAATGAGAAGATTCAAGTCCATTTTAAATCCAGACATAAAAATCACAAGGCGTGAGGGGAAGGACCTGGCTATTGCTCAATAAGCAAAAAGCTTCTTACTCCCCATTAACAATAAGTCTAGCAAACATGGAATTTACTTCAAACGATATTGCTAGCTGTTAAAGGCTTACATCACAAGTTTAGTATGATGAAGGCTCAAAGTCTTCTACTAATGTTTATTCACACTTCTGGATAACCGTTTCTGTCCACCAAGCAGTAAAGAATGCCTGGTACACATTTGAGGGTAAACTACAGTGAGGGAAGGAACTGGCTACCCAACCTAACAATGCTATAGCTCACTGATAAGATATCCTTCATACAGTTTTGTTTTGTTAATCGCTCTGGCATTTTCCTGAACGATTTCAGTATGGAAAGCTATAATTTCATGCATTTTGGATGTTTTTATATGATAATTTCAAAGTTGGTGTAAACGAGCTTGTGCATTTCATACATTGTGTTACTGTATCAAGATACAGTAACACAATGCATGTGTTGGGGCTGGGATGGTGATCTCTAGGGGCCTTTTCTATGTGCCAGTGTTTGGTTTTATTGTATTTTTTAAGCATGGCTAATTCAAATGTGTTTAAAAATAGACGTTTTGAGTTAATCAAGCTGGTGGGGTTCATAAAGGGGTTGGTAAATGGGAGGCTGGTTTTGACATTCATCTTCTGTTTGCACGGAGAATTTGTGTTTCTATAGACTTTAAAACCCCTGCAATCAGTCATAATTTCAGACGTCGGGAAGCGAGGTTTTCACATTAACAAATGATACCAAGGAACCTGCCTGTTACACTCAGGATGATACCTTTAAAACTTGTTTTGAGTGGCAAACTCTGCTTCCCCCTTTCACTTCAAAAGCCAAAGATGACAAATTGATGCACTGGCAAAGTATGACACCCACTGAGAGAAATATTAAGCTGAGAAGTAACATTTTGAAAGGAGGGCAAAATGAAACGAATAGGCCAAACAGAAAAGGGACGAGGGCCTTAACATAGTCTCAAACAGTGAGCTGCTAGATGGTATCCAAAGTTACGTTTTGGGACATTAAATGGTAAATATCGTGTTTAATGTTATGTCTTTGGAAAGTATGGTGCATTTATTACACTAAACCATAAATGGCAAGAGGAAGGGCGAACCTTTCGAATCCAGCTTCAAGTTCGCCATCATTTCACTGTTAACACCTAGCAAATGACAGCCTCCGGCCCCAGCTCCGATAAAAAATGCATCTTCAATGGTGATTATTTTTGCAAGGGTATCAAAGCTGTATACTCTACTTCGATCGGGCATTGGGATTAGGTACGGTACTCCTCCAACATCGAGAATTGTTGGCCTACCGCAGATGCCAGTTGCAGCGAGACCAAAGGGAGCTTCACTAAGATCTGGACAATCAAAAACACGTGCTGAAACAGACTCAAAGTTTTGAGAAATTCCACGCTCAATAACCTGAGCTAGATCATGAAGATCTGGCTGATAAAGGTCTCTTCTTTCCCAGTTAACTTCAGAGGGCAAAGCTTTCGCCATCTTGAAACTATGCCCAGCCTCGCTTCTGAGTTTGAAAACTACAAGACGAACAGTTGAAAGTGTCTTTGTAAACAAATATTGAAAATACGAAATGGACAAAATAACCGTTAAAAACTTCTACTTCTACCTCCGAATTTACTTCCCTTGTGTCAATCAACAATGGAACAGCACGTCATGTAAGGCACCGTCTTCAAAGAAGGCCCATCGGTCACTCTGCTGCGACAACCCCTCTCCGATAAATTCTTTCATTATAGCTTTAAAAATAGACTTTTGTTAGCTATAAAAGGTCGATGATGGACCATGTTTGCTTCTGGCTCAAGAAAAAATTCCGCCCGGAGATCTGAGAAAATGGAAAAGAAATATAGGTTATCAAGCTAATCGATAGGAATCCCCCTTGGAATCATTCAAAATGTCATCATGTCGTCAACGTATCAATTTTTTACAAGGATCACCGAATCATGATACAAGGTAACCCATCATCCGATCATTCGCTCAGGTTGTGGGAAAATGGATCAATCAGCTGATTCGCAAACTAATCAATCGATTGATCCACAGATTGATCGGTTAAGAAATCAACAAATCAATCGATCAAGTGGTAAAAACTCAAGCGAACAGAATTTCATTTTATGAATCAATAAATCAATTTGCCAATCGATTTAATGATTATTTGATTAACGGTATGCTTGATCAGCCGAAATTTCAAGGAATCCATGATACTGGCTCAGACATAATCAAAGAGCATATTATGTTGCTCTATTAGCCAATGTTTAATCTTCTGCCAAGTAGTCATCACTATCAAATATGCTTTTTTGGTAGCATTTTATGGTGCCATGGCGTAGTGGTTAAGCATGCGGACTCACAACACAGGGGCTGTCAGTTCTATTCCCCCATGCGTCACAAAAAATGCTATTGGTGAAGAATGCAATGGGACACCATCTCATGAATTCCACTTCCCTAGGAAAATCTCAGAGCCCTGTCTTTGGTTTCTGCTACGCTCTAAATCAAGTATGCAACGTAGTTTATCATCACCAAAAATATGCTTCGTTATAACACCATAGCGCCGTCAACTAGTGCCTAGTATTTGATTCTGTCAGGAGCGATTTCATCAAGTTCTTCAAATCTTCTTCCGAGATCATTTTGGGTTAATTTCAAATAAGTTAAACTCTGTCTTCCTCTTGGGCTCTTTGTCGTATTTTTTCGCTTCTTCATAAGCACACCTGGCTGGCGTGTTCTCATATAATCTGCACAGATGCCCGTACCACAATAGTCTTCTCCTTTCTGTCTCTTAAGACCATTTTTTTGCTTTTGTTTTGTCTTACATTTCGTCATTTCTCAATTTAACTCTCCAATTTACATTCAACATTTTGGAGAGGATTCTTCGATGAATATGCTGTACTGCAGGGGTCTCAAACTCGCGGCTCTCAGGATGATAATTTTTGGCTCGCATCTTAGAATAAAAATGAAGATATTTGAGAGAAGTGGGATGTTTTTATCGGGGCTTTTTTGCGAAAACCTGATGCGGCCTAGCGTCACCCATGCTCTGCCTCCAGTGGCCCCCAAGTAAATTGAGTTTGAGATCCCTGCTGCACAGTACGTTTGTGCTGCTGTTTCTGCTGTTGTCGTCGTCTGCTGCTCATGCCTCCCACCAACCCAGCATCACTTTTTTGAGGCACTCAATCAAATCAACCTCTTGTAAGTCGGGTTGTCGATGTTGGCTGAGAATTGGTAGACATTTCGAAGTTCTCGAGGAACTGTATTGAGCGCCACGTAGTGGCAGTCTCCAATGCCCAAGTTTTGCTGCTGTTGCTACTGCTGTTGCTACTGCTGTTGCTACTGCTGTTGCTGAAGAGAAAGGCTAGCCTCCTTCGAGCTCTGGGCCTTCCGCACAGTCGAAATATGCTCCGACTACGTTGCCTCCTTCTGTATAAAGTCGGAAATGTGATCTTTTTCTCCTTGCATCACAAATGTACCTCCTCATCTATCCATCTAAAGTTATGTGTAACTAGGCCTGCCAGATGCAAGCTACTTAGCATTATAGAGATATGTATTTATATTCAGTCTATATATACATCAAAATGATGAAGGTTTGAACATAAAAATGCCCCCATTCAAGCTCAAAACTCAGTGTTGATATACAGTAGATGTTTTAAGATTATAGGATTCAAATGGACTAGTGCATGTTTCGCAATACCAATACCTATGCCACCTGCCTCTCTTGCATACTTTAATTGATACTTAAAATATTGATGAAATAAATCACTTTGAGACAAAAGGTTCAATTGGCATCAAGGTGATCATCTGTTGAGGAATGCTGTTTAAAAGGTAACAAGGAGGGACAATGGCTATTTCTTCTCACACTGAACATCTGTCTTCATTCATTGAATAACTTAGATTACAAAGCAGAAATGACTGGGCAATTATAATAAGCGAATTAACAAGAAATCATTCATAAGAATTTTGAGATCCACTCTCAAAAGCTGTTTATCGTCATATACCTTCGGGTTTCTTTTCGTTCTGTTCAGTATTCAACGACGGAAGCTTTTGATGTGATGCTTGGTAGTTTACCTGATCACAAAGATAAACAGTTTAAGCAAAACCATGCTCTAAATTTTCCAATTATATACTATACAAAGCAAGAAAGATTTATTCAAATTTTCTTGAATCAGAAATGAAATGAAAACCCTGAGTATACCTAGCTGATGTCATCAATTGGAACTGGAAATGGAGAAAGTCAAGTTGTATTTTGCATCCATTTTGATATGGTATGATACATTTGGCAATATATGGTAATCTCCATCATGATAGCATTTTTTTGTAACGTTATCCTATCCGAGGCGAGAACTAAAACAGTTACGACTTGATAGGAACGTGATGAATCTAGACTGTCGACTAAGCTTATCGCAAAATTGTTGGCTGATGTTCAACAAACCTGGTCTTCACAGAGGATACGCATATCAAAAAATTATCCACATCAAATACCTTGCAAGGTTCAGTTGCTTGCTGAGTACGTTGAATGGATTTGAAAGTTTATAGGTAATTTAGCTGGCAAGTCAAACTTAAATTTAGTGGTTTGAGTCTAGGAGATCTCGCAAAAGAATTCACTGAGGACTGAATCATGCAAAGATTGCAATGAATATACTACTTTTGGAAAGGAACACTAAGGAAGCGGAAAATATCGCAAAGCAAACTTCTTTAGAAATTAACTGGAGTCCTGCTTCTGATCTTAAGAGAAATACCCAATCTTCTGTCTGCTTTGCATCATGTCTTGATTGTTTCGAACTTAATTCAAAGCATCTGGAGGCAATTGTAGAAACTCATGCATTTTTAGCTGCTGCATCTACCAAGTTTCCTTTTTTTTGCAGCTTTCTGAAACTGACTACAGCAGCAGTTGAAGATAAAGACCCTAGCTTAGAAATCTTAGATCAGTTAAAATCGGGAGGAGTCTTTGATGCAGAAGTTGTTCCGTTGACTGATGGTTTGTGATTTTCTCATTTCCTAGTTCACAGTCGAAATACAGCATTTTCTATATCACTTGAAAGAAATTTTACATTTAAGTAGATCCTGTTTAGTATATGTAAATATAAAATTATGAACTATCACAGTTAGCCGAATAGGACCCTCGTGAAGGGCACTCTCGAGTGACGTAAATATATTTCTCTGTGAACATCTATTATTACTGTGATTATAATTACTAAGTCATTTCGACTGCTCGCATGCTTGTTATCGCAAAAGTGAGCATCCAGTACTCTTGAGATCAATTCTTTGTGCCATGGCTCTTCTGAAGTAGGGCTGCTACTTAGAAATACTTTGGATTGGTCGGTGGTACCAACTTCATCTATCACCCTCCGTTGTTGCACTTTTAGGGCGAGCAGTCAAAGTAACAACATCAATACTTGTAATTTCAATTGACAATTTGGACCTAACACAAATGGTGAGTAGACTTGGAAGCATAAGTATAATAATGAATGAAGAAAGTAGAATGAAGAATAAGAAAGGGGATGAGTAAGTGAATGGATGAGAAAAGTACTGGAATTATTGAAACGAAATGCAGCAGGCCAAAATAGTAAACAATTATGAAAGGAATTAATGCATGAGTGTATGAGAAAATAATCGATTTAATGAATGAGAAGAGGAAGAATGAGTAAGTGAATGAACAAAAGCATGAATGATTGAGAGAATCAATTAATTAATTAATTAATGAGTGTATGAATGAATTGATGAATGACTTATTGAATGAACAAAGAGCGGATAATTCAAGCTATTTCTTGCTCTACCATACTCATTATTTTTATTTATCATCTTGAAACTAATTGACATACCATATTCTTTAAATTTATTATTAGGATTATGGCATCGACTTTTACCTGTTCCACAACTGGACGGACCAGAGATTGAATCATTCCTTATCAAAAGGTTTGATCCTTGATATTGAGCTCCACGACAAAATTTGGGTTCCAGATACTTACATTGTCAACGCAAAAGAATCGAGTTTTCACTCAGTCGCTTTACAGAACAAACAAATAAAGATCTCATCCGGTGGAAATATCGAGCTTAGTTACAAGTATGCAATCCTTTGATGACTTTAGAGGGAAAATAAACTCAGAGGAGGGTGGGAAACAACGATGAAATGAGCACGGCAATCATTTGCGATATTCTAACAACAGTTTGCTTTTCCGTGCTATTTTCAATGATGATGATTATATTTGATGGTGGTGCTGTAGACCTGAATGATTTTGCGTCTTAATGGCGTGTTTTGTTTGATTTCCAAGACTGACAGCAAGAGCATCGTGTTCGTTGGATCTGCGGTCATTTCCATGGGATGTGCAGCACTGCAATCTTCTATTCGAGAGCTGTAAGTATACCCCTCTTGTAGTACCGAGTGTCCTGAAGGTCACGCAAACCTCCTCTTAGATTACATAAGCATAGATGTTAATGAAAGCCGACTCAGCAACTGGACGACACGTGGGTTCAATGGAAGCAGTTGCCGACAGAAAGGGAGATGGAAAATTGTCTCGAAAACATTGCGCAGAAGAAAAACAGGTGGTAAAATCATGTGGTAAAATCATGTGGTAAAATCATGTTTGGAGGAGACAAAAGCATGACGACCTTCATTAGCTGATGATGATGAACTCTTGCGTGTGGCTGCCATCATTCTCATTTTTATTACTTAAGTTGACGATAATAAGGATTTTGTAAGTAGCACCCGCAAAGAGGACTCCTTGACTCGGTGTCTCTTTTGTGCGTGCCACAAAAGCCTTGTACAACAAGGTATCTTTTTTGTAGTTTCAAAAATAAGAAAGAGATAAAAAAAAACAGGAAGGCAGCACAGATCGGAAAAGTTGATATTTGAATGCAAAACTGAATTCTTAGATCTAACGGTTTTGATTTCTTCTTCGAAGTAATTTCTCCTTGTCAAGCTGGATAGAAATTGTTTCAGAGACTTCGTTTGGAATATGAATACATTTCCTATTAAGAGACGTTTCCATCTAGACGCTTACAGTGAAGACGACATAGATTACGAATGGAAAGATAACATCAAAGAAACTCCTTTGATTGCAAAAAAGGTGCAAAATTTATCACAATATTCGTTGGTTGGCTTTGAGGTTTCAAAGAAGAAAACCAGATATACAATAGGTAAGGGTCTCGAAATAGAATGAAATCAGAAAGAAAAATTTCAAAAACTTACTGGGACTTTGCTAGCAGGGCTCCGAAGAAAGTATATTCTTTTTCAAATTTATTGACATTTCTTCTGAATAAGGAGGGCATTTTGGAATGCAACTAGGCAGATGGTTGATGCTTTTCGTAAATATGACCGTTGCATTTGTGTTTCAATGAGATCCGTAGATCTATCAATTCTATCAATTAGCTGTCAGCGTTCGTAGCTTCTTGAACAATTCAACTTCAGTTTAATTTAACAAAAGTGTGCATTGAGAAAAGGCGCAATCTAGGGGAAGGTTGGCATAGGGGGTAAAGTGCTTGCTTGCGATGCTACCGTTTGTTTCTGATTCTGTATGCCACTTTCATATCTGTTTAGCAATGAATGGCCATCTGGTGCAAAATTAGAGGTGACATGCGATCAGAAATGGATCTGACAGTCCTACCTCACAATGGCGTGGCTCAGACTGATGCTTCTCCAACAGAGTGCTCTTGACATTTTTTTACTGAAAATAGAATAGGTGTGAACTTTTAACGAAGCTGCCGAATCAGTACCTTATCGATTGCCAACTCGATTCAATTTGTCGTGCTTGAATGTGAACTCGATTGCTTTTTGGTCTGCAGGAAATTGGTCAACTTTGCAAGTGACATTCCATTTCAAAAGGAACAGCGCCTTCTATTTGATTCAAGTGCTTGGACCAACAATCATTACCGTATGCATTTCATGGATTTCTTTCATCATAAAGTTCGATCAACATCCGGCTCGTATCAGCCTTGGCATAACATCTATCCTCACAATGGAGGCCATTCACTTATTCGTCCAAACATTGCTACCTAAGGTATTTTGTCAGTTTATCTTTCTCTCAATTTTCAACTTCGTACATTTGCTTATTTCCTTTCTCTGTACAGCTTTTCAAAAACTAACATTGATGAGGAATCTATGTGGAACAAATTTCAATCATGCATTACTTCAGCGGCATCTGAAAAGCTTTTACAGTCTGGCATGTTGAGGACTCTCTTTTGTGCAGCTGGATACCGTTGACGCTGATATAAATCTGGGCTTATGATTGGCACTAGGAGTAAATTGATTTTGTATCCCAAGTTGCTGGGTTTTCCGTATGAAATATGGGTTTTCCACAATAGCATGAGTTTTCGATCTACTTTTCTCTTTCAGATTCACTACATGACCATCCTCGACTCGTATAGTTTCGTTTCGAACATTTTCGTGTTTTTTGCCATGGCAGAATACGCAGTTGTGCTCCTTCTTGTACAAAAAGGGGACAAAAACTGCAATAAAACCGGTGACGAAAAAAAGGCGGTTGAGAAGAACGAGGTAAATTCTTGATTAGTATATCTGATTCGTAATTCAGGTGCTTCTTCTTCCTCTACAGGTTTCTTCCACGCAAGTTGGCTAATGATACGGACTGAAAAGCATAAAATTTACATGTTCATGCTGGTTTCGCTTGTGCTTTTCATCGTCGTATGCCTCTTTTCCACATGCCTCTTTCTTCGCCTATTGTGCTCTGAGAACCATGGTATACAACTCAGATCGATGGTATCAATATTTCGTAATTCAACACCTAGTTGTTGATAAAAATGATAATAATAATAACAATAATAACCAAGCCTGGAAATAGAAAGAGCTAGGAACTCTCTTCAATCTACTTGAAAGTCTAACTCATGGGGAGACTCGAAACACTTCCCAAGTAGTTTGTAGTCATATGTATAAGAACTGAAGTACTTTCATACCTTTTCCTCTCTACAAAGTAGCAAATTCTTCTTCAAGTTTACAAAATGGTATAAATCAAGAACATATATATATATATATATATATAATTTATTAGAATAGAATGGTATTTATGTAGGATAGCCTTTTCAGCAAAAATGGATGTGCTCCTATCCATCAAGGTTCTGTAGATTGTAGAATTTAAGCTGTGTCACCATCCAACTTCATCCATTATTCATTTTATAAAATTCATCAAGTTGTTTTATCTTCAGATGATTCGAGTAAACGATGTGAAATCAAAAAAAGAAGCAGAATACGAAGAAACTGAGTCGAAGCTGACTAATTTCCTTTCCCAATTAAAAGGTTTTCGAAGAAAATTCAAATTAAGGATAAAAAATTGTCTTGATGGCAACAAAATTGATTTAATCGCAAGAATTGCTTTTCCTACTGCATTCATTCTATTCAATGTTGGATTTTGCACTTACGTAGCATTTATCGTACCTAATGAATAGTATATATGACGTCATGATACACAGAAATAAAGAATGCATGCAACTTCTTATTATTCTATTTTTACATATCTATGTTGGGATTCTTAAATGATCATTTGATTAGAAGTTGAGAAAAACACACGGGCCTTGGAAAGGTAACCAAGACCATATGTTTAGCAGTGGGACGAATGCGTAATGTCCAAGTGAGATTGGACGAAATAGCACGACCAAGTTGTCCCAATTAAGTTGGGGTGTCAAGTTTGTTGCCAGTCATGAAAACAGTTGGAAAATCATGTTATCGAAGCTGCATGTCTGAAAAATCATTGCTTAGAGAAGAAGCAGTCGGAGTTAGTTTTCCATCAATAAACAAGCTACTTTTCTTCTTTGTAAACCTTGAAGTCAATTTCCTATTTATTCACAGAAATTGCTTCTTGATTTTACGGTATCCCACAGCGTACGTATTAGATAGAATGCAGACACTAACTGCAACCCTCTCTAGGTTCCCCCTAAATCACGTATGCTAACAATATCCCTGAATATGTACATTACACGATGCAAGAAACAACGTCTCAGCTATAATCGAATGAATGGTAGGTCAAAAGACAGGCAAAAAACGACACAATAGAAACAAGATCACAATGCAACGAACAGTTCTAGCGACGTCAACGCAAGCCTTTTTGCGTTAATTGTGCTTCCGTGAAAGCCAATTTGCGACAAAATATGATGCAAGTTAGTCGAAATACCTCTGTTAAGACCTTTCTGTCGTTACACACATTGGCTAATTTTTTTTTTGTCTTTCGCCCTTCTGTTTTGAAACCATACCGTCACTTGTTTCTCGTCAAGGCCAGCTCTTCTCGAGATTTCCTTGCGTGTTCTTCGTCGTGCATATTTATTACACTTAAATGCACTTTCAAGCACCTTCAATTGATCCTCGGTAAACACAGTTCTTGATTTTCTTTCTCTTTTCTTTTTAGCTGTATTCATGATATCTTCCAACTCTGAAATGATCAATCGATTTACTTCTTACATTTCTATGTCTGGCTCTAATTCTGCCCGAGCAGAGTCACCGGAATTGATGACCGTCCATCTCCAGTCGCAACACATGTCGTCTGACACGAGGACGTGTCCCGTTTTACAAACTGAAATCCATCTTGCCACCAATCCACCCTTCCTGATCTCTCAGGCTTGGGACGGGTGTTGGCAAAGCGCTTGTCGCATACACCAAACTCCGGGTTGGTGATCAATTTGCTAGACTTCGGGATCAAACATAGCTTCATTCTATTCCTCGACCATTAAGGCTGGAATTCATTTCACATCGAAGCCGAAATTTCCCTTTAAACGAGGACGGAATGCTTCTTAATAAATTTGTATACTGTTTTGTTCTAGCTCTTTTCGTATCATTTCATGCTTCAAAACAAACGAAGAAACGGGAAAAATTATCGAGAGTTAATCAAATTTGAAAGAACCAAGATATGGACGATTTTTGTTCTCCATTTTCTCGTCGTATTCTAGTGAAAATGAACATGCTATCGCTTGAAGTGAAACCATGGTGCATTTAAAGTGATCGTCAAAGAGTTAAATCAGACGTGTGCTTGGGAAACCACTCAGATCAACATGATTTTTTTAGTGACGATGCCAACATCAGCTAGGCGCAACGGTGAATAAGAAAATTTCCAGATACTTACAGCAAACAGTAAAAATTAATAAGAAAGCCTTAAGATGTTTAAAAAAAGAACATTTACGTACTAGAAAAAATGGAATTTTGGCTTCGGTTTGGGCAAATAATTCTCAAACGATTGTATTATGTAAGTTTCGCGCACCCCACTTACCTTTGAAATCTGCAGCTTGAAGATGTGGCAAAGAATGGAGGATGCCAGCTCTTGATAGAGAGAAGAAATGATCGTAATTGCAGCAGATGCTGCATGAGAAATGCCTCAATTCCTGGCATTGGAGTTTGCAAAAATATCGGTAACACAAAATGCAGTCCATTGCAGAGGTGGTGAAGCATGAGAGTGAGGCTGGGCCACTTAAGCTAAAGGGAATGGCATGGAGGGATCGGTTCATTGTACGAGCAAAGAACTGGCAGAGGTTTTGACAAAGATGAAGGAGGTGCATGTGGATAAAAGAGATGAAATGGTAAAAATGTGCTCCAACTGAGGGACGTGAATTCCTTGAGACGTACAGAATAATAACCTCACTTGATTGTTGATTACAGATATGAGGGTGTACGTCAGGGTGGTTATTATGCATCGATTGCAGAATGAAATCATACAGACTGGGAACGAAGATTGCTTTTTGAAGAGAAGGGCAAGGAAGAGTTCGGTAAATGCCATGTTGGTGCCATGGTAGTGCAACACCAGCATGACCTTCAAAACAACGGGTCCATGCTACACTTTTTCAACTTTAACGGAGAAAAAAAAATTTCAGGTGTACATAATTAAAATCATGGACTTTAAGTAATGCAAAGACATCGAAAAAAGGGACAGTCTTGTCTGTTATTGGGAAGAATAATAGACACGAACAATTTGCGAAAATGGGTTTAATCGAAAATTAACGCAATTTTATAACAAAAATTCAATTGGAAACAAGAATTTTTCGGATTCACATTGAAGTTTTTTGAGTTTGAGAATGCTATCTCTTTGACTGAGGGTTCACAGCAGGATTTGGATGGATGATTTTTTAGGAAATAGCTCATCACAGCAGGAGTAGGGTAAACCAATTTACGCGAACATTATGCAAAGAAATCGAATTGAATACGACAATAAAAAACGGCAAATTGGTTAAGTAAACTGTGTATTGAAAAACGTCGTGAGCAATAAATCAAGCGATGGGATAGCTGAAAAGTTTGAAAGGATGGGCTGAAAAACATTCACCTCATGTAATGTTCCTCAACATGTTAAGCAGTTAGCTCTTCAGAGGCGACATCTTATCATTTAACGCAATCACAAAAAGCAGTGGCGAATTTATGAACTGAATTTATCAATGCTGAAACCTTCAGGAAACAATCCTTGTTCGGGCTTAGGGAAATGCAGCGATCACTTCAAAGGAGGGTCTGATGTTTGAGAAAAAAGGGATGAAAAATGACATCAGTGAAGTCAGAGTCAAAGTTCAAAGTTCAAAGTCCTTTTGGCGAATAAGGCAGCGCTCATCTCCGTTTCATTAGCCCTTGGGCCACACAGTGAACAAGCATGGTGAATGCTACAGTTGGGGGCTAGTCATCTGGTAGCAAATGACAAAACGATCCATGGAAATCGGTCATGATAATAAATTGTCCATTTTTGGAGTCAAGATTCTATTCACATAAATTTACAGTTCCATTCAACCGATTGGATGAAACTAGTAAATTTTACAATATCCTGTTCAGTATTAGATCTCTGGAAATATTCAAAATACAGGAATCTGAAATACGAAAAGAAAACATAATTTTTTTCAAATCCAAAGTCGTCGATCGCTCAGGTGTCAGTCGTCGTCTGACATTTCCAATACAAAGCTTTCATCGTCGTTATTTTCAATCGTAGCTTCAATTTCTTCACATTGATCAACCGATTTGTCGTCTCTTCCTTCATCTTCTCCACCACTCATCATGTCTTCATGGCAGTTGTCGTTTCCTTCGTTTTCAGTGCAATCTTCGACACTCTTTCCACCACCATTCATAGCCTTCTCACACACATTCCCACCTCTGGTCTTCATCATTCCCATCTCATTACTTTCTTCGCTCTGCTCTTCAGCTTCTTCTGCTTTCTTAAAAGGTTCCTCCACATCTCCCTGATTAGCGTCTTCAACACCGCTATTTTTTCTCCTCTTCCCTTCTCTTTCCAACGCGTCTCCTTGGCACACAGAGCCCTCATGTTCACTTTCGACCTCGTTATCGTCCTTATCCTCAAACGCAGCCCTTCTACTGCGCTTCCCTGTCTTCAGTGGCAATGGCGATGATCCAATGCTTCCTTCGCCGTCGATCGATGCGTTATCTGTAAACGAACCCCTCACAACAGAATCATGACCATTTTCCAGTTCAAGATCACATTGATTTTCATTTTGACGATTGTCATTCTCGCCATTCTTTTCGCAAATTGGCTTCTCCGTATTAACTCTTCCTCCTTTATCGTTGCCTGAATCCAAATTCGCTGGTGTGAATTTGTTGCCATGGATGAAGCGCTCGAAAATCTCATCATCGCTAAAAAAATTTGCAGCTTTATAGAAATCTACAACAGTTGATAAGAAATATTAAACTGGATTATGTCAAACGCTTTTCACCACAAAAATGGGACACCAGTTATTGATGTGAAGTTTTGCGAAAAACCGGGAAAGTGACATCAATTGAATACAAAATAATTTAAGAAAATCGTCTAGGGATACCTTTCCTCTGGCTGCTCGGTCAAATTCTGTTCCATTTCATTCCCTGTCTTGCTAATTTCATTTGAATTCTTCTCATTTTCACGGTGAAATGATGAATCGAGTTTCAAAGCTTTTTCTGCAAGAAATATCACCAATAAAAACGAGGAAAAATGCCCACATGATTTAACTTCAGGAAAATTTGACGGCTTTTCAGCAAAAAAATGTCACAGATAAAAGGGAGGAAAAAATATCGCACGATATAACTTCACTGCTTTTTAAAAAAATTTCTTATACTTCCTTGGCAATAGTGCTTTTTTTATAATGATGATAAAACACAATAGAAAACAATAGTCACTGTAAACATAAACATAGAAAGTTCGTGCAAAGCAAAGGTAGCTCAGTGATAACAACTGAGAGCAGTGATAGCATTCTATGACAGGGTAAGTAGCTCAAGCACCAGGTCCGTCTTGAAATCCGATTCAAGTGAGGAGATTCGCTATAGCTCTATGGTTTCAGGCGTAGTGGTCCTTAGGTGCGATCGAATCGAAAGGAAAAACCAGGCCAGGTAAGCATAGCTTTTCAATGTCTCAAAATCTACCGGCAGATACTGATGCTAGGTAGGTAGCAAAAAAATAAAGCAGGAATGGCTAATCTGAATGCATCTATAGAAAAAGTCGGACAGTTGAGACTGAATTGAAAAAATCTCAAGTACTTACTGATAATTACTAACTTAAGTGTCCAAGAATAATTTCAAGGTACGGAGCCTTATTGATAGGATTACGCGGGCTGGTTTTGCATAAAGAAAATGGCCTAACCTAGCTCTGACGTGAAATCTTTGATTTCGTCTGGGCTAAGGCTACTCGAAAATCGCCAGAAAGATTCCTGCGAAAAACAAGACAATGAAAGCAAAATGAAGACGCAAAGGATAACGTAGACGAGTGAAGGTTTTAAGTCATGATATGAAAAAGCGATAGAAAAGCAATTGCAACAGGACTCCATCTTAAAACCATGCAGCAGGATTGCCCAATTTAACTACAAAACTTCTCTTGTGGCTTGTCATTCTAAAATGGGCAATAATCTAGCATGGCATTTCACAGTTGGGAATGGTATGACTCCATTAAGCTGCAACCTATGACTACACGATGAAAATTAAGAAAAATGACTAAAATTGACTTATCTAGGCCGATGGTAATGATTCAGATAAACGGGCATGGCAAGGAGGACAAAGGATATCCATTAAGTTATTACCTGCTCGTTGGCTGGTGGCGAAATGCCAACTAGTTTCATCATTTGTTTGAAGACTTTGCTTGACAAAGCAGTATCGTGCTCACTCGTGGTGGGAACAAGAGGAACGGAGTGCCAGTGATCTAAAATGGAAAAATAATTAAGAATAAAAACAAAGATCGGAGTTAGATATGACGTAAGAAAACACGTGATCTATAAAATCTGAAATGGTTCTACAGTACAAGAATTGGCCGAAAGAGTTTGCAGAAACATCAAGTTGATATTAAAGAAAATGCGAAACAGAGCACCAATCAGTCCTAAACTGACCTAAAACATAGTGCTCACATTGGTAAGGAAACACATGGAAATCAAGAGGTTTTTAATTTAGCAGTAGGTTAGAAACTTCCAGAAGTATGAAATCTCGTGGAACTTCTGCTTGAGACATCAAGGTGAAAAAGGAAAAAGAAACCAACGCACCTTCATCCATATCTTCTCGTTCACTTCCAAGTCTAGAGAGGCGACTTTTTATCCAATCAATTTCATTGCGGAATCCTTCAAGAAAGCAGAGGTTCAGGGACAAGAGCTTCATCAAAACTAGCGAGAGATGGAAACTGGATGAGAAAGAAACTTATTTAAATGCTACAACGTGATTACCTTGTCCCATTAACTGCTGAAGAATACGAGGTAAAGATGAAGTGCGAGAAGAAATATAATTCACGTCGTCATCGTCATCATCGTCGTCATCATTATCATCTTCCTCTTCAGAGACAGAGCTATCTCCGCTGTGAATCCCTAGAAACAAGCGAAAAAACATATCGTGAATGATCAAGGTTTTCTGCAGGCAAGCAATTAGTTGGGCCGCACGGTGCCTGGGAAATTGACCGGCGTGTCGCCTGCGTTTTGTGACCACACCGACTAAAGGAGATTGATTGAGAAAGGGTAACTGGAAATTTTCGTGATTATATGGACGTGAGAATTGACCGTCCCCATCGATCAACTATATTGAGGGAGCAACGTGTTAAAGCACCAAAGGTAAAGCAGGGAAGGAAAAAATTGACATAAAAGCATTGATCATTGCATTCAATGCAGAAACAAACAGTTTGAACAATATCGGGTGGATGAATGCTAGGTCCAAATGATAACATATCCCTTTTAAATATAGCAAACGATCACCTTCACCAAATCGGCTTTCTCCATTTTCATCAATCTAAAATCCAAAGGAAATAGATCATAATCAATGCTGTAAGAGTGATGCGATGATTCAATCACTTCTCTCATCATTCATTGCTGCTTCATTTACAGATCAATCAAATCAATCAAATCAATTCAACATACAAGATTATCTAGGATTAAATCAAATCTAATTGAATCTATTAGCCTATATGCATATTATTTGTCGCAACTTTTGAAAAATGCAAAGCTATAATATCCCTCTTTGGGATGGTATACATGAAGAGCAGCTTCCTCTCTTCCTTCGAGACATTTTCTTTGATGTACTGTCCTTCGGATACTTAAAAGTACGAAAAATGGCTTACAACAAGACCGTCATCGTCATCTCCTACTGCGTCGTCCTTCTTTGTCTTCTTCCTTTTCGCACGGAGCTCTCTTTTATCCTCAATCAATCCGATCTCAAGCAAACGAGCAATTACCTGAATAGCAAAAATACAGCAGTGAAATTAAAGCTAATTATCTCTCTCTCTCTCTCTCAGGGTCTCTCTCTCTCTCAAAAATAATCTAACGTGACGTCCTTCAAAATCCTTCTGACCTTAGATCACATGGTAGATTTTAGAACTCTGAGAGGCCCCGTTTATCAAGCTGCGTCTTTTATAATTTCTTGTGCTGTGGGGTCATGTCAAGATTTCTACGCCCAGGCAGCTAGGGTTCGAACCAATAACCAAAGGGTATATCAATGAGCAAGCACTCTACCCTGGAGCGATCATAGAACCTTAAGTTTTGTAGGAGAAAATCCATTTCAACATAAATGCAAACAAAAGAGGGATACGTAGAAAAACATGCATTCGGATACTGCTATAACACCAAAGAAGGAAAACTGTAACGGCGAGGAAAGCAACGAGAAACCAAGTTATAAACACACTTCCCTAGAAAAAAACAACCCCGAGGCCAAGGTTTCTGCTATACTCGTAACCGAGTGAACTCCACAGTTTATAATACGAAAAAGAAATGTATGAAGAAACTATTTGAGGAGTGGTATTCATGTTATCATAAAATGTCGGTAGTGCCAATTACAAATTAGCACCAAATCGTAGAACTCAGCTTTTAGCACATGCTACCTTCGGGCAGTTCAACCGATTTAAGAACCACATAGATATACAAGTGATGATCCCGAAAGGTCATGACCAATACAATTGATGAACTCGAAAGGGCATGACCAATACAAATGATGAACTCGAAAGGTCATGACCAATACAAATTATGAACTCGAAAGGTCATGACCAATACAAATTATGAACTCGAAAGGTCATGACAAATACAAATTATGAACTCGAAAGGTTATGACCAATACAAATTATGAGCTCGAAAGGTCATGACAAATACAAATGATGAACTCGAAAGGTCATGACCAATACAAATTATGAACTCAAAAGGTCATGATCAATACAAATGATGAACTCGAAAGGTCATGACCAATACAAATGATGAACTCGAAAGGTTATGACCAATACATACCCATTTCTTCGACTTGTTGAACGTCTTCGCATCCATGATGCCTTTCAACGGGTCTTAAAAGGAACACGATTCAGGAAAAATCGATGAATACAGGAATTTGGATACATGGAAAAATCGATGAATACAGGAGTTTGGATACATGGAAAAATCGATGAATACAGGAGTTTGGATACATGGAAAAATCGATGAATACAGGAGTTTGGATACATGGAAAAATCGATGAATACAGCATTCTGGATGGGTAGAAATTGGATGGAGCTGGGTGGAGATGTAGTGCTGGAATATGAAAAAAGATAAGAGCAGCATGAAGACGGAGATTAGGCCTCAAAGATAACAAAACGAGCTGGCAATCATTGTGAAAATATAGGACACAAAGTTGGTAGCTAATAATAATTTAGCTAGAAGCAGGAAAATCCTTTCTTACAGGGTCAACAGTGAAATGTGAGTCAATAACTTAGAATTTAGAAGCTAAATACATAAATACAAAAAGTGTACATAAAATAATTTTCAATATATGAGGCAACAACGTGTCCAGATCTTTTGATGCATATCTTTCAACTTATTTTTATGAAGATTATCAAATATAAAGATTATCAAATATCAAGATTATCAAATATCAAGATTATTAAATATCAAGATTATTTCTCCATCAAATTGCAACCATCATCATGAAATATACAACCATAAATTGACATGGTCGCATTAGATAGATTGTCGAATCGGGTTGATGATAAGTTGCCTGACAAGAACTGATGATGGAGAGGAAACTAGTCATCATCAATGTCAATAGGACCGCAGAAAGATACAAAAGAAAATGCGAGTCCTGTGCCTAGTTAGAGGGAAGCTGGAGAAGTGGACAAATTAGGGCATGATCCGGTGCTCTTCGGCTAAGTAAGTGCATACTATATCCAACGTGCCTAGCACTGACATATATGAGACAGACAATGTGATTAATACGAAGAACAATTGACACGTATTTTCATTTCATTTTCTTTTTATTTAATCGAATCTTTATACTGGATGAAACACTTCAGCTTTTTGGATTAGCTGTTATCAACGTGTGTCCAGTATTTTTGCCCTCAGAGTCACTTCTGATTACTCATTTACCGACCAGTAAACAGAAGGACTACGATAATAGAGCTGTGGTGATGATGATCTTTTAAATGATTCATTGCGTTGCTTAAGTTTTAATTCTTGCTCGCCTTTTGCTTTGATATGAGATGTACATTCCTATTTTGCTGCTTTTATGAACTAAATAGTTCCAAACGCAGTGTTTCTGCTGCGAAAACTTCATAATCACGCCATCTACTATCCCCTCCTCCCGCAGCGAAAGCAAGCAATAAAACTAGACTAACCATCGGACGCGTGAAACTCATTGAAAAGATTGCGCAGCTCCTCCGTTTCTTCCTCAGTCCATTCACTGGCTTTTCTTTTCTTCGGCCTATAATTTTTTTTTTAAACTTCATTTTGATATATAAGCTAAACATACAAATACAAATCTCTCTAATACTAGGTAATTTTTGTGTTCGGCTGACCTAATTACAGGTATTTTTAGTGTAAAAAAAATGAATGAATGAATAAAATAATAAGATGACGAATAGAAAAAAAAAGAAAAAAAATTTAGTAAGAAGAATTAAAGGTTGCAAGGAGACTGTTAGTAGGAAAGAAGATCTGGGTTAGTCCAGGGTTTATTACGCATACAGAATATGTAGTAAGTTGTGCGAATGATTATAGTTGATAATTTAGTAATGATGTAGTTAGTATGTGCCTTGTCAATGGTTAGATCGCTAACATCTGAATGAACGAATCGCAAGATTTTGTCCAAAGATTCCAAGGGAACCTATTGACAAGTTTACAAATCTAACGTGTCCGTATTTCGATGTTAGGTCATTCAGAAGGTAGCGATATTTGGAAAATTTCCTATCAGCGTTTCAAATGATAATAATAATAATAATCATAACAAATGATATTTTGACAGGTTGACTTGTTCAGACGTAAAACTATATGTTATCTTTCAAGGACCTGTAATCCTACCTAATGACAATCGATGTGGTTAAAATCAAGGTAAAAGCAGCATAAAATGAATAATGTACAAATTTTTCAAATATTTCAAACATAATCACTTTCAACGCAGGTCAATATTGGGTAGAGAGACAAGCGACAGTTTCTATTGTAAGAAATCTGAAATGAAAGACAGGAAAGGCAGCTGCTGAGAGCGAAGGTGTAAGAGAACCGATGCCATGTGGCACAAAAAGCACCTTAATCTCAGATCAAACATTAGAAAAAGAAGATCTGCTATGACTTACTTTTCTAAAACACGAAGTCGAACCAGTTTGTTTCGAATCTAATCAAGAGAGAAGTTCGTTGGATTAGTGAATTATATTGCATTTGATAAGCATGTTGACTGTGACTCGTAAATCTATCATTGCAAGCGGAACCAGGCGAGAAGTTCGTTGGATTAGTAAATTATATTGCATTTGATAAGCATGTTGAATGTGACTCGTAAATCTATCATTGCAAGCGGAACCAGGCGAGAAGTTCGTTGGATTAGTAAATTATATTGCATTTGATAAGCATGTTGAATGTGACTCGTAAATCTATCATTGCAAGCGGAACCAGGCGAGAAGTTCGTTGGACTAGTAAAGTATATTGCATTTGATAAGCATGTTGACTGTGACTCGTAAATCTATCATTGCAAGCGGAACCAGGCGAGAAGTTCGTTGGATTAGTAAATTATATTGCATTTGATAAGCATGTTGACTGTGACTCGTAAATCTATCATTGCAAGCGGAACCAGGCGAGAAGTTCGTTGGACTAGTAAATCATATTGCATTTGATAAGCATGTTGACTGTGACTCGTACATCTACCATTGCAAGCGGAACCAGGCGAGGGTAAAACTTATAATGGTGACATATAACAACTACCTGCAGCATGAATTAGTCATGGTGCACCTATACCAAGTAACCGAGCAGGCACCATGGAAAACCACGGAAAAGCATGGAAAAATGAAGAGGATGTGGAGACAGCTAGTGGAGCCCTGTCAAATTGCACAAAAACTCAAAGTTAGCCAAACGCTACTGGTGCCAATGTTCCAGTCCGTTCTTGGCGTCCATCAACTAAGTTGAAGCATAACTCTTGCTGTCTAGGCCATTTTGGAGGTCTCACTCGCCCAGAAAAGAGCAAATGGTAAGCCTAATTAGCATCCTAGTTTTGAATTGATGAGAAAACAAAGGCAACTCTGTGAGTCCATTCAAAAGAATTGGGTTTTTATGAAGCTTTTTCCTGTTCCTTCCTCGCCGATGGTTTTTTATTGAGAGCCCACAATTCCTGGGTAATAAGTTCACAAGGTCAACCACTACACCACAGAACCATGGATTAAATTCATCCTCACTTCAAGTACATTACCAATTATGTAATAAGGTATAGAAACAATATCATTTAGCTACAGTCGATCCTTCCTGATGTGTACTAACAATACGAAGCAACACAGCAGCAGACAATTTCGGTATAAAAGAGAAACTTCGGGAAGCATGCATCTGTCCGAATTTCTTATTAATATCTAGTTTTGAGAAGAAAGTTTGAAAAACCTGTTTCAACGTCCTTCCTTTCTTTGATAATTGCTCAGTTATTCTCTCCAAGGCGTCTGCAGTTTAACAGTTCAAAGAAATTATAAGACGGTGTGCAATGGAGGAAACTCAAAATAGCAGTGCTACTGGAGAGTAATTACGATGCTAGTGGTTAGAATTTTCTTAGCAACAAAAAGATTGATAAGTCGCGAGATGACACTTTGAAGTATGACGATAAATCGACGGCTCAATGTCTAGAATCCCGAACTTTAATAGATGACGAGGTCTCAAACTTGTAGAAAATCCTTAAGGAAGCATTGGACCAGCAACCATCACTCTTCTGGAGACGCCAAGCTGGGCACATGTAGCATAGAGGGCCAGATCTCACCCGCACTGCCCAGCTTAGATATTGATCTCTCTTTGGATGAGATGAAGACTGCGATGTGAAGCTGGAGCACTAGAAGAGAGCTGGTTAAGGGTTCAAGTGCGCCCTACTGAGAGAGATAAACTATTAGAAGATACGCGACGAACCGGCTTCATCTTTGAATGCGTCATATAAATCCAAAATCTCCTGCTCTTCTTCAAACGTCCACTTCCCAATTTCAGAATATGAATTGGTTTTCTCTTTCCTTAAAAACAATTGAGCTAGCTAAGCGAACTTGACCAGAGCCCAAGCTTCAGCAAATGAACTTAAGTATCTTATCATCATATACTGAAGATAATTGGTATCAAATACTCACGAGTAGGCTAGATCATGGTAAAGGAATGGCTTTGTAAGCATTAGCACGAAGGTAGATACGAACATCAGCCTAACTTATCAACAGAGTAACACTTTTACACAAAGAATATAGAAAGCTGAAGAAAAGCTGATTCCCATCATTCGGGTACCTTGCTATATATTTTTCTTTTTTTTTTAATGAGCTATGTTGGGGAAAGGCCATGGTGGCCTTTACAATGCCTCAACAAAGGAAGAAGAAGAAAGCGAAAGGCTAAGAGGATAGAGAGATAAGATCAAGTTTATTTACATTAGATTTGAAAGATGGCAAGTTGTAAGATTCAGGAAAGCAAGAGGAAGGCAAGACGTTCCACAAGTTGCATGTTCTAGGGATGAATGATGATTTGTGGGACAGAGTTCGTGGATTAGGCAGTGAAATTTGGAAAGGGTTTGAATGAGAATCATAAGAGCATTCGGGTGCCTTGCTAGAGAGGTGCAATCTGGGCCACAGAATTAAGAAGTAACTGGTGGTCAGTCCATTTCCTCGCCGAACTTGACCACCAGCTCCAACTTTAAGCCCGGCATCCATTTATTGCTGGGTAGACAGATCGCTAGCACAGCGGTGAGTAAGATCGGCACTGGAGACTTACAGTGCAGTCTACATATGCACTAACCATTATGCTACCTATACTAAAAGATTCAAACAGGCAGAAATATTGTTATTACTACTGCAAGAAGAAAGAAGAGGAAAAAACTAAGAACACTGAAGGATGAAGAAGAAAGAAGTCAAGAAAAAGAAAGAAGAAAACCAAGAAGAATGAAGAAGTAAAAATCAACAAAAAATAAAGAAGAAAAAAAAAATCAAAAATGAAGAAGCAAAAATAAAGATGAATGAAGAAGAAAAAATGAAACCTGCTACTGCAAAGGGATCCATATCCTTCAGTGATCTCGTAGCAATCAGTATTGTTCTTCCAAAACAAGAGCTCAACTATCACTTTTGGATTCGTTTTGTAAATTTCGAAAAACTTCGACAGTATGAATCTTGCAAATCCTTTCAGTTCCTTAAAAATTGAACAAAAATCAAAATATTAAAACAGATTTAAAAATGCAATGCAGTAAATGAGTAATTTGCAATACCAGAAACCGTAAAGACGAGGTCCGCTTTGATATTTTTAAAATTGCAAATTCAAGTGAAGCTACGAAGATTGATGTCATAGATTGATTGTAAGAGATGCACGAATGTCAACTTCTTGCTTCATCCCTGTAGATTAGGACCACGGATTAGCAAGGTCAATCAGGACCATAGGACCAATAGGACAATCGGTGCAAAATACCAAAATACGATAAAAAGGGCAAGATACCAAAATACGATAAAAAGGGCTGCATCATGGACCAGTTATCCTCTTATGTGCTCTACTTAGCATTCCAAGGTACACTACAGGGCACTGAGAAGCTATGATAATCTAGCAGGGTCTTGGTTCTTTCTCATAAAATGACATAATTTAATGTTCTTATGATACGTATTAGTGGAGCCGTGGCGTAGTGGCTAAGCATACGGACTCACAACACAGGGGGTGTCAGTTCGATTCCTCCGTGTGTCATCCTTAAAACGCCATTGGTGCGGAAGGCAACCGGACACCACCTCATGAATTCCACTTCCCTAAAAAAAACTCAGAGCCCTGTCTCTAGTTTCTGTTACGCTCGAAATCGAGAATGCAACGCAATATTCTATGCTACGTAAGGTAGATTTCAGAGCAGTAAGAAGCTGTAGTGACTCAGCTTTCTTACCCTCCTATTTGCTATCTATGCCGTCATTACCACCTTGCTTAACATACAATTCTATCCATTCAATCAATTGTCATTTCCTGTCATAATTTCCACCAATTGATCACCTATTCATCTACTTGTGTCATTCACAGCCAACCCTTCCGCTCCTATTCTAAATCGATGAAATTGGTAATTTTATCTCTTTGCTATTTGCCTATATAAACATGTATTTCATTTCAAGAAGTCAGTTAGTCAGTCATTCAAGCACAACAGCGCTAATCGTCGTCTCTCTGACTCCGTGTTCTCTGCACGTTAAACAAGACTGCAAGGCAAGAATCGTCCATGTGGGTTGAATCGAACAGCAGCTTTTTAGGACCAGTTTCATACGCACACCTTGAAACTGGTGATTCCTGAAATGGTGACCACGACGTGACCGTCGCTTCACTAAGCAGTCGCCTCAACTGGGTATCACACAGATTTTAGAGCAGTAAGAAGCTACGGTTATCGAGCAGTGGCTGACGAGTCCATCCGCTCAGGATCACTCATTCCAATTCCAAGCTCAATGTGAGGCTAAACTCACTGACCATAGAGTCCGTAAGTACGCGTCTTCATGCCAGAACACCAATAGCGGACAGTCGCAATTACACGCAGTGGAAGCTATACTAAATGGAAAGAGATTTAAGCAAAGCAAAGCAAAGCAAATTTTATTTTTTAACGCAGGCTGGGTATGTGGCAGCTATACAGCTGATGTGGGCTTGCGGCATTACTGCTTGCGCCCTCAGATTTACCTCTGAGTACTCATTCACCGACCTCGGAAGGATGGACAGCTGAGTTGGCTGTTGGCTTGTGGTTAGCGGTTCCAACGACAGGATTCGAACCCACGCGAGTAGACCTCACAAGATTTGAAACACTGCGTCTTAACCACTCGGCCACACCACCACTTAAAACATCAGAATGGTGATAGTTTTTTTAGTGAGCTACTTTGGGAGAGGCCATGGCGACCTATGCAAAGCCCCAAGGAAGGCAGAACGAAAAAAGCGGAAGGCTAAGAGGAGAAGGAGATGAGATCAAGTTTATTGATCTTAGAGTTGACATCAGCGAAGTAGGAAATCATACCTTGTTGTGATCTGCTCTTCTTTCGTTCAGAATCCTTCGAAATGTAACGAATAAGGAAAGTTGGAAAAGCATTGGGAACATATCAAGGTCAACGGCAATGCGATTCAGCATTTTCAGGACGCAGTGATTGGTGTGATGCCGATTGATTTCGTAGGTCTTTAGCATAAAGCAATAAGGCTCAACCACGTAGTGGCGAGCAAGTCTAAAAAAGACAGAAAAATGTATGAGCGATCTGTAATTCAAAACTCAACTGATAGAACACACGAAAGAAAGTGTGAATTGTTGATAATGAAGCAATCGCCCGACTTTTATAAGATCGGGATAAATGAAGAGAGTTTTTTCGAGGAAGGTCGAGGTTACTCATGAAAAAGCCCTTCGTTCCTGACGATAATAGATCTTATGACAGTCACAAAAAGAAAGAGACAAGGCAATCACAAAAGAAAGAACTAATTCCAATTGTTTATTCAAAAGAACAGAACATGCTACTAAATAGATAAAAGAATAAATAAAAAATAACTGAGTCAAGTTATAATGAACAAAAGCTGATTTAGTTACGTTTTAAGAAATGCTTTCAGCTCAAATACTTTCTCTCCTTGCTGTACCGATATTTCTGGCTCATCCACTTCATCTTCAACTAACTCTGTAAGATATACATTGATTTAAGTGACACTCACTTGATGGTCGAGTAATTATGGCTAGATTATGTGATTGATCAATGGACTGGATGGCTTGGAATTTTTTCGCTTGATCGATACTTCCATCTTGATACATGGATCGATTGCATGGCTGATAGATTGCTTAATCACTTGCTAGATTGATCACTAAATTCACTCACCCTTTATCGCTAATATATTGATTGATTCCTTACTGATTGATGTAATCATTGCTAATGAATTGACTGACTGGTTGATTGATTGATTGATTGATTGATTGATTGATTCATTGACTACATGATTGATTGAAAAATCAACATATCACTTGATTGCATCAAAGTTAACTCTATTCATGTTGAACTCGGCCATTCATAGCACTATGCATGACCACGTGATAATTGGGTTACACGTCAATACCGAATCTGAATGCAAGACTCACCTTCTTGGATCGCTTCGGTTTCCTTTATTTGGAGTCGATCGTTTGCTATCTGAAGAATCTCATCTTCAAAAAAGCAATCGAAAAATCAATGAGCTTTTAATTTGACTTTTTTCATAAAGACGGAAGTAGCCAAACTTAATGAAATTAAATCTTTCGTAAACTCGTAAATTATATCCCCGTAAAGAAAGAAAACGAATCGAAACTTAAAGAAAACGACTAAAGAATTTACTCGGCATTTCTTTGAAGAATATTGTCCTTGCACACATGAATTCTTCTTCCGCAGAAATGTTTTTTCTTCCAAATTGGTTTTCACCAGGCCAACATTCCCTGTGAAAAATCGTTATTGACAAATCTGCAGGCATCTTACAAAATCCATAATTAGAAATAACATTAAACAGAATAAGATCAAAAGATTAAATGATATTAAAAGGATAAAAAATAACGTAAAATTAGAATAATATATAGGTGTCTGGATAGCTCAATGGTAAGATTCTTGCGCATTCATCCTATGGTCAGTGGCTCGAATTCACCCTCAGCTAAACTTTACTTAGAGTGAGGAGATTCGCTAAGTCTCTGTATTTCCGGCCGTATGAAAAACAGTGGTCACATCGAAAGGAAGCATCTGGATACTGCTCGATAAGCAAAACGCTTCTCAGTGTCCGGAATCTACCTCCGGATGTTCGGTAGAAGTCACAGCAAATGATACGAATAAAATAGAATGAATAAATTTTACATCGAACAGCTGAAACATAACATTCGTCGTATAGACGGTCTTTTCATCTACAGTTATCAGAGGTTACTTGTCGGATTATGGCCAAAAAAGACAATTACACGAAACCTATACCCAGTGCAGCTCGTGAGATGAGTGGAGTGAATGACGATAAACAAAAATCAGTCCAAACAGGAAACCCATCACTTCGTCAATAGCTCACTTTCGCACGTTTCGAACTACATTGGCATCTAAGTTTGATAGCGCCATTTCAGCGGTTATCTTATCTTAAAAACACCCTGATGAATGTCAGACAAAAAGATCTTCTAGAGGATGAAATCATTTTCTGCTCCTTTGCTAACTTTGAAGCTTGGTGTGTCAAAATATCTACTTAGAAAGATTATTGCACAAGTCAAACGTTGTAGAACGTAAATTTGATATCGTAAGAGCAAAGAGTCGTTTACGAAGCACAAGAGATGCTAAAAACAAAGCAGAGGGACACCAGCCTCATTCTAAGACACAGTGAGAACTTAAAGCGAGGTGAAATGAAGTGGAGCACCTGGATGCACGCAAATAAGCAATCGCTTCCCCGGGTTGCTTGAATCGAAGCAGTCTTTGAACCGTGGCCAATGCACTGAGTCTGTGAAAACATAAGGAAGGAACATCAAATTATGATACCATGTATTACGAAAACAGAAATAAATGCACGCTTCAACTAAGTACAGACAGATGTTCGTTTTAGAAGTCGTTGCATCAAAGTGCCCAATGATTCAAGGTGTTCTACTGAAATTTGAAATTTGGCAAAAACTACAATCACATACACTTGTTCATCTGTAGGTGCATCTGAATTCAAGTCGAAGGGGATGACAATGTCATCTGGAATTCCCCCTTCTCGTCCTTGCAGGCGTGCAGACAACATAGTTGATACTTCACTGTGCCAAAGCTTTTCTGCTTGCTCCTCCGTAATTTGAATTGGAACTTTTTTTGTCCCAGCCAAATGTCTTCTTTTGGATGCTTTCAATTTCTTTTTTGCTTTTTTTGTCTGGTGAAAAATAAAAAAATGCCATCAATATAATTCCATTCGGGTCTTGAAAGATAAATAGATGATTATTTCTTTTTGGAAACTACAATCGACTCCCAAGGCCATTCCTTGTGAGGTAACTTTGGCATCGCCTAGCATTTCTCATCATAGCCAAATTTTAGAAGAAACAAGATGAGACTGGCAATGAGGTGACAATGAGGGAAGAAATACATTCAATACAAAAGCAAAACAACGTACATGGGTCAGAAATGTATCCTTCTCTTTTAAAAATGATTCAAACAACTTTAAATAAAGGTGAAAGGTTTCGATGACATCTTTCAAATGGTCTCTAAAATCAAATAAAATCGTTGGTGATATATTGATATGTATAACTATATATTTCATATATATTCATATTATATATATCATATCATATATATCAAATCTATATATTTATACATATCGATTGATGTCCGGTATATATTAATATTATATATATATCATATCATATATATCAAATTTATATATTTATACATATCGATTGATGTCCGGTATTGACTATCACCAGATTACGATACGTTGATATTTTAATTTCTTTGATTCGTATTACATTGACTTAGAAAAATTCAAAGAAGGAAACACAGAGATACTTAATGAAGAATTAAGAAGGATGCTGGAAAAAGCAAATAAATAATTAGAAAGACGGAAAAATATATAATAGAAGTTTTAGCACGATTGCATCGATCACGTAGATGCAGATAGCAGAAATATGATGATAAAGATACGAATGCCTCACTTGATTTTAGAAAACTGTTCTACTTGGCAAAGATGTACATAACAAATCAACATAGGACCCAGATTACTGGGATCGTTGCTGCAATAATATCTGAGATCGCAGAGGGATTGTTTTAGTGACGGAGACAAGTGAGCTCTTTGCCAAGGACGATGGGATAGAAACGAACCTTGTTTGAAATGCACAGTTCCAGTGACGCAACAAGGTAACAAACACATTTCGATACTCTTCATCATAAAAGATATTACCTGAAAAATAGATGAAAAATCTAAAACAGATTTCTAAAGTCAAAAAATGACAAAAATTGATGTAAGGATAGTTGAACGGCAAGGAGCTTGTTTATTCATCCCATGTTCAGTAGTGGCACATGAGTTGTGGCTAAAGCAAGCATCTGTCTTTACTCCATTCAAGGGTGCCTTTATCTTAGTTTTCGTAACAATTGGTATCATATTTCGATGTTATTCTCATGCATTTTCATAGACTGAGTGCATTAGCCATGGTTCAAATTCTGATATGAGTAAGAATCACTTCAGGAAATATTTGTCTGATAATGTGATTTATCCGCAAATCTGAATGATATTTGCATGGATGAAGCGATTTGATGCTAAAATCTAATTGAATAAACAGTTGCATAGGAGAGATCTGGGTGATTACGTAAGAGCGGTGAAATTTGAAGACATTATGGTCAAAACTGATATTGAGACGCTTCTTAATTCCTAAGACTTAATCAGCTTTCATCTTAAAGATCACAAACTCTGTTCTTCAAAATAAAGACAGCGGTTATAAGATGAGACATAAAATGTTACACACATGATCCAATAAGCAATTGGTCTTGTGACGAAAATAGCCATAGGTCGGTGGCATCAAAAGAACTTTCGATTCCACGTTAAAAATAATTCTTTGTAGCACTGGCAGTAAAGTGGGTGGTACAGTGGTGTAGTGGTGAAGCATGCAGACTCATAACACACGGGTTGTCAGTTCGATTCCTCCATATGTTACAACAAAAACACCATTGGTGAGGAAGGCAATGGCAAACCACCCCATAAAGTCAACTTCCCTAGAAAAATCTGAGAGCCCTGTCTCTAGTTTCTGCTATGCTTGAAATCGAACATGCAATGGAATTCTATGAAAATACTATTGCCAATGAAGGCAACGGGAAACCACCTCCTAAAATCCATTTCCCTGGAAAAATCTGAGAGCCCTGTCTCTGGTTTCTACTACGCTCGAAATCGAATGTGTGACGCAGCAGAAAGAGGGTAATCTGAAGTGCCACCACGTAAGAAACTCCCGCTCGAGTCTCCATGCTGACATGAGCCACATACTTTATCACCGTAGAGTAGATTCATTGAAATTGCAAAATCGTTATTTGAAATTTTCATGCATTTAGAATCGGAGCATTACTAGCTAGATTCAGTTCGATTAATCGGTGATGCTAAAATTCTGTGACAGAGAAGAAGCCTTTTTATTACGAATCAGCATAATTCAAAAGTACACTTGATTTGATACTGTCTGCATCTGTTCTGTTGGAAAGAATAGGTTTCCACTCAACGAATAAAACTACGAAATTCATATCAGTAAATGTAGCCTTTTCCCGCGATAGGCAAATAGATATTCCAATTCATCCTACTGTAGAAAAATGTGTCGTGCGAAATGCTCGCGAGCGGACAAACTTGCTAATCTTCTTGATGTCTGCTCCTTTAAGTAGGGCAATAGGGAATGAATAACTTCCCCACCCATTTTAACCAGTGGTAGTCACCAGCTGCTAAAGATCACCCAGACACTGCCTTCGATGAATTACTACCCTGATCTAGTCATGCTTTTAACATAAAAATTTTGAGAAACTTCGCAACCAGCAAATCAAAAAACTGCTCCACTTGAACAGTGACGAGTTAAGCTCTGAAAACCGATTGGCAAAAACTGTTACTCGTCTGCAACTTTCTTCTCGAACAATACATGAGTATTTTCGATCAAATAGTCATTTGTATACGTTGATTATGGAAAATCTGATACTCGATGCATATCCTTTCATTATAACATTGTATAGTCGAGAACTGAGATGACAGGATAGAGGGAAATTAGACTCAAGGACTAAACTGACCATCCAAATGTGAAACAAGATTCTTTCGTTTCAACAAAAAAGTTCTTAAAATATCCGACAAGAGATTAGAAATGTCAAAATTACACCGAAAGTTCGACAATGGCTCTAGTCATAAATAAGCTCACCAAATGAGTTAAATCGCATCTGTAATGAACTTACAGCTTCAGCCTTTCAAAAATGCCCTCATTCAATTAAGAACTATTATAACCAGTTAGGGTCGAGCTTTATGCATTATTCCACAAAAAACCTCTGCAGACAAAAACATCTCTGCAGATAAACATGCAAACCGAAGCAAGCAAACTACCAAAAAAACCTTGTGCAAGACTTATGTCCAAGAAACCTGTTCTGCGTAGAAAAAGGGTCAATCACTGAACTCAAATATAGTAAATGATTAGCGAAACATGAGTTCTCTCATGACTGCACCGCTGATTTGCTGTGACATTGGTGTTTGGTGGAGGCTTCAATGCTGCAAATAACAACTACCGGTTCTTTCCTGTGAAAGACTGAAAGCTTCGGTGTGCAGAACGTTGGTTGATTTTGGAACTGCCTTGCCAAAGCTGAATCAACTTAGCTGAAAGTAATGATTCGCCAATCTTGCCTTGAAAATCTATTCGCTTGGAATAACTGACTGCGCTGCATACTTGAGTTCGAGCGTAACCCAGAGACAGGGCTCTCAGGTTTTTCTAGGGAAGTGCAGTTTATGAAGTGATTTCCCGTTGCCTTTCGAAACAGTGGCGTTTTTATTTTGACGCATGGAGGAATCGAACTGACAAGCCCTGCGTTGTGAGTCCACATGCTTAGCCACTACGCCACGGCCCCATTTCGCTTACAATACTTCGCACTTTGACAGTGTAACATGAAATTCTAAAAGATATCGACAAACCCTGCCCTGTGTGTGTCTAATGGCAAAGATCTCAATTTTGCTTTCATTCTTACTTCCCTGGTATGTTCTCCAAGGAAGGTATAGCCTCATTCGAAGGTAGAGGAAGTCCCAAAGGTGGGGGTAAGAAGAATGCTAATCC
This sequence comes from Pseudorhiza aurosa, assembly GCA_964026355.1. Taxonomy (NCBI): domain Eukaryota; kingdom Metazoa; phylum Cnidaria; class Scyphozoa; order Rhizostomeae; family Lychnorhizidae; genus Pseudorhiza; species Pseudorhiza aurosa. The sequence continues at coordinate 3,917,979 of OZ032115.1, forward strand.
ATGGATGATAACGGTTGGATGCCCGTATTAACGCCATTGATAGCACTAAACCGCGCACCTTCTTCTTACGAGACAAACAACTCATCCGCAATTCTACCATTTACTTCATCACAAATATCTATATTCTTTACTTAATATGAACAACTTCTTATGCAAGCCGACAAAATTATGAGTAAACAGTTTCGAATTAGGCGTACAAATTGCCTCGTGGGCCGGCGGTGTAGCTACAAAGTCGATGATGTTACATAACACAAGGCTCTTCCATAGTAATCCTTCCCTCAGAAACTGCCTTGTTTCAAAATTATATGACGCTGAAAGTCTTTGCAGGATTCATGATTGAGTAATGCCGTAATATACGAACTTATGAGGCGGGAGTAGTTTGGCTCAAATCGTGCATGGCTCACAAAACAAGTATGGGTAAAATGGCAACAGGCAGCCGCCTCACGTATGTGTACTTCTGTAGAAAAACTTGGAACACCTGCCTCTGGACTCTGCTACCATTGGCATTGATTGTGCTACGTAGTTACACGGAGTTACATGCATATATCCCTATCATACTCTTACTTTTCAGAAGAATCTGTTTGCCTGCCTTTGATTGTGTTATGCATGAAATCATGAGTAGTGCCGTGGCGTAGTGCTTAAGCACGCGGACTCATAACACAGGGGCTGTCAATTCGATCTCTGCACATGGCGCAACAAAAACACGATTGGTGAGGAAGGAAACGGGAAACCACCTCATAAAATCCACTTCCCTAGTAAAAACTCAGAGCCCTGTCTCTGGTTTCTGCTACGCTCGAAATCGAATATGCAATGGAATTCTATGAAAATATTATTGCCAATGAAGGCAACGGGAAACCACCTCATAAACTCCACTTCCCTAGTAAAAACTCAGAGCCCTGTCTCTGGTTTCTGCTACGCTCGAAATCGAATATGCAATGGAATTCTATGAAAATATTATTGCCAATGAAGGCAACGGGAAACCACCTCATAAACTCCACTTCCCTAGTAAAAACTCAGAGCCCTGTCTCTGGTTTCTGCTACGCTCGAAATCGAATATGCAATGGAATTCTATGAAAATATTATTGCCAATGAAGGCAACGGGAAACCACCTCATAAACTCCACTTCCCTAGTAAAAACTCAGAGCCCTGTCTCTGGTTTCTGCTACGCTCGAAATCGAATATGCAATGGAATTCTATGAAAATATTATTGCCAATGAAGGCAACGGGAAACCACCTCAAACTCCACTTCCCTAGTAAAAACTCAGAGCCCTGTCTCTGGTTTCTGCTACGCTCGAAATCGAATATGCAATGGAATTCTATGAAAATATTATTGCCAATGAAGGCAACGGGAAACCACCTCCTAAAATCCACTTCCCTAGTAAAAACTCAGAGCCCTGTCTCTGGTTTCTGCTACGCTCGAAATCGAATATGCAATGGAATTCTATGAAAATATTATTGCCAATGAAGGCAACGGGAAACCACCTCCTAAAATCCACTTCCCTAGTAAAAACTCAGAGCCCTGTCTCTGGTTTCTGCTACGCTCGAAATCGAGTATGCAACGCAGCAGCATGAAATCATGAAGCGAGATAAGCGGAAGATTGCATGTTTGAGTTGACGAAAACACAGGTATTCGTTATGATGTGATAAATGAAATGGATTTTAAACTTAGAAAAAGGAAATAAAAGTACAACTTACTTTCGATTACTTCAGCAACGGGTGCAAGGTTCTCGTCATTCGTCTTCACCATAACAGCGACATACATTAAAAGTTCTTTAAATGCTCGTACGGCAAGATGAATCCTTTAGATAAAAAGAAGAAAAATCTATTAAAAGTAGTTTAATCAATACTGAAATGTTTCAACAATCAGAATTCCGCATCTAACTACGGCCCTGCACAAGATTCATTTACAAGATGCGTTGACAATATGACGTCGTAGGGTACATCCGCACGATGACGTCACACAATGCATCAAAAGTATGTTCTTCACGATGCATTCACAAGATGCATTGATTGACAATATGACGTCATAGGGTGCCTCCGCATGATAACGTCACACAATGCATCAACAGCATGTCCTTCACGATGCATTCACAAGATGCATTGACAATATGACGTCATAGGGTGCCTCCGCACGATGACGTCACACAATGCATCAAAAGTACGTTCTTCACGATACATTGACAAGATGCATTGACAATATGACGTCATAGGGTGCATCCGCACGATGACATCACACAATGCATCAAAAGTACATTCTTCACAATGCATTCAAAGGATGTCCTTGCAAGATGCCTATACAAGATTTCTTAGTAAGATGTCAATACAATGTGTCATTAGTGCATACAACCTATTTTACAAACAGACTTTAATCAAATCTACCTTCTGCTACTTAATATTTTTTTCCCTTTCTCTTTCGTCGGTTTAATGATTTCATATTCATCGCTATATTTCAGTATGAGTTTCAGAATGTAGCTAAATATCTGAACACCAACCGTTTGGCTGAAAAACAAAAAGTCAGCAGTGAAAATCACGAAAGCAAAAAGCAATACTAACACTTCACCAAACAGCCAAATCAATGCTTAGAATAAACACGTCAATGAATTAATGAGAATTTAAAATCGAAATCAAACATTTAAGAGATGACTCCAAGGCATTTCGACAAGGAAGATGTATGTTGCATTCGGGGACAGGAAGAATGTCTCGGCCAATCGCGGCAAAGGGAATCAAAACTTATCGGAAGGTGGATTGATAAACAGCAGGAGAATCGAAAATGATACCAGAATATTCTTAAATGATTAAACTTATCAACACATGGCCATACCTTACATACTCTACTTTGAAGTCGTAGACTCTGTTAAACATCATGAAGAACCTAGAAAATTCTCAGCAGTTGAGAAGAAAGTTGAACCTGAATGCAAGGTATAATGCTGCACGTTCAGTCTACGTTGATTTCAACATTTTAAATGTTAATCAATCGAGTGCGCATGATAAAAACAAAATAAAATCAAGTTAATCGGCCATTTAATGAGAGGAAATAAGGGGGGCGGGAAGGTTGGTGCTAGGGATAAGAAAATACGGAAGGGAGCAAAGCGGTCATTGATGGCGTGGCCGAGTGATTAAGGCGCAGTGTTTCGAATGTTGTGAGGTCTACTGGCGTGGGTTCGAGTCTCGTCGTCGGGACCACAAACCACAAGCCAACAGTCGACTCAGCTAGCCATCCTTCAGAGGTCGGTAAATGAGTACTCAGAGGCATCTCTGAGGACCCAAGTGGAAATGCTCACACACCAGCTGCATAGTTGCCCATACAGTTAAAAAATGAAAGCAGAAAAGCGGTCGGCGTTCTTGTGCTACACAAACCGGGCAGGGGTGGCATTCTTGATGACACCTTTCTACTGATCACTATTATGTGCACGCTTGATTTGCTGACTGACTGTTTTCGCAGACATATAGAACCTTACGTCGGCTATTGCCAAGAGTGATGTGGAATGGTAGATAGAATTGGTCTGGTGATCAGGATGGGTACAGGTGCATGCCAATGAATATCAGGACTTGACAAGGTACCCGACAAAGAAAAGAGGCGCACAAGGCGAAAGTAAACGGAAGAAATTGCCTGCTGAAGATTCATGATGAAATAGATAAGAAGACAAGTTGAAGTACATCTGATCTTGCAATGTCGTTTATGAAGCTCGTCTTAGTCACATCGGTAATAAATTAGATGTCATAGCGAATTTATTTTGAAAAACGAGAATACATCTTTGAATACAGCTGTGAGACAGGAGATTTTGGTGGTAATTTGACGAAAGATCGGGGGCGAAGGCTAGAAAAATATGCAAATAAATAAAAGGTGCTGATTGAAGTTAAAATAGATAAACAAAAATGAGTTACAGAATTGAAATACGAATTTATAGGAAAGTGTTGTGCATGACATTATTCATGAAAATAGGTGACTCGATTGGTGAAGTACCTCATTACTGCTAGATAAAAGGATTCGTCGTTCTTCTGAGTTTTACCGGAATCGATACTAGACTGAATGAAAAAGAAAGAAATGATATTTAATGACTTGGAGGCACTCACCCGGCTATAACAAGCGTCAAAGCTTACTTAAGCAGCCAGAGGTGGCGGCATTCGGAGATCTTTCTGAATTTGCGTTAAGCAATCATGCCTTCCTTTCACCACCATCATCATCATACTTCCATTAAAATGATTGTAATAATGATAATATCCTCCGAAAGGAACTCTCGATCGAATGAAGAACATTACTACCCACTTTAGCAGAAAAGCCTGGAGTAGTTCAAGCGCTACTGCTGAATGCAACAGAAAACTCAAGAAGAATCAGATATGATAATGATAAAAATATAATAGCAATGAAATGCATTTTTTACAGGAAAAATATTTCAACGTAAAAATGCTGTTATCAACATTTGTCCTGTTAAACTTTAAGTGGGCTGCGATGCGGAAACCCTCAGACAATCTGCTTTAGCTCTCTGCAAGACAGCTGCAAAAAATTACAGTTCAGTCTGAGCCCGCTCGCGCTAAGCAAAACAGGTTGACGTTGAACCAAACAAAACCTACCGCACCATCATTGGAACCAAATACTGAAACCGACCCCGCTTCAAGGTCGATGCTACCTAGCTTCCATAGCACCTTCCTATATTCGCCACAACGTTGCGTCCAAGAAGGGTGCACTACAAGCCCCCGACCTAAGATGCATCATCACCTATAACTTAAACAATGTCTGCGTTCTATGAGGATTTTGCCACAGAATTTCCTGCCCTAACACGGATTGACTACTGGCACGTAAAGATTTGATCCATTCATTGATCGTGCCTTGATAATGGAAAATCTCTTTAGTTGAGGATATCATTTTTGAATCTCAGATGGGTGAAGTTAAAGACCATTAATACAAATTATCATATATGAATGTTCAAAACAATGGACGGAGTAAAGAGGTTTAGAAAAGGGCGATTTGGAATTCAAGGAGGATGAAAATCGATCTTCTTTTACACAGACGTTTAATTGTTTACATATGAAAAGTTTGCAACTGATATTTATGTGAATAAAACGCATTAGAAAACACGTTTGTATATCAAGGATAAACAACCGGATATTGACAAGGCTATTCAAACACACTATCGAAACGTCGCGATGACATGACATTGCAGAGGAAAAATTAATAAATACCTTAACAGCATAGAGCAGATTGTTGTATCCATGATGTAGAAATTTGATGCAAAAATCTTTCAGGAACAGCCTACAAATGGAGATTGTGTTATTTTTCAAGCAGTTAATTTTTCCACAAAAAAACTTCCTAAAAATGGAAAACAAATACAAGCTGAATGGTGGACACATCACCTGACACTCAGTGTTGATTTTCGTTCTAAGTTGACTTCAGTCATTGCTGCTCTGGCTTTGCTTTTTCTTTTTGGCATCTTGTCGAAGTCATACGTCATATCTTTTGCACCTTGAAAGGAGAAAAGACATCAAATTCTATAATAGCCGTCAGGGCAGCACAGTGGAAAGACACTTGCCCATCGATCCTATGGTCAATGGTTCGAATCTACCATTGGCTGAACATTAATTGACAGTGAGGAAAGTTGCAAGGTCTCCGTTATTCCAAGCGTGGGAATCACGAGGTGGGGGCCACGCCCAGCAGCGGTACACTGCTCGAAAAGCAAAACAATTCCCAGTGTCCAAAAATCTACTTTCGACTACTAGGTAGAGGTCATAAAAAAATATTTCCTTACAACCGAACACAAGAGAAATGTAAGGCCGAAATAAAAAAGGAGTGAAATGTAAGCGTACACCATCCTTTCCTACAGATCTTTTTTAATCTGATCAATTTTCGATCAGTCGCCAAACAATCATACATCCATCGTCCATTGTCATAATCATGAGTGCAGAATAAAGAGTATTTTCAAATTTCAACTTCAATTGATATTGATATGGATATAAATTTTCAACATCAAAGTCAAAATGATTTTTCTTCCAACTTGATCAATTTGCGACACTGAAAAAAAACTAATCACCTAGAAGGGAAAAAGACATGCGAGGGTAACTCAGTAGCATAACACATTCGAACAGATTCTATTTTCATCGGTTGGAGCCTATTCGAGTAGAATTTTACTTAGAGTGATGAGATTCAATAGCTCGCTGCAATGACGGGCGTTTGCAACAAGATGTGCGACCAAACACAGAGAGGATGGACGAGGACACTGCTCGATGAGCATTAGTTGCGAGCATTCTAAAATCTACCTTCAGAATCATGTATCAAATGAATCTCAATATGACGTCACATTATGGGAGAGGATGGCACCACTTTTCAATGTGCAAAGCTTTTCGGTGTCATGACGCGAACCTTTGAACGGCTGCGTGAAACAGCGTAAAAACCTTTCCGCCTTTGAATGGATCTTGGAATATACAAATCGAATGCAATTTATGCATTCCCAGTATCAAGATGGTAAATAAAAGCCATTGGCCACAAACTTTGAAGCGTCCGGTGATAAACAAGATCCTGCTCTTCATTCAAAGCTTTGTGCTGCTTGACCCAAAATGAGCCGCCAAATCTAGAGTGCCTGAAAAATTATGAGTGTAAAGCTGGAATCATGAGGAAAAAACGAGATTATCTGAGGCATTCTGATTAATTAAAAGCCGATCATCAGATTGACGGGATACACTAATAGCGACAGTCAATTTTGACGCGAGCTATTTCTTTTAGTAAAGAGTATCAACAAATAATGCAAACTAGAATACGAAACAATAAGTTTACTAAAGGAAATATAACATCTGAGAGTTTTTTATTCACCTTGCCCCACGATTTTGTAGAATTTTTCCTTTTTCTTCCCGTTCCCTTTCAAGAATTGCTTTCAATGACCTTCACAATTAAATCAAAATTTCAAGTTTGACGCAGAAGAATCAGGAGGATAATCAAACTGCGTTTCAAACACAGCAATTTGTATCATCAAGAACGACACCGCAGTATAAGGACAAAGCAATCGTACTCGTAACGCAGGGGGTGTGTGGGTTCAGATCCCACACGTGTCAAAATAAAAACAATATCAGTCGCAGCGACGACCCCGAAAATGGGAATGAAGCCGTAGAAGAAGAAGAAGAAGAAGAAGATCAGCGAAGAAGTCAACGGAAAACGACTTCAAAAGAACCTCTAGCATGGGAGACAAAAAGCGCTGTCCCTATCCATTCAGAATGTACAGTGACCCGATACTGGGTATGACTTTAACTTGGTCTTCCGGTAAGCTCATGAGAGTCGAGTTTGCTATGGACTTTGCTTTATAGGTGTCAGAATAGCTCAGTGGTAAGATTCTTGCGCATTGATTCTATGGTCGTTGGCTCGAGTCCCAGCCTCAGCTAAACTTTCACTTAGAGTGAGGAGAGTAGCCAGTTCTCTGTGATTCCAGGAGTAGGAATGCGAGGTGTGGTCACAACGAGAGGAAGGACCTGGACACTGCTCAATACGCAAAAAGCTTCTCAGTGTCCAAACGTCTACCTTTGACATCTAGATAGAATCATGTGTGTAAAAAAACTTTGCATTCTAAAATCACAGCGATGTTATTTGAACGATAACGTCTTAATTGAGAACCTATGACGTATTTTGTTGTTAAAGTCAAATTTAAGTCAAATAAAATGAAAATAGACAAATGGAATCGAAATTAAACGAATCAAGAATTCGACGAACTTTGTATCTTCCTCTTTCTCATTTATTGATCGCACTTCCGAGGCTTTAGCTAGCTCCTCCGCATTCTACAATCAGGGCAATAAAGCACAAGTTAACAAAAGAATGCAGGCGATTGGTGGGAACAAACATCATTGATCCAACAGACGACCAACGAATACGACCTCCTGCACAAAGTCGGTGGGAGCTTTCCCATATTACAAAGCTAAAACTTGGCATCTTTGGCAATGCCACCCGACAGGATGGAATCGAACACAGTATTACATATGATGGGAGCTGTGTATGAAAAAAATCGTGGAGTAGGCAGAGAACGAGATGGATGGTGGGTGGATGGATGGATGGATGGATGGATGGATGGGTGGGTGGATGGATGGGTGGATGGGTGGATGGATGGGTGGATGGATGGATGGATGGATGGATGGATGGATGGGTGGATGGATGGGTGGATGGATGGATGGATGGGTGGGTGGATGGATGGATGGGTGGATGGGTGGATGGGTGGATGGATGGATGGATGGATGGGTGGGTGGGTGGATGGATAGGTGGGTGGATGGATAGGTGGGTGGATGGATAGGTGGATGGATGGATGGATGGATGGATGGATGGATGGATGGATGGATGGATGGATGGATGGATGGATGGATGGATGGATGGATGGATGGATGGGTTGATGGATGGATGGATGGATGGATGGATGGATGGATGGGTTGATGGATGGATGGATGGATGGATGGATGGATGGATGGATGGATGGATGGATGGATGGATGGATGGATGGATGGATGGATGGATGGATGGGTTGATGGATGGATGGATGGATGGATGGGTTGATGGATGGATGGATGGATGGATGGGTTGATGGATGGATGGATGGATGGATGGATGGATGGATGGATGGATGGATGGATGGATGGATGGATGGATGGATGGATGGATGGATGGATGGGTTGATGGATGGATGGATGGATGGATGGATGGATGGATGGATGGATGGGTTGATGGATGGATGGATGGATGGATGGATGGATGGATGGATGGATGGATGGATGGATGGATGGATTGGGGCATGCAACTGGAGTGAAACTGGTAAGCGTAGCGCCCATGGCCTTCCTCTGCGATTCATGTGATTCCTGGACTTCTGATTCTGTCTTCCCTGGTGTCCTTTCTCTTGCCAGATGTCCGACCATCTTGCACGTTCTCAATCCTTTACCTCTGTCATTAAATCTCCCGTCCCTGTGGCCCATTCTTTATTCGTCATTCAACGGGTCGATTACAGAAGAGGTCGTGAAAACTTGGAATATACGAGCAAATTCAGCTAGGATTACTAACCAAAGTTGATTTGATACTTCTCAAGTGGGCATAGAAAGTGCAAAGACTTCAAGGGGATGAGGAATAAGACGATTCCGGTTGAGTGTTCCCATTGGTGTCATTGTTCGAATAACATCTACTTTGCGGCTAACGAAATGCAATGAAGGCAAAAAGGAGGGCATACTGACCTGCTCTCGAAACATGAGAGAAATTATTTCACATGCATGCATACACCAATTTCTCTAATGAAGGAAGGAAAAAAAGAACTACTGAGGTGAAGAAACCAAAATAATATGTTCTACATAATAATAATGATAATAATAATCATAAAGACAATGTTTACACAGGGTAACCTCTTCAACACATGAAGTGCTGCTATCAACGAGGGCCCTGTATCTAAAAGCATGATATGTTACAGTAAAGTTTTGTAGCAGAGAAATGTGATAATTAGGTACAATTGGTCAAAAATTAAATTCATAAATTAAAATTTTGTACAGTCTGTTTCAGCTGTTTTTAGGGCAAAAGTAGAACAGCATAGGATACCCGGTACGAAGACGGATTCCCGGTACGAAGACGGATTCCCGGTACGAAGACGGATTCCCGGTACGAAGACGGATTCCAGGTACGAAGACGGATTCCCGGTACGAAGACGGATTCCCGGTACGAAGACGGATTCCCGGTACACCCATAAACATTCGCTTAGTGTCCACCAGAAATACTTCAACGTATCGAAAAGCACACAAGCAGTTTCACTTGCTCTTGTAGGGACAGTGAACCTATTGTTGAGAGACAGTTCGCCTGTAATATGATTTATGACCATAATCGCTTGATTTTAGACAAGAGGCAAGATTAACTTGTAGTTGTGGTGTGAATTTACTTCAAAATGATGCAAAGAGAAAATAAATCACCCCCCAAACAAAAACCTTCGCGATAGGTTTCGTCACAGAAGTCAAGCATAGCACTTTTGCATGAATTCAGAGGCTTATCGTTCTGAACAATGCGGGAATTTAACGGTCTAAAATAACGAGAACCCACGTCTAGCAGACTGTTAAAACAGAAGCACAATCAAGTGAAATCCTTTGTCATGACAGGAAATTCAAAGGTCCTTCCCAACCAGTTTTGATGAATAAGGAAGGCTTCTGTTCAGAATGTTTCTTTCGTCTGCGGACCTATTAGTTGGGAATGCACGTTGAATGCTACATTCGGGGTCTAGCTATCTGGTAGCAGTGTGTGCTGCACTCACGTGCTCTTTCCTAAGTTATAAGCAGGGAGACCACGCGTATCGTTTCTAAAAATCTTTGACATGACTTGACCGGATATCGAAATCAAGCTTAAGGCATACAAAGTGTGTGATTAACGTTAGGTATGACGCTTCAACGCAGCACAAAGAACATCTCTGGCTTGAGGTGAACGATGAGGGAATGTATTCCCTCGCAGTCCAGCTGAAACCAACTTTGAGTTGTTAAGCCCTAAGTCGTGATGCGACAGAATTATCAACCTCCCTTGCAGATAGCAAAAAAATCTCAATAACGGTACTCGGAATCAGTTCTACAGAAGTATTCGCGTTCAGTTGTGGACCTTTCTCTAGTTAAGACGAAAAAAATTCAACAATTCTAATAACGAACATTAATGATCAGGATTAAAAAATATTCATGAAAAATTGGATTGGATTGGATGACTGTCATGACTATGAATAGACAGCGAACTTTACTTACTTCGTCTTCCGAACTTGAAATATAGATCAACAAGTCATCTATCCCATTTTCATGAAGGCTCCTGTGTGGTAAAAACAATCTTCAGTTATAACGGGAATTCATTACGAGCAGCAACTTCAAAGATTTATCTGCGAATAATTCGATTCTCTTTCGCATCTTTTCAGTCGATGATACCTATGAAGTTTTATGCGATCTTATGGTTTCAGGGTTAGGATAATTTTAGGTTACGCTAGCATTTTGGAAAACATTTGGTTTTCAGTACATTTCTACGACATTTTTCAAACACATTTTTGTTGAGTCCCATACTCGATGCTTGCTTTGGGGAGAACTTTTCTTGAGAGGAAGACTCTGAAACATGACGTTGTGAGGTTTCTTGGCTACCTATTTTTCTCGTAACACTTGCCCCAAGCTTTACGCCTGGTATCAATTTACATCTACGCGGACAGTTGGTCGGAATCAAGAGATGAAAATGAAGGTGAGACCGCCGCACCGAAAATTTCCTGTTGTGACGGAAGCACTTTAAGGTCACATGACAGACTTCTTGTATTCAATCTGATCATTTTGAAATTTAGTGGTTAGTTCAGTTGTTGGTTAGTCGTTAACCGGTCATAACTTCAGTTAGTCAATACAATATATGTTATGTTATCAAATAAAGTATAAAACTTCATTCAGTGTTATATTTTATGGTGTTCTCTAAACTCAACCCAAACATCACAACATATGGCGCCCCACGTTGGGAGAAAACAAATTTATCCATGCAAGGAGGTTTGAATGATGCAAAAGGTTGAGAAATTGAGGGCAAAAACGCCAGACAATTCGAGAAGACTTTTTGCAGAGATGATTCATGCGCAGAAGAATTTGAACATAAGTTTTATGAATCAATAATGGCATGCGAGTGACATCAAACAATCCCGCCGAGGCTTTTCCTCAGCTAACTTCGGTTGGGTTGATAAAAAGGTAAAAGAAAGTAACAGATTCTTCTACGAGGACAAAATATAACATGTTTATACCAAAGAAGCTGATCATGAACTGTGACGTCGTCATCTGTGCGCTATAAAACAAGATGGCTTACAATAAGCAAGATATATGTAATGATTTGGACTTCATTTCCAGAATAGAAAGCGTATGGGACGAAACCCACCGAAAAGGCTGCACCCGTAGTTTAAAATCAGCTGGCGATAAAATTTCGATGGAGTGAAGAACTTTGCGAAGGATTTCTTTGGACAAAAATTAAATTGAAGACGATAGAGAAGGTGAAAAGAAGCAAATAGCAGAAGCGTGCAAACTTTTTCTTCGTCTGGATCAGCAGGGACGTACAGCAGATTGCGAACCAAGAGGAGAATTCTTTCCAACAAAAGATCATCATCTTCATCTCTATCAGCAACATCCTGTTCAAATCATTAATGGCAAATCATAGACCGTGAATCATAAACCGCAATAAATCAATCATAAATCATGTATCATATAAATTGTTCAATGAGTCATTAATCATTATTCTAAATTATGAATCATAAATCTTGAACAATTAATCATTCATCATAAATCATGATCAAGTTTCATATATCATGCTAAATTGGTCATAAATCATCATCATAAGTCATTAATTGTTAGTCATAAATCATGAATGGTTAATCGTAAATCATGAATGGTGAATCGTAAATCATGAATAGTGAATCGTAAATCATGAATAGTGAATCGCAAATCATGAATAGTGAATCCTTAATTATGAATGGTGAATCTATTGTTTCTATTGAATTGTCAAATCCATTTCAAAGGCATTTCAAAAATTAGTCACTTAATCCTTTGAAATAGTTATGAATGTCTAAAACAAGAAATACTCAAGTGAAATACTCAACACAAAAGAAAGAAGTACCTTCTGAAGTATTGCTGCAAGATGACTGCTTACTGCGGACATAGCAGATTTTTGAGTAAATGCCTTATGAAAGGAAAGATAATGGGGCATAATAATCATAAGAGATAATGAAAATGGTATGCCACTGTTGCTTGAGAAATTCATTATACCTGATTTCAAACTGTGTATAATAAGACAGAGGCAGAGTAGAGTAAAAAAAAATTCTAATCGCAAGATGTACCTCTTTGTAAGATTGAAGATATGACATCAATTCCAGTTCATGTGCTTGTCGCTCAGATGAATCATTCGCATGTTCTTCCATAGGATTTTGCTCAAAGCAGAGGTGCGGGGCCGATGTCAAATTTACTAGGAGTCTTTTATAAAAGAAAATTCATGAAAACTGTGTGTTATAGCGTCAAGTAGCAGTGCTACAATCAGTGATAAAATTTTGATGAGGGTAAAACCAATGCTTAAATTAATCGGCTCTGTATGAAATTACAGATAGTGATGTCGAATTTGGCTCTATTGTTGAATTTGGATCCAATTTAGAATGAACTTTGAGTGCTACACTGTTGATTCAAAAGTTTGACAGTTTGTTTTGCTGATCATATCGTAATTTAGAAGCATTCAAGATAGCCCACTTGATTCACTCGCAATCAATTGTTGGATTAATAAATGGATGCATTTATCATCATGTACATGATACCTTAAAATGATGTCACTGAGTCCTCTGTCATCTGGGTTGGAAACAATCAAAGGAACAAGGTCCTACAAATGGGAAAGACAATGAAGGCATCAAAGATGATCAAATCAATCAATACCAATGGAAACATATAGGCCATTTTTTGAGATATAGATTCTGAACAGCTGAATAGATTTTCATTATTTTTAATGAGCAACAAAACTTACATTTTGAAGTAATTTTGAATATCCCAACTGCCTCCTAATATCACAGATCTGCAAGTTTTCATGCCTTAGGAACCTTATTATATCTTTGAGGCTTTCTAGAAAAAATCAAATTTCAAACATAAGCCATTTTGATGTAAACGCATCTAACAATTTTTTCAATATGATTACATACATCAATGGCATGTCATTTAACAGAACCTTAAGGAAGAGAGAAATACCTGGTGGTGATAATTACTATGATGGTGATAATGATTATGATGATTATGATGATGATGATGACTATGATGACTATGATGATTATGATGATGATGATTATGATGATTATTATTATTATCATTATCATTATTATCATGATGTTGATGATGATGCACTTCACTTTTCAATCCCAGACAATAACCTTGTGTTTGCTAAATGCATTCCATTGTGGAAAATTGTCAAACCTTGAAGCGCAATTCAAGGGCCATTCTTCTTTACATTCCCTTGAGAGAATGCCTGCCTCACATCCTTTGGGATAGAACTGAATGCAAATTAAAAAATACTGTTTCGTGGCATGCTGCCTTCTCCACAGTAACATGATGGAGTGATATTATTATGATGGTTTGGCTCTTACATAGACAGTATTGAAAGACATGGCAATTAGAAAACATTGAGCAAGGAACACTACCAAAGCCACACCTTTCTCTAAAGTAAAAGTACAGTTTCTTCATGATACTGTTGAGAACATTCTTCCATATGGCTTAATAATATAGGTCCTAATAAGGATAGGTTGAACTGTTAACATTGGATCTTACGGTGGGGATAGAGTAGAACAATGATCGTTTTATCTATCTATCTATCTATCTATCTATCTATCTATCTATCTATCTACCTATCAATCTATCTAACAAGGAATTAACGACAACCACAATGGCATGTACACACACATGCTTGCCACATCAATGGTACCCTCTTCCGAGTTCTTCAAAAAGTCCAAAATTGAAACGTCTCAGACTTGCCAATGCAATCAGCAGCTATCAATCGTCAGTCTTTTCTGGAGATGCCAAGCCGGGCACAAGAGACCTGGTAACCCAAATCTTATTTACAATGCCCAAATTAGAGAAAACAAAGGTCTTTCTATGAGTGAGTTGCAAATTTTCATGTGAAACAGGGCTGCTTTGAGAGAACTAGCTCTGGGCTTTGGTGAACTGGACAGTTGATTGATTGAAGGATTGGAGGGGCAGCAATGGTTTTTCGATAAGATGGTGGATGAAATTGAACAGTGAATCGTAAGGAGCCAATAACTTAAGTTTATCAAATGGTGCTTCCTTCTGTTTGTCAAATTTTGTACTGAATAGAGGTTTGCAAGAAGACTTTCATGAATCTTTCCAGCAAATCAACAATAATGATAATCAATAATGAACAATATGATAAATTTGTTTGAGAAAATATTCATCACCTATGCAATCAACACTCTTGAAATATTCATCGCCATCATTGTAACCAATACTAGCGACAACACATACAAGTTCAGTATTCACTTCCATTTCCAACCAGTTAATCTGCTGAGAAAAAGTCGAAGGTTAGGCCTACTCAAATTATAGGCCCCAGAAATCGACGAAAATCGTAAATTGAGTCTCTCAGATCCTTTGAAATGATATGACAGATCATTTAGCAATAAAGCATCGTTTGATACATGAGGATCTGCACTGATTCTCGCCCCCTCAACCTCACCCTCACATACTTAAACAAAGTCACCATAAGCTGCTGCGTATGAAAAGGGTATTTGAAGATGAAGGATTCTTGATTACCCAGGTAAAGCATCCCGTTACATCCCGAAATTAATAAATTTTCTTAGTGCCTTATGAAATATCAGATCGAATACCTGTAACTGAATAATTCCTTGATTATCAATCAAAACAGAATGAACTCATCACATCTTTTCCTTCCCGGCTTCTTGAATTGGCGGGAAATCATGTGCTTTCAATAAGAGGTTTGCCTCACTTCTAAGCAATGGACCGTTGTGTGTCCGGAGTTGCTTGGCTCCGAGAATTGCGCGCTTCTTGTCGATAGTCTTTCATGGAACCTTCTTCTGCCATTCGCATGAGGCTGTTGTCAAATTTTCAGATGCATTTTGCCATTATTGCGTTGTCACTAGCTCTAATCCGTCCGTATAGTGATTCTTTCCCAGCTTATTTCTTGTTCGGATCTTTATCCAAGATGGCTTCTTCGGAGTGTTTCAAACACTCTACTTCAAACCATCAAAATATCAATGAAGTGCGCTACTGCTTTGGCACTTTAGTGGAAATAATGTTCGCTGTGTATTACCCAGCATGCGAATGCCACATGGCAGTGACGTCACAGCTAAATGTCCGACCCTTTCTGCCAAGCCAGGATAAATGTGGAGGATGGGTGACGGAAAGGAAACGTGGCAGTAAACTTCCCGGTCATAAGCTCTATAAAAGAAAGTGAATGGATTGGAAAAAACGTACCAAGAAGCCTTCCTCTGCTCCTAATCAGGGCAGGGTAAGAGTGAAGGAAGAAGACGAAGCCAAGATAGATAAGGGCAAAGCTATTACATTGATTGCATTCGACTAGTTCTCAAGTGTCGTAGAACCGGTTTCTAATAACAGTGCAATGATCTCAGTAGAATAATCTTATAGATGCAATGCTCAGTATCCTATCGGTGTGATATTCAAGTCATCTCATCTTAGCATCAGCAGGGAAGCAATTTTCAACCCCACATTTGTCATCACATTTGCAAGAATTTTACGTCACATATGCAAGGCTAGACTTGCGATTCACTCCTATCACCTAAAAGGAGAAATCCCAACTACCGAAAAGTAGATGATAAAGACAGACAGCTTTGCAAGAATTTTAGGTTTAATAATGTAGAAAAATTCATCAGCGCTTTATCTTATTCAATTCGTAATGAAAAATTCATGATGATCACTTCCATGTTTACCTACGTTGGGATCTTTTCATTGAAAGAAAGCAGCTGCCTTCGTTCCAAAGAAAGGAGGTCTTCAAAACGAGGTCATTGTTCTGATGTCAGGATTTATACATATGTATCTCAATTATTAATGAGTGACTTTAATCTTGAATTTTATTGGTTGCTTGAGAAACTTCTTTGCTTAGATCTGGTTAAGTAGCCAATCAGACGCTTTTATTTTATGTCAAGTGATCTTACGTTTAATTGCTTTAAATTCTACCTCACGGTTGGGCGTTGGCATTTCAGGCCTTCAAGAGACATCGTTACACAACTCTTGGAGTGCTCTTCTGTCAAGACTTGCGCATTCAAATAATAAGTTATTTGCCTACCTTTCCATTCCACGATGGTAAGTAACCTAATAAAGAATAGTTTTACTTTTGAATTATGATGGATTTCTGCTTTCTTGTAGATAGAAGCTTCTGCTTTGATTCGAATGACTTTCTAAAGCACCTTACAAATATGTCAATTGTAAGATTTAGATACACTTACACTGCTTGATGGAATTTTTCTATTCTATGAACGGTTCTTCTTGGATAAAGGAAACTGTGCATGAAAAGTTTGACACAACAAGCAAGCAGATATTCATTCGAAATTATAAACTTAATTCATTGCATACATTACAATTTCATAGCAAAGTTCGAATATCCCAATAATGAAGTTGTTCCACCCTTAATTCAACAGAATGGAAGTCAATAATTTTACCACACTTAAACCATCAACACCTGTATAATTTCGTTACCTATGCAGAGTGCTATGCAGAATCAATAAGCATATTTGTTTTGTAATTCAGTCCTTGTACAATAAGATCCTATGTGTAAAACAACTTTGCTAAACAGTGAATGGAGGACTTAGAGCTAATTCAGAAATACTCACATGAGCATATTTTAGCTGTGATATTTCAATTGGATCTACAGTAATGCTAAATCTTGGGCGTGGCGCAGCAGGTCGAATGCACAGCTGTTTTTCATAAGCAAGAAAAATGGCCTTACATTGTTATGATGCGCATAGGGAATATGCAGAAATTGAACACTTCAAATCTGCTTATTCAAGCTTTGCATAACGCAGTTTAGCTAAAATCTTTTCCAAACAATCCGTAAATCGTATTGCCATCCTACAGTTGTAGCAAACCACCCATTTTATTCAGAAACAGTGAGTTGGGAAAGGAATCAACTACCAGATAAAACTAGTAGCGAAGTCTCTATAAAAAATGTACATGAGGAAGCCAGTTAGTACTGCTAACTACCAATGGCCTTCATGGTAGAACTTGATTCAATTGGCAACTTAGACTACAGTCCGTCGGCATAAAGTTGACCGATGAATCTCAAAGCTACGGGTTCTTTACTGTTTTTCATCAACCCCCAGCAAGAGCTGCACAACTTGAGTAATCAGGTCTGTGCCATCAACTGCCTGGGAGCTGATGGTACTGGTGGTAGTCCACTGCATTGAAAAGAGCCTCCCTGATCTGGTGTAAATCAAAAATGGTTTCGTTCTCTCGCTGTTCGGCTGATCCAAACATAAGACAAAATCTTACCAATAGTTCTTGACGCTGGCTCTTTTGTTGACTTAAAGAAGTTATAATATCTCTTCGAATCTGATATCTTCTTATGGATGAAATGCTCTTACAATTTGTAAATTAAGCAAACAGCGGTCTTTTTGTCATTTGCAGTCAATTCAATTCAATAGGTAATAGTGGGAAGGGCAGATGGCATAGTAGTTAAAGCAATTGTCTACAGTGAGAGTAATTCCCGCTCGCGACGTTCTCGTTCACGAATTCCTCTCCTCTCGTCCTTTGTTCCTCTAGCGGTAACAAAACTTGGAGTTTAGTGCAGTGAGAAAAGCGACTGGCTGCCCTACCCCACAATGCCGTCGATCAGAATGGTACCTCTTTTACAAGGTGTTCCTTACTATCCTATAGAGTATGTGACTCAAATTCGCTTAATCACTTATAACGATTACCAAATCATCTAACATATTCAGCTATATTCTACTGAATTAGTTGATATCCTGCATCAAACATGTTAGCAGTAATTCTGCCATTTCCTTTTACAGAGAGAGTGCATTTCAATCCACGTTGGGCAAGCTGGTGTTCAGTGCGGCAATGCATGCTGGGAGCTTTACTGCTTGGAGCATGGAATTCAGCCAGATGGACAAATGCCAAGTGACAAGTCCATTGGAGGAGGAGATGACTCATTCAACACGTTTTTCAGTGAGACAGGAGCAGGAAAGCACGTGCCAAGGGCGGTATTCATCGATCTTGAGCCTACTGTTGTTGGTATGCTATTCGTGATTACTTCTGCTTCACTCACCTGAACTCGCCACTGCAGACTGATGCAGAAAAAAGTTGAATGTCCTTCCCTCGCTGTTTGATAAACAGAATTGCACCCATCAGCTGTGAATACAAAGGGAATGCTACAGTCCATGAGCGACCACTCATGGTGGCTATTTGTGTTGAACTTCCATACCCCCTTCCTAAAATGCTGAGGGTTAAGTGGGAATCAGCATGTGCCATGTCTAGCCTCTCTGACCCAACCGGAGGCTTTCAATTAAGGAAATTTCCCTCTAGGTCATGGACGCGAACTCTTTAGTCCACATCTGAGGCCGTATTGCAAATGACGTCCGACTATCTTTACTTCCTCTCTCGTTCATTCCCTTCACGCCAAATTGATAGCTTCCACAATGCCAATTTCCAACGACGTTGTATGACGTCAATCTGAATCGAAAGGACGTGAGTGAGCTCTCCTTTGCCCCAATCGCTTTGTACGGGCAATCAGATCCGCAAAATGATTCATCCCATTCTCTCCATGTAATCTTCCCGCTTCCTGTCTATTATTGGACTTGTCGTCTAAGCAATGACGTCAAACAAGAGCAAAAGCAAAACATGTCCAGCTTGATTGCATTCTTTCTATAAACATACATATCATAATTGCTCTATTTCCCCTACGGAGCACTCAGTGATTTTATCACTTGTCTCTTGGACATATTCACATACGTAAATACACATTATAAATATGGGACAGCTTTCAAAACAATAATCTTTTAGGGCATATTTTTGTCATTCAAGCTAATTGGTGGCACCTTCATTCGTGTTGGGATTCATCATATTACCGAAACGCACCACAACCATAAGACACCAAATACAGAACTGTGCTATTCATAATCAATAGACATGGCGTTTCTTCAAATCGTTGATTATGAATGATTCATCACAGATCATTCATCACAGATAATTCATCGCAGATCATTCACCACAAGTCATTCATCACAAATAATTCATCAAAATCATAAGCCATTGTATTTTCTGTGTTTCAGATGAGGTAAGAACAGGAACATATCGCCATCTCTTCCATCCAGAGCAATTAATTAGTGGAAAGGAAGACGCAGCCAATAACTATGCACGAGGCCATTATACTGTTGGCAAAGAAATGGTTGATCTTGTTCTCGACAGAATCAGAAAACTAGCAGATCAGTGCACAGGGCTACAAGGTTTTCTAATTTTCCACTCCTTCGGTGGGGGCACAGGATCCGGCTTCACATCTTTACTGATGGAACGTCTTTCCGTTGACTATGGGAAAAAATCAAAATTGGAGTTTTCTATCTATCCTGCACCGCAAGTCTCAACAGCTGTTGTTGAGCCATACAACTCTGTTTTGACAACTCACACAACACTAGAACATTCAGACTGCTCATTCATGGTGGATAATGAAGCCATCTATGACATTTGTAGACGGAATCTAGACATCGAACGACCATCATACACGAATTTGAATCGTCTGATTGGCCAAATTGTGTCCTCCATCACGGCCTCTCTTCGATTCGATGGTGCTCTCAATGTTGATCTTACCGAATTCCAAACAAATCTAGTGCCTTATCCTCGAATTCACTTTCCCCTTGCAACTTACGCCCCCGTCATCTCTGCTGAGAAGGCCTACCATGAGCAGCTGACAGTTGCTGAGATAACAAGTGCGTGTTTTGAACCGTGCAACCAAATGGTAAAATGCGACCCAAGACATGGCAAGTATATGGCATGCTGCTTACTGTACAGAGGAGATGTCGTACCTAAAGACGTTAATTCAGCAATAGCCACCATCAAGACTAAGAGAACCATCCAATTTGTTGACTGGTGCCCGACTGGTTTCAAGGTTGGTATCAACTATCAGCCACCAACTGTTGTACCCGGAGGGGATTTGGCCAAGGTGCAGAGGGCTGTTTGCATGCTTAGCAACACAACCGCCATTGCCGAAGCATGGGCGCGTCTTGATCACAAATTTGATCTGATGTATGCCAAGCGTGCATTTGTGCATTGGTACGTAGGAGAAGGTATGGAAGAAGGTGAATTCTCAGAAGCAAGAGAGGATTTGGCTGCCCTTGAGAAAGACTACGAAGAAGTTGGGGTTGACTCAGCAGATGCTAACGCAGAAGAAGATGAAGAAGAGTATTAGAAGTAATTTAAGAGTAATGAAGGAACTTATCATGAAAATACATAAAAGATAACTGGGTACCATTCTACAAGAAGGAACGAGAAGGTTAGGACAGACATTCAGAATAGTGTTCATTGTAGAAAGTTAAAGTACTGAAATTATACAAACTGTTGTTACCTTGAAACTTTTCTTGTCATGCTTTGAGTTCTCTTCATTTCCTCACAATTGCAAACTAAAATACATTACTGCATGCTGGATTTAAGGAGGATCAGCCTACCGAAATCTGACATTAACAATAATGCAATTTGAAAAATTGCTGCATGAAAGACGTGTCACTTAAATGGACAATGTCAAGCTGTTCTTATATGGTCCATACAGGTCTGAAAGCAAAGCTGATTTAACAGTCATTTTTGAATATAGATATTGGTGCGCTTAAAAGGATTGGGAATGTAATACACAAATATTCGCAAATTTAAGAAACCGTTTACTCGGTTGATTAGTCTAATTTTTAGTTTCGTCGTAAGGATTAGAGACGAAACCAAAGTGAGAAGGCAAAAGTTTATGTCTAGGTGCAATAAGATGCGAGGGTAGATCGCAATGATAAGATACGAACTGAGTTAGTTTCCTTCGTTGGAAGGACTACTTGAGATCAGAAAGCTTTTAATTAGCAAATCAGCCGCTGCCATTTAGATTACATCAAGATAAGAGCAATGTGGAATCGAGACAAGAAGCTGCGGTTTTCTTCATTACCACAACCCCACTAACAATCTCTCCTAAACTTACAATGAAGCATAATGCTAGTGAGATTACGCTGATGGAATAGATGTCGATAACGCTTGTTTACAACCATTAGTCTGCGCTTTTATATTGGAATCGAATGCTTTTACGGTGGCGTTCACTGACCTGTAACTCGCTTATAGAAGAGTATTCAGTCACCCTGCTGTTTTCATTCGTGATTTATAAGAAATGACCTAAACCCATTTGAAACAAAAGTGCTTTCATCTCAAGTTTATTGATGCGGTTGCGTACAAGCAGTGACTTGACGTTACACTTAAGAGATTAAGAAGCAGTCCATCTTTGCACTGTCCCTGTGAGGACCAGCCGAAAGTGTTCTATAAGAACTAGCATATGTGTTCGCAAAACGAAAGCACTTCTAGTAGGACTTCGACCCGGCCACCGGACATTAATTTCCATTCAATTGTATACGGCTGAGCAGTAAAAATAGAAGACGTTTCGGTATTACGCATTCAGCAAGAGTGGCAGAGGGACATTGTCGGTTAAGGAAAGAGGTGGCTTGCGCAGAATGACTCAAAAGGAAAATGTCTTTTTATCAAACTAGAAACTCAAGAGTCGATCTCATAATTGAATGAGTTCTATACTTTCTAAAAAAATAACCAATATACGAAAAATTTCCCTCATATTCTACAAAACAGGCTTTGATTGAGATGTGAACATAGTATCAGGATTTCCTTTAGAAAATAAATTTTGGCAGACAAAGTCATAAGGAGGAGCTCCAATCCAACATTGGTAGCTTGATAGGTTACGATTTTGCCAAGACAATAAGACCCTGCCGGCATTTTTACTTGAAACTAGTTGTGTTCCTGAGAGAAGCACAATCTCTCTTAGGGCTTAGGGATGGTGGTCATTAAAAGGAGTAGACCTTGATTGAAGAGCAGACTATTAGGGGTTCGATGACTTTCCTGATACCAATGCTAGCACTAAAGGCATTTGGACCATGCGTTAACGAGTGACGCACAAGGCCCATTATGCTAGAGTCATCTTTATCCAAGACAAAATGACAGTAATTCATTGGAAACAGTATAAATCTGTCGCTTAACGCCCATTAATTTGTTGAAAAGTTTATGGACTTTGTATCAAAAACTGCCACCTGTGAATATTTAGCACAGTGAGAACCCAAGTGACTGGGGTGGACATGAGACAGAAAGCTGCTTAAAGAAATTGTCCTGGTCGTTATTGCAGTATCCATACTTATATTGGGTGATCTGCGCGACATGACTGCATTTACCCAAAGAGGGATTTACATCGGAAAAACATAAATTTGCTTTAAAGGTCCAGAAATGGTTGAGGCCACGAGAAAGTTCAAGATGGATTAATCAAAGCCAATCAAAACTAATTTATGATTTGAAACAAATATCAAACAACAAAAGTGGCGACTTTGTTTACATTTGCAACATAGCTGAACGTTCTCAAAATGAGGCAAGTTAGCATGCAGCATGCATCTCTGTCACAGGCTTACGGTCACATTCCAGTCCAGTTGCATGGTAGGTAGTAACATTGCCACAACGAAGGGGCTTTTAAGTGACAACAGTAGAAGTGTCATGCCCAAGACTCGGTCTAACCAGAACGAGACCCATGCTTAAGATTAGAGGAAGATGCATATTTGTAATAATAAAGCCAACTGGAACTGCCATAAGAAAGAAGTGTCAATTGAGTCCAACGTTAGAGTATAGGAGGAAGAGTGGGCTTTATACTGTCGCTGGAAATAAAAGGGCATTTGTCAAGTTGCTTGCAAGAGCAAATAAGCCACCACTTTCATGGAAATCTTTACTATTAAAGCAAAGCATACTTATATGTTTAATAATTTACATTTTATGCTACAAAATACAACAAAATTAATTATATACATTTAACGTAGAATAGTTATGAAAAGTCTGCACAAATATTTGCATATTGATAGAACGCCAAAAAACCTCTTCTACTGCGCTTCATTACTCTAGACGTTTTTTTAGCAAAGCAAGCTACAGTCAGCTGTTTCTACCTCAGCATTCTATATTTTCACATATACACTATCATACATTCTTTCTGCTTTTAATGAATCTAAGTTCTTGCTGCCATCTTTATGGACACTGGCCTAATATGGTAATATTGTTGTGTCGCCGTGAAGGAAGACAGCACAATATTCTCCGTACGAAATCATTCCCTATCTGATAAAAGCATTTGACGGAGGCAGTCTTGCTTCTAACCATTTTTCTTCTTGCTCCTTAACAGTTTCCAATCGGCTAGCCTGGCGTCTGCAGTTCTTCCTTCATTGTGCTCCCGTTTGAACTCCTTACACACGCAAGTACTGACGATCTTAATGCGATACCTCACGACAGAGCCATCATCCGGGCAAATGACGCGAACCTTTTTGTACCGGAAATTACTGGCTGCACATCTCCAACGATGCTTTGCCTTCTGAAGTATTCTGTTATAGTTCCGTCCATAAAGAAGCTGGGTCAGTCGGAACTTTGGTAGGCAGAAGCCACCGCAGAGGGAGTACCGCACGGGCTTGAGACTGGTACAGTTTCGCTCTTTGTTTCCGATGAATCTCGATACACGGACCTTTCTGCAGCCACCTGTAATGTTTCCATCTAGAAAAGGAGTTCAACTATTGAAATACTCATGCATATCTACGCAATCCTGTTCAATGAATAAGCCTTATTCTGTGGATTATCCCTATGATGTCACATAAGAATTGATGTGTTGGCAGGTGCAATGGTTTGCGATATTAATCGACCCGAACGTTCACTGATATTAGAAAAAAACGCCTAAAATATCTTACTTCTGCTGCTGACAAATGTTGTTTATAGAAACAACTTGCTTTCTGATAAGATTTTACGCTTACAACTAACTAGTGGAAGATCTTACCGAAAAGTTACTTATGATGGTGGTCACTCTAAGGGATGGGGGCCACCCTACCCCGGGATGGGGGCCACCCTACCCCCCAACAATGGCGATGTAAGGACTTTGGCTCTTTCTCCTAGGGAGCTATATGGACTAACCTTAGAACAACAGAGCTGTTTTCTGTTCCTAGTTATCTAAAGCGCATTGTCAGTTCTCTTGCTTAATTAATTTAATTGCTTAATTGAGGAAGCTGGGCCAGAAAAAATATTCTCGAAGGCAAAAGTTGCCGAGAGCTTTTTGTTGCAACATCAAGTGACAGGTATATTTTTTAGAGTTCATTGGAAGTTTAACAAGGGATAATTGAGCAAAAAAACCATCAGAACCTTAATTATTGCGCTAGAAATGCAAGTTACTAGCTGATTTAATTTTGGCTTTCTCGCCACCAAAGCAGCTCTACACCCGATTCCGGTCTGCCGATGCAAAGAAGTGTATACTGTGGACACAGACAATGGCATGAAGTTGATGGTTTAGGGTTAACACAATGGGACCACACATTATGTACTCTGGTTGAAGTTAATTAGCTGGTAACAGTCGATGAAGTCCTCATGTTCACACTAAGATTTGACGTTTTTGCTGTTGCCTCCATTAGAATATTTTGTTGGATAAAGTCGTACCCCTCTCGTATGCATTAGAATATTATGGTGGTTCACACCTGGCACTTTTTGAACTTCATGTGTCAGATCAAAATGGCCTGGTACAAGACGACAGATTGTTATGCAAGCAATTCTTTCAAACCATTGAAAGTTGTTCTTGGACGAAAATAATGATAAGAATGTATTGATGGTGACGGTACGCTGAACATGAAAATTTAATGAAATATTACTTTGTTGGAGAATATCTTTGTTCAATCGAAGTCGAGGAAGTGGAACGATTGCAAGAAAGGGAAATAAAGCAGGTTTCAAGGCTTTGCAAGAAGACGGGAACACCCAAAGCAAGCTGAAGACAATTGAAAGTTTCTTGGCAAATGATATTTCGTGATAAGTAAATTGTTGGGTCAAATGATGACATAAATCAACAGCACCATAAAGGATTCAGCCATTTTGCAAATTTTTAAAAATTCAGACGATCATGAAGATGTGAAAACTGTTGTGAATAAGCTGAAGAGCTCTCTAATAGGTCCGTTTTTTACTCGATCTAAAACTAAACAAATCAGTGAAAATAACTGGACACAGTAACGCACAAATGTACACAGCGTTGTTATTTCGAAAAAGAATGATTGCGTGCATGATTTTATATTTGAAATACGACAGCTAATTGTTTTTTCTTATCGTTAAACCACATATTGAAAATTGTACAGAATTTAGTGGATATGGATTTAGATCGCTTAATTCTATTATAAAAAGAATAAAATTAAGAATCTTTCACAAGAAACAGCGAAAAAAAACAACCTCAAACATGTGACGAAAATGAGACGTTTTGATCGTGACATCATTACCCACGAACAAGAAGTAGGCTATGATGATGATGATGACTGTTATTATGCTAATTAGGCTTTTTCGGATGATGGTGATGGCCATGAAGGTGGATATCATGATGAAAATGATGATGAAAATGATGATGATAATTTTGATAATGATGATACGATGGCGACGATAGCGGAGACAATTATTACGACGGAGGTAATGATGATGATGAAAAACGGTCTGCTGATTATGATGAAAATGGTGATGATGATGGCCATGGCCATGATGATGATGATGATGATGATGAAAATAATGATGATGTTGCAATATGATGATTATGATAATGACAATTAGGAGGATAATTCTGATTGCGATTATGACTATTATGATGATGATGATGATAGTTATGATAAAATAGGAGGATTATGATGACGACGATAACAACTATGATGATGATGAAATTTGATGATTACGATAATGAAGATGATTAATATCATTATGACAGTGATGATGATGACGATTATGACGATTATTATGGTGATGGTGATGATGATGTTATTTGGGCACTTGTGTGAATGCTCGATTGTGCTGGCTTACAGAAGCCTGTTATTGTCTAGGTCACCAATACTTGCAAAGGGTGAGGATTTGAATTCGTTTGCAACAATACACAAAGGAAATCGCTGCGGTTTCATTGAATTGTACTTAATTCAACTAATTTTCCGTAATCAATCATTAATTGATTGCCAAATCATTTCCTTCCTGCCATGCTAAGACAGACAACTTCGATTAAGAAGGTCGTAAAGCATCTTGCCGTAGATGCATGTTGAGAATCATTGTAATGCCTTACGTACTAGGATTTCTTGGAACAAAAACAGCATGAATTCTTGTAACTGCTATTCATGTAATGCTAGTAAATGTTCAGGAACTTCGAAATTTGTATAAACATAGCAGTTACAAGAATTCAAATATGAGTACAAAAATATGCGCTGTTTTCCAAAATTATTTCCATGTTTAGCGGCAATATCTACGCAGCATTGCAGCTACCCATGAAAAAAGCATGTAGCAGGATAGAATGATTGTTGGCTACAGAGCAAATGCCGTGGCACCATTCATGAGAGTACGAAGTACCACTCTATGTTAACTTGATAGCGCGACTCGTTTTATCATCAGATCACTAGGTAACTGAAGAAGTTTTTCCTTGAATCTGTCAAAGCATGTTTTCATTTGAATGAAGAAAGATCATAAAATAGGTGTGAAGATAGAGTGTTGACAACTCTTAAACTGAAAATCAAACGATTAACGCGAAGACTTGCTATCCATCGTTTCTGTTTGAACAGCGGCCCTTGAACTTGGTGTTGACTCCAGTTTTGATATAACATTACACGAAAAAGGCTTCTTTCTGCAATGATAATCAAACACTTCGTCTTCAGCCCATTTGGCGTTATCTTCGCGGTGAAAGGAGATAATTTCTAAAAGAAATCACACCTTCAACTCGAATAAAAGGTTGTTCTTGGTTATCGCAACATGGAGCGACGACGATAGAAAGTTATGAAAATAAAATATGCCTTCAGATGGCAATATCTATTAGGAAGTGTGTATTTAGTGCTCTTACCCGAATGCAAATAGTACGGAGTTGTAAAATCGAGGTCCCCTCCAAACTTTGCCTTTCTTTTGAATTTTCGAATCTTAGACCGCAGGGCCTTCCTAAATTCTTGAACCGTTTTTTCTGGTGAACGAAATATCTTTACTTGTACATCAAACCTCGTACGATTAAGTTGCCAAAAACTGCATTCTCTTATAAGCAACAATGCAAACGCCACAAAAACTAGCTGGGTAACGCTGTAGTGAGCCATTGTAAATGCATGCAAATTCAATGTTTGTGCTTTGGCAGATGATGGAAGCAGCAATTACTTTGCAATGATGAAGTGCAGCTGATGCGACAGGAAACGTACAAGCCTGGAAAGGCACGAAAACAGTGTGTTGTACACAAGCAGAGACCACAAAGCGTGAAACGGCGTACAATAATGTGATGTGGGCATTCAAGTCTCACGTCTTAAGCTAACAAAAGAAAATTGTTTTTAATTCAGGGCACTAGAGCAAAACAAAACAAGCTAAACCACGTGCAAGGCTAAACGTCACTCACTCTCACTAAACCACTTTGTCTCTTTATCGTTTCAAAACAGAGACTCCTCATCCAGTCTCGCTTCCCTCTGGAGAAAAGGTGGTGGAAACAAAGATCTACCGTGCGTGGGACAGGAAATTTGCGAGAAACTGTAACATGACACGAGTTTAGACTTTTAGTTGATAAAGCTCCTAAGAGAGCACGTCTATAGTAGTGTTTTGTACAATAAGAATGCTTCTTTCAAATAGGGAAAATTTATTACAAAGTGCCAGATAAAAAATGTTGTTAAATCGTAAGACAAAACTGGATAAACCTGCAAGAGATAACCGCATATCGACAGAGATAAACAAAGCCACAGAATAACCATCCACGAACCAAAACGGAATAAAGTTGAAACCAATCAGCGATTCTCTGCTGATCATTTAAAAGCCAATCAAAATGCTCAAAACACAATAGATTGCTTCAGCAAGTGGTTAATGGCGGCCATTTTGCATTTCAGAAGCAAGATATTAATCCTGTCAGATCATGTTATCTGCAAGGAAGAGTTAGTACCAAACCGTACAATAATTCTTATAGTTAAGTGGTCATGCTAAAATCCATTGTTTAAATTCTTCGATTCGACCCTAATTCTTAGACTTTTAGGAGCAAGTTCGACTTTTTCTCATTCGCCTTTATTAGGGCATAAAAGTATAAATTGCTCACTTGAATTATGCAAGGAGGGCATAGTTTTATATGGAAGTAGGAACATTGTTCACTCCGAAGAATAACGAGGAGCAGAGCCAGGGCTCAGGCAATTAAGGTTGGGTGGCTTTTCTAGCGACATCATTAGCACAACCGGGGATCGAGCCATGCGCCCTCTGTGTGCTAGTGAAGCACTTTTGTGCACCATAGCATGCCAATTGCAGAGAGAAGAAAATGTAACCAAATGTGATTTCAAAGGATTGATCATTTGAAAGAGTTCAATTTTGCGACCATTTTGATAAACTGTCGATTCTTCCTTCAATATTAGCGTTGGATTCAACCTATGAATAGTGAAATCACAGTCTCGACTTTCATTCATGATTACGTAGTATTCTGGCGTCCCTTTATCCAGGGGGCGCTCTGAGCAACTTTAAGCATTTGCATGGTTTAGCAAATCTCTATATTCCTTGGTTCCAAAGATGAGCGAAATGTTCTGTCATTTCTAGACATTCAATGTTGTAGAAAAACTTCATGAAAACAAGGCAATGGAAATCAAATCAAAAGATATTGAATGGTGGATTCTATCAAACTTCTTAAATGAATCGTTATTTACCCCCTGGATAGCCCTCATGTATGCAAATAACAGTGTCGTAAGATCAGAGTTGTTTGTCTGAGTCATTGAACGGAGTCTACACCGTTAATTTAAAAAGAAATTCTGACTAATTGAAACTTTATAACAAGTGACTTTTTTAATAAATTATTATTTTCTATTTTAAACTTTCTATCATTTTCCGAGAGACGACGATGAAAAGCCGATCTTACGCTTAAATATATCTGTATTTAAATCAGAGTGTAGCAAAAACCAATAACGCTGCCCAGGGGTTTTCTAGAGAAGTGGGTTTATATTAGGTGGCTGCCTCCTGCATTCATCACTGATAGTATTTCTATTTCGAACAGGAATAATATTAATAATACTTCATTTTTAAAGGGGGTAGCCGCTATTTATCGAGGCAAGGTCGACTTTTTACAACACAGTGCATGATTTGAACACTTTCATGTTGTGAGTTCTAAAGCTCAACGGAGACATTATTATTATTATGACATCTAAGTTCCTTTTGCTTCACTTATGACATCTGCTGTACTCACCCTTAGCGCCGGATCCAATCCAGGTTCTAAGACTGCAATAAGAAGTCATTGTCTATTTAGTAGATAATATTTTTCAGAGGATAAGGGCGGATCCTAGCAGAGCGATCTTTTGCAGTTCGGTGACGTTGATATTTCTAGAAATTTTGCTGATTTGCTTGTCGATGCCTTTCTTAATTACGCCTAGTCCTTCGATGACACCTGGCACAATTTGAGTCTTTATTCCCAACATTCTTGCAATCTCAATTTCCTGATCTTCATACTTTGAGATTTTCTTTGCTACTTTGATGGTTGTGTTACAACTGTCATTATCATTATCATTATCATCATATTCTATTTTGCTTGAGGGACCCAGTACTGTATATAAATTCATTTCATCATTTACAATTGTTTTACGCTTATCTTGCAAACCATTAGCAAGGCTCGCCAATTCTGAACTACCTATACATTAGAAGGTTTGAGATTGTAGTTTAAAGTGAATTTGAATATAAAAAAGGTTTCTATTATAATTTCAAAGTCATTCAATGTTGGCTGGAAAGCTATAGTAAATTTACAATTCATTAATGCCTGGTAAACAATGCTAAGAAGTATAAAAAGTTAATAAACTAATATATGCATGAAAATATAAATAAATCGGATGATCAGAGCAAAATAGCGTCAATATATTTATCATCGAAGATGTCCATTTGTGCCACGTAATTTTAACATGGCCTGAAGGCACAACTTTCACCCTTCTAACTTTTAATATTTGTTCAAATCATCACCACTTAGACTTACGGGCTATTCGAATGGAGAAAGGCTATTACAGCTTGCCTAGGCCCCGAATCCTGTTTTTAGTTAATTTTCGTTAAAATGCTTTCGATGAAACATGAGGAGAGTTAAGAACTGGGATATGTTGCTATACGCTTGCGCTGACACCTATACTCCAGGCTATCGGTGCATCTTGAAAATGGCGACACAAAAAGGCAACGTGCAGCAATTTCGCCAAAGCACTGACATGATAAAACACAATAGGTCATTGGTATGATGGTAAAAGTCCAAAAGAATGCAAATGATCGGTATTCATTGACTGCAACGTTCCATGATATCCAAAGACTAGCTAGATTAGATATTTAATGGTGCCGTAGTGTACATTAACCCCTTAAAAGCGTGCAGACTCATAGCACAGCTGTTGTGAGTTCGAATCCTGCACGAGTCACAATAAAAGCACCATTGGCGAGGAGGGCAATGGGAAACCACCTCATCAACTCCCTTTTTTCTAGAATAAATTCAGAGCACTCTCTTTCTTGTTTCTAATAGGGACGAAATTAAGTATGCAACACAGTTTTATCAAACTAAGACAGCTACTGACCATGTGAAGAACCTGAGAAGTATTATGGCTTGTAAAAATGCTGGAAACAGTTTAGCCAGATAAATGTGTCGATCTCTGATATTGCATCAACAACGTTGGAGTGTAAGAAAAATAATAGAGGAAAGGAATTGCAAAAGCACATTATAAACGACTGCATTGTGCCTATCTTTTGATGCAAATCATGATAAGAATTTCCTCACACTTTGCAGCATGGTCTGGGAAGCTTAGCAAATTTTCTAATAAATATGAATGAGATCAACCCATCGTAGAAGGACCAGTTCTCCTCACAGAACAGACATTTAGATAGAGTAGAGCTATGAGAAAAATTGGAAGGACAAATGGTACATTATAGAGCAACCAGCATTCTGTAACAACATTGCTGCTACATTACGTTCCTGCTTGCTACTTGCAGATGAGTGAGCTGGCAGGTGAACATTCTTGTAGCTTTCAAGTCACCCAAGTTATGAAGCTCATATTCTTTTTTCTCCTTCTTTTTTTCATGTTTTTTGCCCCTATTTGGTAACACAGGTTGGATACTTGGGCAGCTATCCAGCTCATATGGCCTACTTCATCAGCGCTTATGCCCTCAGAGTTACCTCTGAGTACTCATTTACCGACCTTGAAAGGATGGACAGCTGAGTTGTCTGTTGGCTTGTTGTTAGTGGTTCCGACGTTGGGATAAGAGTAGTATCGAGCCGTTAAACTAAAGATTCCTAACCTAACTCTCTATTCATTAAACTGACATGTCATTAAAGGGAATTACGATATTCAACAGAGTAACTTCATGAAGCTCTTTATTCTGGATCCCGTACACGAAGACGGTAATACAGGTAATACAGGCAAAACTGTTTTCCAACAGAAATAGCTTTCTATCGATTGACACTCGTTATGTGGGTATTCATTTGCACGGTTTCAGAGATGGACTGTTCAATTCGAAACACTCACATTTGATCACTTCAGATATGGACCAAAACAACGGCTTCCACCTATACTTCATTTCAATGGCTTGTCACTATATCCTTAATAAACCAATAATTGAAAGCCGAACCACATAAGAGGTGATCCTTTCTTTCCAAGGTCTAATTTTGGCTTTGAAGCTACTATTATAACAGACCTAGCATACTTAATGTGACAGTCTCCTGTGTTATTGCTTTTGTGCTTCCTTTGATATATGTTTTTGTACTCCGCGATAAGTCGTATCTGATAACGGTAAGATGCGCAGAAAGTCCGGGTTTAAGCTCTAATCAACCATACCTTATCTGGTTAGTGCGCACTGCCTGCTTTTTCAGCTCGATTTGAGCCAAAATTCCACTTTAAGTAATTATCAATTTCAGGTTGATGCATCTATCGTGTTTCGTGTTGCATCAGAAACGCGAGTAAGAACAGTACATTATTCGGTCATGGAGACTATCCTTCTTAACTGAACACAGCAAGGGTATATGATTGATTCTAATGTCAGACAACAGCTTTTGGTGTCCATTTCATTGGATACTACATTACCCAGATAATATCAACACCGTCACCGTACACTCGATTATACAGTATGCTAACCATCGAATTTCTCTCTTCCTTCCTTCTTAATTACGTTATCGTGGACAGAGCTGCTGGAGAAATTTCCTCCATAATCCAGATCGATTGAATCGTTTTGAAAAAGCATGGTTGTTGAATCATGATGCGGACATCTTGCCCACCATGCACCCTCCGCGACCAGCTTGACCTGTTTCTAAACGTCACTAGGCCATGGCTTCCACAGACTTTGCAGCGATGAATTTTCAATCTCTGTTCAGCATCAATTATGCTTTCGACGTCAAAAGGCCGTGAATCTGTTCAATTGTGGTATGCAGGAAGATCAAATCCGATGCAAGCTTCGAGAAGGACTTCCTTCCTGCTGCTCTTGGTACAATTTGATTAAGAGACATTGAAATCGAATTGACCCGATGGATACAACTGAACGGCTGCCCACGCTTCCTTTTTGTGGTAGAGAATCAGTCAGATTGTGCCCGACTTTGATGAGTATAGCAAGTTGATTATCAAAAATTATTTCGACATGGTAGCAGAAAAGCGTCAAAGAGTTAATTGAAATCAAAGTTAAATTCGGGCTGATAGAAAGGGTTCATTGACTTCGCATCTTCCAAAAAGTCTAATTGAGTAGAAGGAGTAATGTGGATCCAAGGTCATTGAATGTCATCAGCTGTCGCTGTCTAAGAGATCTAGGAATCTCCTTGTGAATATCATAACTTTGATTTTCATTTGACTCTTGATTAACGATTGGAAAATTATTTGACCAACCGGCCTAGTTGAAGACACCTAAAAATCATAGGGGTCCAACAGGATTTCTATGCATAAAAGAAGCGGCAAATAGCCGAACAGTTTTCCAGAATGTTTCATCTGCTTGTCTTAATGTCAGCTGTTGATAATGATGAGCGATGGCAAGCGACTCCGCTTGAAGTGCGCGTGAAAACAAACACATGACCTCAAGATTATTCTCTCGCAATATGAAGAGAAGAGAGAAGGAGAAGCCAAGACGTAGTTGGAATCGATGCAGAACGAATAGCAAGATTAAACTGGATAAATGAATGATTCATATTCATGAGAAAGAATTACAAGTAACCACGGATAAAGGAAACATATCGGTGATTGCGTCACTGGAATATGAGTACAATACTAACAGAAAATTTAGAACCAAGAAAATTCAGGCGACGCAACTGCCAGAGATTTGTGCAAAAGACGTGAAATGATCCTGTGTGTGTCGATGTGTGATAACTGAGCTTGGCTGTTTATTAACTATCAACAAGGGTATCCTGTAAAGAGAAACTACGGGGAAAATTCCCCAGTTGGTCAATTGCCTTTTCCAGTAGTGACGGCAAAGACAAAATAGTTTCCTTGCAGTTTGCAATTGAGATCTCTCACTTGATTCTGAGTCATCGCTAATTGCGCCCTTCCTGCAAAGTTCTCCCAGAAGTGACAAATGCTTATAAATATCTTTATACAATATGTTATAGCATACATAAAATCAAGTGAGAGATAGGTGCTCAAAAAAGGCAATTGACTAACTGGAGGAATTTTTCTCGCAGTTACTTTTTTACAAGGCTCCCCTGTTACTCGCTGATTAAGTGATTAATCTAAGGATTGATGTAATTATTGATTACATGATTGACTTCGTGATTGACATCATGATTAACTGAATGATTAACTGAATGATTGACTGAATTATTGATTTAATGATTACCTGAATGATTGACTGTATCATTGACTGAATCATTGACTGAATCATTGACTGAATCATTGACTGAATCATTGACTGAATCATTGGTTGATTGATCAGTTTAATGATTAGACCGTGTTTGCTTCATCTTGTGATAAATCGACCCATAATCAGTCTCTATAATCAATGATGATGCATATTTGTGATAGGTCTGCATTCATTTCCAACAATTTTGAAGTTATGATGATGCGAAATCCATTCATTCTGGTTGATTTTACAACTTTTAACTTTAATCAGCTGGTTAGAAATGAAGACGCTGTCTCCTCGATTATTTTATTCATTGAGACTGCTCATTCCCTGCACGCAATTCATTTAATGCCTTGTTGTATTTCTGCATCATACTTTTTATATCAGATTTGTGCATCATGAACTTTCATACTTTTTATTTCGGTAATATCACCTCCACGATTGCTGCAGTTTATTTCCTTTTTGGTAGTTAGGGTGAAATATTGCATGCATTTTAACCATTTCAATAAAAAACTTAAACTAAAGGTACAATGCATATCAAAAGCTAATCAAAAAATTGATAATCATGATAAGATGAGAGACTAACCAAAAGCCAACAGCCAACTCAGCTGTCCATCCTTCAGAGGTCGGTAAATTGTACTCAAATGCAACTCTGAGAAGAAAAATGGTAGTACCGCAGGCCCACATCCACTGTATAGCTGCTCAAAATGCCAGCCTGTGTTAACAAGTAAAGAAAAAAGATTCTAACATTAAAATCAGTAATCGTTTGCGTTTGCATCGGCTGGGTTATGATCTCTAGATCAATAATCTGTAAGACTAGATCCTTTTATCAGTCTTTCAAGAACAGTACGCTTTTGTGAACAAATGACAACAAAATACCCGGAGGAGACAGTTCCTGAAAAGAATCATTGTTGCATTTTAGATACAAAGGAGAAATGGAAGATTGGATAAATTAATCAGGAGGGATTATACAGGAAATCATCTTCCCCCTCAATCATCTGCATCGTTTCTTTAAATTTGAGAGAAGCAACAATGCACCAAAGGAAGCATTATCCATTATTCTTGTTGACAATGCTTCGCTGCAGTCAGTGAGTGGCTTTACCAAAGGGCTGGAAGGAAAGAGCTACCTCATTTCTATAGCTGCATGTTTGTATTTTTGCAAATTTGCAAGCATTCTTTCCTCAAACCAACCTAACGATTGCGCAGTTTTTGAACTAAAATATGGAGGAACTGCAAACAGAATTAAGTAGCATCTAGTTAAAAAAAACAACATCTTTCAATCGTGTGTTTGGACAGAGTTTTGGCAAAATAAATCTGCTTGTAGCAACATGGTAGCACGGGCAAATGTCATAGTCTCTAGTACACATGAATACCGTGTTGAATATTTTAGCTATGCTCCTTTAGTTCCACACTGCAAAATGAATTGACATTTGGTGAACATCTAGAATTAAAGTGTGGTTTGGAAAGGGCCTGGCCACCCAATTACACAAAGCCATAACTCAGCATAGTAATCTCTCTAGCCGGGCTGTCCATGACAAGATGATATTGATTGTGGGACTCAAATCTATCTTTTGATAAGATAAGAAGTTTTCAAAACTAAATCCTGATAATTTCTTCGTTAAGAAAGGAAGAATTTATAGAATTGATTATGATTCCAGTTTCAGGCAAATAAGCAATTATTATGAATTATGAGTTTGAGAATGTGGTAATAACAGACAAATCGGAAGGGAATAGAACTGCAGGAAAGCAAAAAATATGAGTTCCTAGAAAGATCAAATTCAAAATTTGTAAACAGATTTGGTAGCAGCTACACCCTGAAAAGGGATAGATGGAAGGTCATCGTCAGTCAAATTTTTGCACATGACATATCGATGATGACGATGATGATGATAATGATGATGGTGGTGGTGATGATGACGATGATGATGAGGATAATTCTGACGGTGATTATGATGGCGATTATGATGATGGTTTTGGTAATGATAGTGATAGTGATCACGATGACGATGATGATGATGATGATGATGATGGTGATGATGACGATGACGATGATCATGACGATGACGATAACGATGACGATGACGATGAGGATGACGATGACGATGACGATGTTGATGTTGAATTGACTGTTGCAATAAAATTTGAACAGATAAAGTGATATCACTTTGACTGCATACAGAATTATACCTTTTATGACTGACTGGTCTTATAATTCCATAAGCTCTTTTTTATCATGTGCGATTTCGTGACCCCTATACGACAAGGTTCCTGTTAAAACTTCCCACTAGAATCATTAATTGGTGTATTTATCATCCGCAAATAAGGGTGGGTTTGAGAGCATGATCTTTATTGCTATGTTAAGAGAGGTCTGATAAGTTCTACCCTTTGCCATTGCCAGGCTGAAATTATTTGAAAAAAGTTTTACAACAAGGAATCGATGTCTTTGCAGCATTTAATGAACTCGAAAAGCGACTGATACATGTTAGCTTATTTTTCTATTCATTTTAAATGTCAATGGCTGCCAATTAGGTGAAAGCTAACAGGAAATAGCAATTTTCAGGGGGGGTTTTGAATCAATGTGATTGTGAGGTTTTGGGCTGTTTTGATGACAGATTGAAAGTTGTCACAAAATTTTTGAAGTTTGTGTTTGAAAGTTATGAAGTCTAAATAATTGGAAAAAGTTTCAACTAGATTAAAAGCTAAGGAAAGTGCAAAAATTGATATTGGAAGACAACGAAACAGTTGAAAATACTTCAACAAAGGAAAAAAGTCAAGAAATCAAATTAAAAAGAACTCAACTCTACACCGAAATTTTGAAATTCTGAAGGAGCTTTAGTAATGGAAAGATTCGAAGAGAATAGGAAATTCTCTCATCATTCATGAAATGATTCCGTGAAAAAAATTTCTTGGATACTCTCTTTTAAGTGTTTGATAACTGATTATATTCCCTTCTTGTTCTTCTTCTTCTTCAAGCTGTTTCCCGTTGGGGTCAGCTACATGGCACTTGCGGGTCCAGCATCTTGATCTTATTCCTCCCTCTCTCACGGTCTAATGTATCTTCCTCCTTCAGCGTCCTTGCTTTCAGATCCTTTGAAAAACAGTCACTCCATCTTATTTTTTGTCGTCAACCACGGCTTCTCTTCCCTATCACGTTCATTTCATAAGCTTTCTTGATGTAACTGTCCCTTCTTGTTGGCGCTAGCCCATGGAAGTTCTTTTGCTCCAGATGTTTCCCCCAAAGGCCAGTTTACCAAAACTTTCTACTGATACAATTCAGTTGCTGAGGACCGGTATTGAGCCCGGAGCCTTGGGCACTGCTCTCAGGAGGTCAGGGGTATTATTCCAGTTCCCTTGGAGCGTGTCAAGACCACCAGAAGCTCAACTCATTCGCACCCTTTCCAAGTTTCACTGCCTGCTTCACAAACTTTATCTCACAAATCATCATTCATCCCAATAACATGCAATCTATGGAACCTCTTGCCTTTTTCTTGCTTTCCTGAATCTTACAACTTGCCATATTTCAAATCTAAGATCAATAAACTCGATCTGATCTCCCTCTCCTCTTAGCCTTTCGCTTTCTTCTGTCTTCCTTTGTTGGGGCTTTGTACAGGCCACCATGGCCTTTCCTCAATATAACTCATTAAAAAAAGGGAAGAAAAAGAACACGTAAGCATGCATTCTGCCAGTTGTATTCTTCTGTCTTCCTTGCAATCATCCTCATCAAGTATTGTTGGCGTGGTTTCGAGCAGCCGTAGCCCTGTGCACCAACCTCTTTTACAAAGCTCCCACTTACTAATGAGCTCTCACGAGAACCTCCCATCGTTGCTTCGAATCATGGGAAAAAATATGTAAATCAAAGCAAGTATGATTTATAGTGTGAAAAATAAATCAAAAGCCGAACAGGCAATGTCTATGAGACCCTATGTTGTGGGCTGGGTGCAGTGGGTGGGGCAACGCGAATAGATCGCCGAACGCATTTGGTGAGGGGTCAACACCTCTATAGCTTTGTTTGTCTCGCGTTACTTTTGCCAAGGGGAAGCTATCAAACAAAAATCGGCAGTTTAAAACAAATGCTCGGATGGCCATTGACCTGGTTTGATGTTTTTTCCAGAAGAGAGTTTGAAAAACAGAGCTTGATAGAGTTTACTTTTGTACAAGTACGACTATTAGTATTTAGCAATGAAAAACATATTTTGTAAATACTTTTAGCTGCAGAATACAATGAGCACGTTAAATGTGTGCACAAACAAGCCTGGATTCATCCATTTAGACTGGAGTTAGTCCGTTATTTGCTAAAACAAAAGGATTTCAAAGAGGACATTACGGTTATAAGCTTGTTTTCTCTTACTTTCAGTGAAATGTGGTCCTATTATTTTTGTTTGGACAAAGACTTTACTGTTAAAATCAGTTTTATCGAATTTGTTTTCTTCAACTAAAATCTAGAAACGAAGGATACTATATTTCCACTTAAACTTTGATTGTGATCAAGGAATACATTCCGATTTCAAATCGCCCTATGTTCGCCCTCATTTAAGTAATAGGTTATTTCAGTACCTGCTCAGAATATCTATGAAAAAGCCATCGATTTCTTCACCCAGTTTAGAGATCTGCAAGCTTTCCTGCATTCATTTGCCAGACAGCTTGATCTTGATGTTCATCAGTACCCATGATTCCATTTGACTAGATAGCAACTTTCAATACGTCACACTGAATAAAGTCTGCCCAGAATGTCGTACAGATCTTGGCCATGACAGAGAGTGAGAGTTGATTAGGGCCGAGACCCTTGAGGATGAGCAGCGAGGGATGGAAGTAGGCTTCCTCCGCAGGGCTAGTTTTGTCCCCTGTCCCGCAGAACTGCTGTCCTTTTGGCACCCCTCTATTCCTGGTGATGTCCACTCTCCTGCCATCTGCGACAGAGGCACAATATCGTCTTCATCCGCTTGCAGGAGCCAGTCCGAAATGTCTTCATAGACACATGGATACTGTCTTCAGAACTCGCGCTTTGCCTTTCTCCAGCCTGAATTCTTTCCCGCAGTTGTGAGTGAAACAGCTGCGTTGGGAGACGATTTCATTTCGTTTTTGGATATATCTGCGTTCGATCGTAGCAGAAACCAGAGACAGGGTTCTGAGTTTTCTTCTAGGGAAGTGAATATTATGAAATGGTTTCCCGTTGCCTTCCTCACCAATGGCGTTTTATCGAACTGACAAGCCCTTTGTTGTGAGTTCGCATGCTCAACCACTACGCCCTATCAATGCATTAATCAGAGACAGCACAGGCCAAGACCACGTTAGCTGGCTTAAGATCTGCACAATGCTTTTTCTATCAGAAAATTGCAAAATCTTGGTACCTACGTGACTTTGAATTTTTCTTCAAAGTTTGTGGAAAATGCTTATTGGCAATCTTTTATGACAGAAAATCCCCATTCTCATACCTTTGTCAACCTCCAACCCCCACTCCGTTCATAGTTAAATTTTCTTCCAAACGGCTTTGGTCACAAAAATTTTGCAAGCAGCCTCAAAATTGGCAGGTTCTAATGTTGTCAATATCTAAAGCTTACGGTTTGAAAAAGTGAATTTGAGTCAAACAGCTTGTCTACAAAGCACCAAAAGTTTCTTAGGCCTGGTTGCATTTCTACCGCGTCGAATTAAATCAAATAGCGATAAAAACCAAGTGTCAATTAAATGCGACGCAAATGCGATCTTTAAATTTGCTGTCGCAATTTGCCACATTACTGTCGAATCTAATTGCATTGAATTCGACTAGGGCAGAAATGCGACCCTTAAACTAGGCCTTATCTCTTTTTACCTAGAAGATACCTTGTAGCAAAGTTGCTCGAGTTCTGCAAAAACGATTGTATAGTTGCTTCATGACAATTTCGTATCATACATAGAGACCGTTCGTTGATGTGGCGCTGCTGTGAGAGTCAAGCTATGAAAATGTACTTTGAGACCAGACTATCAAGATTTTTGGACATCCGTTCCTCAAAAATTTCACAATTTATGTGAGGGCAAATTTGGATTTGTTCTTCATTGAGAGGCATTTTCCTCTTTGGAGAGAGTGGCAGCAATGCAGTTTCCTTAGCGATTCAGGGAATAGAAAGAGAAGTAGTCATCTATAACTCCAATCACTCATCTCAGTGTTAGAGTAGGTGTCCTAAATGCTCGCCAATGACGCCTTTTTATGCAGTAGAAAGATTAGGTTCCTTAGTCACAAAGGGGCAAGCTCTGGCTGAAATTGCAAAGATCTTACGGAAAAGTTGGAAACACCAGAGATGGCGCACTTGCCCATCCTTCCAAACAATTTGAAGCAAACAATTGCTTCAAACTTAAATTCACTCAATATTCAAGTTTGATGAAGTTTGAAGCCTTATCGCTTAAGTTAGTTTAAACTCAAAAGCTTGGGATTAAAGCAGAGTGGGAGAGAAAAAATGAAAAGATTTTGGACCAATATCGAATTCTACGGCGGAAAATAGGATAGATGGAATGAATGATCCAATTAGAAAGTTGGTAATGATGAAACGAACATATTTTGTGTGTGTCAATGTTTAGATCACTGCACATATCTATGAGGTCCTTTTAGAATTAGTCGTCTAGACGAATTAATGACATCAAGTAAAAGTCTACGTCTGAAAATTCAGCTGAATTTTGCCTCTTCAAAAGCGATTCCGTTAACGTACAGACAAAGGATAAAAAGTATCGGATCTGTGGAGGATCGGTGTAAATGCAACGAATGTGTTTGAGAGGTTAAGACACAGAATTTTAAGTCTTGCGGGGTCTACTCGCGTGGGTTCGAATCCCGTCGTTGGCACTATTGACTACAAGCCAGCATTCAAATCAGATGTCTATCCTTCCAAGGCCGGTGAATGAGTACTCAGAGGAAACTCTTAGGCCACAAGGAATAATGTCGCAGGCCCATATCAGCAATACAGCTGCCCAAAATACCCAGCCTGTTTTGACAAATAAAGACAAGAAAACTTTAAGAAGCAGTTTGCGATCGGATCTCAGCAAATCTACGCAGGTTTGTGGTGTTGCACACATCTCATTGTTAATCTACCTCCATCTAAGAAAATACTACATTCTGAGGATGAGCCTGCCAAGTGTACATGGAAATAAGAAAAGCAAAAGATTCCCCCCCCCCCGCAAGATTAGTAAAATGTGAGCAAAGATACTACGCAGAAAAGGATAAAATTTAGAGGGAGTGATAAGGCAAGAGTGCTCTAATTTAGAGAACAATCACTCGTAGAAAATTGCTTTCACAAAAAGTCAAACGAGCTGTATTAGTTGTTGTTGATTGCCCTGGATTAATGGATAAAAGCCATAGATATGGATCCATTCATCCGTGACTGGATATAGAAATCCATCGATAAAGCTTGGTGGATAAAGCGAATTCCATTCTTCAATTATTGTATGGGATGAGATTCAATGAACTGTTGAGATGTCTGAGACGGCCAAGGGTAACCATTGCAGTGCATTGCATTTTTCAAACATTAGAACTTGAAGCCTGCTGACAACTTTCAGTACAACAAATTGTTTCTCAAGCGCATAATTCAATCAACTCCTTTGATTGTCAAGCCGTGCACCTGATGTCCATTGGTGCAGAACCAGAAAAATGAAAAAATAAGCAGGCGACTCTATGAACGGGATGAAGTTGCTGTGTACCAAAGAATCAAATGAAATTGAAAGTAAATTATCACCTGAGCATGTGACCCTTCTAATCTTTGTTGCACTTGGCATAAAATTCGTTATAATGCTGCGCTTCCCGTTTATTGAGAAGATCTGCTATTACCAACATCTTTGGTTGGTCTTTGCCAATCTAAATATGATGAAAGCTTCTTGGGCCATACCAAATAAATATGCTTTTTGTGCAAGCGATAAAGTAAGGACAGAGTACTTTGCATTACCAAAGGAAAGATTTGCCTGCACGGAAGGATCTTGTGCAACCCGAAGCAAAGACCTTCATTATTGAGCCACTGGTAAACAGAGACAATGTCTTGCTCCCAGCACTGAATACTAAGCTCGGCTTGATGAGGCTTTCCATCAAAGTCCTGACGAAGATGGCAACTGTTTGCACATTTGTAACAGGGTTTTACTGGTTTGGCGATTGGAGAATTGAAGCTTTGGTCTTGGACGATTCACGAAGCTCACTAGAGAAGCAGATTTCGAGGATGATGAATAACGTGGAATTGGAATCTTGCAAGGCTTTTTTCAGACTGTTAGGAAGTTTCTTGGGAAAAAAGTCAGGAACTACGAAGACCTGACTAGAGATGTGACGATTGCTTCTGAGAACATCGATGCAACATTCATGTTCATGAGCATCAAAATGCAATAACTGTTTCAGCATCTAGATTGGTTCCTGACAATCTTGGATCAATGAGTAATGAGCAGAGGTTCCATCAAGACACGAAAGAGACTGAGACCAGGCATAAAAAACACTGGGGGTTTTTTTTTTTAGTGGGTTATGTTGAGGAAAGGCCAGGTGGCCTATACAAAGCCCCAACAAAGGAAGAAGGAAGAAAGCGAGCAGCTAAGAGGATAGACAGATAAGATCAAGTTTATTTATCTTAGATTTGAAAAATGGCAAGTTGTAGGACTCAGGAAAGCAAGAAGAAGGCAAGACGTTCCATAAATGGCATGTTCTTGGGATGAATGATGATTTGTGAGATAGAGCTCGTGGATTAGGCAGTGAAACTTGGAAAGGGCGTGAATGAGTTGAGCTTCTGGTGGTCCTGACACGCCTCAGAGGAAGTGGAATAATATCCCTGATCTCCTGAGAACAACGTCCGTTAAAGTATCTGTAATAGATGGAAAGATCTCCAACTAAACGACGATGGGAAAGAGGTTGGAGCGATTTGGTGAGGTTAGGATTATTGATGAGACGAATGGCTTTGGACTGGACTTTGCCGAGAAGACAGAGAGTGGATTTTGGAGCACCACTGGTGGGGTGTAGTCATCATGGCTGATTACTGCCGAACTTTGAAGAGAGATATATCCGAGCATTGTCAATGCAACATGCATTTTACATACCTTGAGCAGTGCTAGCATTGGTAAACACTTGCATCATGCATTTTCGACTGACAGGAAATGAGGCTTTTTCTGTTAAGATCCGATTCAAGTTGAAAAATACAAGCCACTAAAAGTCAAAGATTGAAGTAATTTAGTGGCAACATCGATATGTTACCTCTAAGCTGAGCTGAAAAATTGGTGGAATTTTTGGAGTCAAGAGTTGCAATAATGTTTTTGATCAGTTGGAGACTCCTAGGCATCTTTCAAAAGGCGTTTTTGGTTCCCTAATTAATCAAGATAGTTTCATCGCATTTATAAGAAGCAAACATTTCAAGATCTGCATAAAAAATGAAAAGAATTATTAGATT
The DNA here is from genome assembly GCA_964026355.1 of Pseudorhiza aurosa. Lineage (NCBI taxonomy): Eukaryota > Metazoa > Cnidaria > Scyphozoa > Rhizostomeae > Lychnorhizidae > Pseudorhiza > Pseudorhiza aurosa. Next base: position 3,961,823 of record OZ032115.1, read on the forward strand.
ACAGAAAAGAGTAAGCCATCTAAGCATTAATTAAGAACTTAATGTTTTCAAACGAAAAATGAAACAGCATCTAATGGTGAAGCCTTTCAGGGTAACTGAGATTTATCCAGTGCAATTTATCCGTCTAAAGTTAATGATAAATTCAATGAGAAAGAATAATTATTATAATGATGATGGAAGTTCTTATACAGGGTAAATCTTGGCATTCCTACAAGTACTGCCATCGGAAAGGGCCCTGTAAAACTTTAAAAGTAAAGAAAGTTTAACGAAAAGTTCACTCGTTCAAATTTGAATACTCGTTTCATTTGCTGTTGATATTTTCTTTCCTACCATTCAGTAAAATAGCAAAAATGTGGAGAGACTTCTTACCTCATTTTACTCTGAGATGGATTAATTAATTTGTTTTAACTCAAAGAGAGAACTATGGTGGAGAGATATAGTATCTTAACCTAGTGATGTTTCTTCTAATTAAACACATCTTGGTAGAAGCGTTCAAGCTTGCTAGTTATGGCAACCTTAAACCATAAGGATTCAAATATGCTATATATATAATAATAACGTTGTCTTGCTTCACAACAAAGAACCTCTTGTGTTTTAGATTTCCAATGATCAAAACTCAGTACTATTTCAGCAATTTGCTGACTGTTGAATATTTCTCTCTTCAAATTTGACTGAGAAAAGTAATAACACGTAAGGTGTTACCCATCGCAAAAGAGGCGCTCCTTGCATAGAAGTTTGTATCTTTCGAAATACGGAGTCAATTCCTTGGTACCTTCTCTCCGCTGGTGGTTGGTAAAGCTAACTTATAAGTTTATTCAAATCACTCGTTAATTTACTTCAGGACTCCAAAAATGCTGAGCGGAAGGTGAATTCCTTAATTTCTCAATAATTTGAAAGAAAGCCAATACTTTATAACATATTTGAGTTCCTGCTTAACAGAAACTAGAGGCAGGATCCGATTCTTCCTGGAATAGTTAATCTTCATGAGTTAGGTGATCTTTGAGTTCACTGCCACAATTATCTGCTTAGTAGAAACTGGAGCTAAAGGCTTCAATTTTCCTATAGGAATTGGATTTTATGAAGTGGTTTACCGTTGCATTCCTCGCCGACAGCCTTTCATTGTGAATCATGACCCAATAGCTCAACAAGGAAGTGATTTTATTATGTATAATGTATAAATAACTGCACGGATGAAAATTTCAATATGCTTCCACGTTCCACTTTCAACGACCTGCTTTCCTTGAGAAAACTTGCGACTTTGTCTCTGGTTTCTGCTATGCCCTAGATCATCATAAAATTCAACATTCCTACTAACAAAATTGATAATCTATCAATGGCTTCTAATATCCCCTACATCTTTAGAATAAATCTACTTTCCACTTACGTATCAAATATTTTATCTGCACATTAATTTCTTAAACTTACAGAGATTAAGTCAATCCTCTGTTGAGTTGTGGTGTAATTGCGACGGAGACCCATGATGCAGATATCATGGGATATTCTATTTTATTCAAACTATAACATTACTTTTAGAAACGTTCGATACGTTTAGTATGATTTTATTTTTCCGTTTATAGAAATCATCCTCTGCCAAGATGAAAGTTGACAGATGAAGAGGTAATGCAATTTTTAGAACTGAATATCTGAAAGAATTTTCTCGATGAAGTCCTTTCTTCATGTGGATATTAAGGATTGGTTTGTTGCAAAAGTTTGATTAGTTCTGATTCCGCTATCGTAAACAAAGTTTGCATAAGTGATGTGAATCTAAAAACATTAAAGCAGATTGTTTTGGCTTGTTCCTAAGTAAAGCAGCAATGGTTTTCCGCAGGCCTTTTTGCATACGCTGGGCTAAAGTCGTTTTATAATTTTTTTTTCATTCCATTTTTTTTTGACCTAGTATGATTTGAAACACTGCGCCTTAACCACTCGGCCACACCACCATATATTGCTCGCTTTTATGTGAACCTTGATACATTCTTTAGATGTTATCAGACACTTACATGAAAAAAAAAGAAAAGATGGCATTTTTTTGAGACAATAATTGAAAATTTACTCTAAAAACAATGATATTTACAAATAAAGAATTAGCAAATTAAATCCTAAATAATTTCAGCAGATGTTTCTGCAAAGAATTGTTTGAGCCTTTTAAAAAATCAACTATTCGATTGCTGGAAATTTTTCAAATTTTGATAAGCCATTCAATTTTTCTAAGTTTATTAAATTGTTATCACTTTTAACTTAAAAGCAGGATATTACAATGTTTTCAAAATTAACCAAGTCTGAAAATAACATTTTATGGCTGAGGTGAATGAGTCAGGCAATTCATATGGACTTGATAAGATAGTTAAACAGCTTGAATTGCTCTTCAAAGCTTAGAGTAAGTATGTACCCTTTATTCATCAGATGCAAAATTACATCATTTTAATGGACACGAAGTATAATTATTGCAACGAATGAATTCCCAAGGCAGCCTTAAAAATAATACTAATAATGTCACATTTATACAGTTTGAATTTTTTCAGCAAATACTGTTATCAATCAAGGACCTGTATTGAGTTTTGCATTGAGTTTTTTCGTCTAAATGTGACTCATACCCAGAGCCGTTGAAGGCCAACGCGGGCCCCCGGGTGGGTATTTCGTGCGTTTCCAAAACGTCTAATACTCTTTCTTATAACATTTTGCAGGCCCCCCGGCCTCGCTACCCCCTATCAACGGTCCTGCTCATACCATACAAGTAGATTGCTCACTCATTTTGTGAGTTTTCACAATATATATACTCTTAGTCAGTCTTCTAGTTACTTTCGTTTTTCCATTGATAAAATAGATCAGCATGACACTCCCGTACTTGTTTCATCAACGGAGGGGAAATAGCATCGCAGTAATTCAAAGAAAGCTTAGGCAAAATTATGAAAACTGATATATCGCTCAGTTGCTTCAGCTTTATCCGAAAGAAGCTAAGCTTAGTTCAGCATCTGTTCTGGAGAACCATTCATTATGTCATCTGCCTCGTGTAAGCAAACCCGTCACCTTCTTTTCTACTTGATAAATAAGCTGCGTCCAATCTCTCGCTAGACTTGTTTTTAGATTGGAGCCCACCCTGGGATATTTATAAAAAAATTTACATTTTGACGCCAAAAATTTGCTGGATAGGATTTCAAAAGATTCTAACATCAAAAAATGCTCGCGAGGTGTTTTTGAACGACTTAAAGTCTTATTCAAAATGTGAATGTTTTCAGAGAAAGAGAGAATTACACCTTTATAAAGAAGGCTTGATTTCGTTTCAATGTGATTGGGAATGAAAATTTAGATAATTTTATTTCAATCACCTATAAAGCACTTTCATGGACTATCTACTTCTCTCTTCTCGCTTGTCGCTACTCGGTTTGCTTATACTGATGAGCGGTCACTTCAGCAGGGAAGTTGTTTTGAGCTTAGTTTTACCGCCAGATGCCCTTCCTGACGCGGACGAGATGCATTAGTTTGGTCACTCCTACCTGCTGGCAACAGGCAATCGAGCCGTCACAGAGGAAACCGGAAGATTTGCTCCTTTGTGTGAGTGGTCCCTTCTATTGATCTGTTGCATGTCGTCACTTCGAAACTCATCGCCACACGTGAACGTCCGCCTTGATCTTCCCCCTCTCGATGGACCCAGCGATCTTAAAAGCACTTTTACAAACCAATACGAAAAATTGAGTAACTACAACAACAAGAATTTCGTCCCAAATGAATTCAAACTTGAAGAAGCATGTGCAAAAGGACTTGGATTGTCAAAGATGGCTGCATGCATCATATCTTTGTAGAAGTGCAACAATGCAGCAACGAAAACCTGAAAAGTTTCCAGGTAAACATATTCTTTTGCATTGTCTTCGAAAACGGAAAGGCCATTCATAAAAGTGTACCTTGATGATGTGGTTACTGGCATCATTAGGTATTGAAACCAAACAAATATACTAGTTCAGAAGTAGGAACATTGAAACGGGAAGTAAATGGGCTGCATGGATAGAAATTTTCTTCAAACAACCTGAATGTAAAAGGTCAATATCGTTATCATGTCTAAGTCACAGCGGTAAATCTTGATGAAACAAATTGAGAAATTTGCTTTTAAAACAGCAGAACAAGGAAGTATTTCAGAGAGGATGATTGGTCAAATCAGAGTGAAGTTTGAGACTTACAGACGGACTCTGAACTTTTTAATTAATGCAGCATTTTTAAGTTGAGTGCAGGTGCTCTGTTACAAATGATTTCGGGCACCTCGAAGAATAGTCGAATTTTGACCATTCGTTGCCTTGACATTGAGCACTCTGTGGCTGTGAATAAAATTATGTCGAAGCAGACAGACCCAAGTGCAACAGAATTATGGTAGCTATAGCATAGTTTAAGAAAGGACCACTGCAAACAGCAAGCATTACACAGAAAGCAAGAAACGCACAAGTTAAAGAAGAAAATTGAGGAGGTTTCGCGAATACATCATCTAACAATCTCCGCCCATCAGACAAAGACGAGAGGAAAACGGAACCCGGTATTTATCTGAAAGAGCATTTCCTACTTGGAGCTAATATGTTACCTGCAGCGAGAAACAAGGTGAGCTCTAAGAGACGGCTTAAGTCTTTGTTGAATTGCTTATACATCCTTGATACGCTATTCAGACATGGGGCTAGAATTCGTACCCATCTGCTAATCTTGTCTGCATTCTAATATTTGTCATATCTATAACGAAACGCGGGATCAAATTGAAATGTAAAACTAAAGAGATTTCTTCTAATAAAAAAGGCAAACAGGATAACGCGAGAATACATAGGATGTGTCACGGTTAGACCTTCCTTAACGCATGAAAAAATTAATAATCGAAATGAGGCAAATTGGTTTGATCTAAAATGCGATATTCCATCAGCAAACGTTTTAGTAAAATCATGCAAAAATGCCTCATTTCTCGATCTGTTTCAAAGTTTCGATGTACAGCAACCAACAGGTAGTTTGTTGTGGCCACCCATTTCAAATCGAATGCATAGACTGCCTTGCTCCTGTTTAGACTTTTCTTGTTTCCATCCAGATAAAACAGTAAAACTAATTGGTACGCTCGCAAGGAGTAGTTTTCATCATTCCTGAAATTTATTTAACTCAACTTGCTTGAAAGATTTGAGGACTAAAAGAAAGCAATGCTGATGCTTTTGCAAAAAAAAGCTGACTCGATCGCTACCACCTTATCATATGATAGCTTTGAACAAATCATTATAGCTCGACTATCACTTTGAGATCGATCTTGAATTAACAATTTATCGCATTACGATAACTCTAAAAGAAAATAAGACCTTTTCAAGTCCAGCTGAATTCTATCCCTTTTCAATTCGATTGTATCCTTCTTCGATTTAACTCATAATGAGAAAAACGGTTGGCAAAAGAATGCAACTTTGAGCAAAACTTTGTCAGTAAGGAATTGCTTTTTTGCATGTCTGACTGCTTTTATCCATTTCCAAGATACCTCCATAAAGAAAATCACATGTTTCTTTATACCATAATTACAGAAAGCTGTTCAGTTTGAAAAAGTGCAACGTGACTTTTTATTCCAAATCTCAAATTTGTTTTTCTGATTATTTCAAAGTGATTCACCGTGGCTGATGTTTGTCACAAGACTGAAAGCTGCACTGCAGCAAAGAATCTAATATATGGATACTTAGATTCAGTCTTCACGCACTGTTCTTTCAAAATTGATTCATGACCCAATCTCTTCCTTTCTTTCCTTTTGGAATATGACATCCATCCAAAAATATCGAAACAGGATTGAGGCAGAATTACCAGGTAGCCACCTCACAAGTCAAAGATCTTCTACTTTCGAGAAATTACCTATGCTGGCACATTTCAAACTCAAGAAAGAGCCACTGGAGGGTTACTTCTAATGCAGGAGCAATAAACGATTTTTCAGTGGAATCGTCACAAAAATGAGAAGCTGTTTCCATTTCAGACATGAAGTGTACTGCGGCGGTGGAAGACAGCTCAAGAGAGGAGCATCATGTGGCCTGCCGTGTCGAATTGCACGTTTACCCCATGATTCTGTACACCTGATATTATTAAAGCTTAAGGCTTGGCATGGCAAGGCAAACATGAAAAGCTAAGAATGCTAGTGAGGAAAAGACTATGAATAAGAAGCTATCAAGATGATCCAGACATGATCTGCTATGTTTAAGAACGGACAAAAAACCTTGGCTTGAAATTATGCCTGGCAAGAAATAGCCGAAAGCTAAATATTGAGATAGCTCGAAACGATTAAGGCTGCTGTTTAATGGGAAGATAGTGGACAGAGTTGGCTAATGACATCACCAGGGTATGACTACTATGACATAACGGTCGAAAATAGCAGCAACAGCAACAAAAGCATTTGATAAGCTCCAACTTATTCCTACAATGAATTAAGATTTGGCAGAAACATTATTTTTCTCTACGACAAAATGACTTCGTTCAAGAAGAAGGGAAAAAGTTCAGTAGAGATGATTTAGGAGTTTGATGAATTTGTGAAATGGAATACCGCCGATAAGAGAGGCCTTTTATTAGATGTTGTTTTGAGAATAATGGCAATTTGCAGAAACGTTAATTTCGTTTCGAAGCGATTGCCTTGAAATGAAATGAGCAGTCAGCAATTATGTTTTATGTGATTAAATACATAGAAAGTAGGCAAGGTTTGCTCGGAGCAGGTGCATCCAGCAGACGCACAAAGACGAGTAGACTCTATAGTGTTTGATCTACAATTGTGCTTCTGTGCGATAAACCTTAGAAAGCATGGCCGGCCTTAATTCAAATCATTTTCTATACGCATTCAGGCTATTTGAAGAAATTATTTACTTTGAGTTCTCAAATCACAAGAAATTTGCCAATTTAAAGCGCCACACAAATCCTATTTCTTCATCAAATCTTGGATTATCGTTATTCTTATACAAGCATTGCTGCAACAGAAAGTGCGTTCTTACGACGAACGCATTTGATAAGGCTCGCTCCTCGAAGGAAAGCATCTGGTTAAATTTTGCTTCGTACCACAAACATAGTAGCTATTTTTTTGAATTGCTATTAAATGTACACAACTCAGATCCGAGGCTGAAATTGGACCACTGAGCAGCGACAACGTTGATAAAAAAACATTCAGTCTCTAAGTAGGTTGAACAAATAAACAGATAATGTTTTTTTTCTTTATTTTTTTTATACACATGATTTTAACTAGATTTCAAAGGTAGACATTTGACACTGAGAAGCTTTTTGCTTATCGAGCAGTGTCCAGGTCCTTCCTCTCGATGTGACCACACCTCGTGATTCCTACGCCTGGAATTACAGAGAGTTTGCGACTCTCCTCACTCTCAGTGAAAGTTTACCTGAGGTGGGATTCGAACCAACGACCATAGAATCAATGCGCAGGAGTCTTACCATTGAGCTATACCTACGCCATGAAACAGATTGTTAGTGCTCAAGGGAGACACGCGAGTTTTGAATTAGCGCAAGAAACAGGGAAAGCTTCTGTCTAAGTAATTAATGACGCAGAGAGGAAATAATATGACAGGGTGCCGTTATAGAGCAGTAAACTTGTGTCACGAGGTTGCTTCAGATTGAAGTGATTCCCGGGGTGACTTACAGATTGGATGAATTATAAAGCAGCTTAATTGGTCTTTCGTTGACTTTCATTTTTGCCTTTTTGGGTCAGTTGGTTTTTATAAGAGACAACCAGTAAAGTGACGATGCAGCTTTTGAAAAATGAACGACACAATAAGGTACCGAGTCGGATGCGACAAAAACGGTCATTCTCTAGCGTGTAAAGCAACAAGCATGAACAAATGACGAGCTTCACAGCCATCATAAGTACTAAGGTGTTCGTGGTTATGATTATCATCATTATGTAATAATCAATAATACTACGTTGCATACTCGATTTCGAGCGAAGCAGAAACCAGAGACAGGGCTCAGAGTTTTTCCCAGGGAAGGGGATTCTATATATATAGTGGTTTCCCGTTGCCTTCCTCATCAATGATGCTCTTATTATGACGCTTGTAGGATTCGAACTCACAGCCCCAGCGTGATGAGTCGGCATGCTTGACCACTACACCACGACACTAGTATCAACATAATAGAAGTGATTTATTCAAAGTACAAATATCTTTCCATAATCATAGGCTTGCCCGCTCTTGTTTCACGTTGGGAGGCAGCACTCTGTTATGCGCCGACATGTTTCCATTGTATTTCACAACCAATCAAGCACCTTTGTAAGACAATACTATCTGGAAACATTCTTAGAATCAATGAACAATTCGCGAGGGGAAACAGGTTTGCAAACGGGATTCTTAGGGTTGATTTAGCCATCAACACCACAGCGTGTCCTGGTAGCAAGAGCAGCTAATGTGCTACTGTAAAACCCAAGGTCAAATGGAAGTGCTTCTTAATGAAGATGTCAAGGATCAGACAGTTCCTTACGCCAGCCCACAGGTAACGTCTCCGTGCATCAAAGTATCTCTTTCAGCTGAAGTGAAATCTTTTACTCTAAGAAAACTGCGTTGCGCTGAATTAGCATTTCTAATTACTCCGTATTGCCAGTTTTTTACTGCGTTGTCTATTTTCCCTAGCATTGTGTTCTCGCGAGATCCATTGCCACACTTCGTCTTTAGAATGCTGTATTTGATAATGCTCTTGATGATGAAGTTGAAAAAAGTTGAAGAACAAGAAGCTGAGATTTGTTGCGATTGAAGATTGTATCTTTACTTCTTTACTTCTCTCTATCTCTTTAGATCATTAATTCTTTACTTTTGTTGGTTACCTAGTTGCTGGATAACTACGCAAGACAACCTGAGAGAGGTGTCCCAACTACGATCAAGAAATCTAATGATGCGCAGAAGAGCCATTCACCGGACTCCTCATTGATCATTGATTCGCAAGGTTTGAGAGCGATCATTCTTTGTAAATTTTTATTCAAATCTCATTTTAGCTGCTTTTTTCTTTATTTCCCATCTTAGATGAATCGCTAGCACATTATGGCGATCTGGTGTGTTAAATTTTAGATATTCTGAGTATTTAGATATTTTTCTTTGTAATAGTCTGTGAAGCACGAGAAAGACACATTCAAATGTATCTTAACTTGCTTTAACTTCATTTCCATTTCAAACTGTAATCGACGGCTGAAGCCACAAGATCGTGAAACATTCGTGTGTTGTAGCTAGAACTCTCGAGCAATCAAAACTTCATTCACATGAATAGATTCATGCAAAAATGTAATTCAACCTCGCCCATATCAAGAAAAGGAGAGCCTTTTATGTAATTTTCGAATATTGAGTTAGAGCAGTACTGCAAGGACAAACAAGCATATGTCACCGTTATCAACGCAATTGACTAATTCTACATCATACGCAGAAGCTTCAAACGTTGATCCTTCTGGCGATCTTTGCTTTTGTGGACCTTTATTGTCTTCAAACTATAGTTTCATCAAACATCTGTCAGTCTAAGCCACTGATCGGAGTTAGTTAAATGTCTTCATTCCGATCTTTTGAAGTGAATTAACAAAAAAGCAAAACCCAGAAGCACAACCGAAACTCGAATGACCTAAAGCATTTAGAAGAAGTTTTAAGTGTAATGTCAAGGTCTACTAGGTAATGTAGATTTATTCACCCAACTCGGCCTTTTAGATGGGTAAGTAATTTTCTGTGATAAAATAGTTGCTATGATTAGCAGAAACCGGTATTGATACTTTTTTTTCTTCATCATACGTCTAACTTATTGTTTTATAAGCATAACAGGACGTTGTATGGTAAAGCAGGGAGTTTTCTTCACTTGACAAAGCAGAATAATCTTTTCATTTAACAGCCAATGTGATCAGGCTTCATTTTTACACCAACAGAATTGTTTCAAGACTTAGCTCAAATGCAAGACCAGTGGATTCAAGAAGGTTGTTTTCATCATTTTGCAATTATTCAAAATTTCTTCAGAACAAAAATGAAAAAATTTCGAAAAGCTAACCACCACTTACGACTACCGAAAATGAAATTGTTCTCGCTGCAATGGAAATTGCAATAATCATTCACTTAAATATTATATAGCTAGTTTCATCATTTTAATGGATAATTTTCTTGGAACTTTCAGTCTATGCGCGTTATTAAGCAACACTGTATCATTAGAAATCTCTGCATTGCCATTTCCCCTCCCGGTTATCTTTGATTTGGGCAGATGTTTTTTCTTCAGAGAGTTTCTTAATGGAAAGGACAAACTGCAAGTTGATGTGACAATGCTTGTTTTTGTTAAGCTCTTTAGCTGAGACACTAAGCACGATTTTGATCATTAGTTATTAAAGGATCACGTAAAAGCTGTACCTTTTACACTGCAATTATTCCAATTTGTCTGGATATTTTGCATCACATTTGATGAAATGCTTTTTACAAAACAGCAAAAAAAGATGAGCAATTCGTACCTCAATCAGGGCGAACAAAGACGCCATCAAACATCCCCTCAAAAGGTAAAAAAGAAATTTTAGCGAAAAAGCTTGGAATGTTTTCAAGGTTGAAGTTTGTACCTATAGCAAATATCATTATAATGAATGACGTTGGACTGTCTTTCATTGACATATTTTGGTCTCTCAGCATTGAAGAGAGCGGTATGACGCTTCAATGGGTCTACAGTCGTTAACAGTGGCGTCTGTGAAGTCCAATTCATTCAAAGGTTCATTCGGTGATCTCATGACTTCTTCTTCATCGAGTCTTTCCTTCGAATATCATTTTAGGGAAATTCGTTGCAGAATCGGTTTCGAGCCATCGAAAATGAGTTGAAATCGCTTTTGGCGGTCGATATCCATGGGGACCAACGTGGAGGTTTCTGCATTGTCCCCATCTCATGTCTGACAAAATAGCGCTAAAAACGATAAAAGTAATTATCATTATTAATATCATTCCTATGACAATGATGATTACAACTGTACTGATGAAGATGATAATGATAAGAGTAATAATAATGATACTAATGATAGCAAGAATGATGAAAATAATAATCATATTCAGAGAGATTATTCCTGTTCCTCTGAGGCGTGTAAGAACCATCAGAAGCTTAACTCATTCACACCCTTTCCAAGCTTCACTGCCTAACCCACCAACTTAATCCCGAAAACGATCATTTATCCCTAGAACATGCAATTTATGGAACATCTTGCCTTCTTCTTGCTTTCCTGGATCTTACAAATTGCCATCTTCAAATCCAAGATCAATAAACTTGATCTGATCTCTCTCCCCTCTTAGCCAATCGCCTTCTTCTTGTTTCCTTTGTTGGGGCTTTGTATATGCCGATATGCCTTTTCCTCAACATAAATCACTAAAAAATAGCTATTATAATGATGATATTCTCTGTCGCCTCTCCTTTGCAAACTTATTCACGTGGATTAATTCGTTATTCTTCCTAGTTACTGTCATTTTTCTCATCGACATATCTGCATCTAGATTCTACCACTACCCCAGTAATGACAAATCATTTAAGAAGCAAAGCAAATAAACTGCTCCGTTCGACATCTTCTCGTCCACATTTCCTTAGAACATCTTTCCTGCAAATTCGTGTTGACATGCCTCGCCCTAATTAACTTTCATTCGGATTCGTACGACAGTTTCGACGGAAAAGCGTTCGAGCATAAAACAAGAGGTGCAGCAAGTATCCAGCTGTTGCGTTGTCAAGAAAGAAACTACGAAAGCAGACGAAAACCCATACATGACAATAGCTGCCCCGCAATACACCACACTGACGTCGGCAAACATATCAAGCAAGCCATCTTGCAGCAAAAACAAGTCCACAGAATCGTCAGAGCACTCCTCACTTACGACATTTTCCCATTCAGCGAATCCAGAGTATGTCCAGCACCAAGCCTATTCTCCGTGCTCACTGAACGGGGGGAATCATGCTTTCATCAGATCAGAGAATATGCTACATTACTACGCTAGTCAAAATAGGAACTTGGATTCCAAGTCATTTCCACCCTTTTCAAACTCGTTTGCGTATAGAGATGGGAACCAAGTGGGGAGTTACAGAGACCTTGCAAGGCGGAAGCCCGGTACGTTGATGTCATTCGGCTATCATTTTAGGCTGTGTAGTGATGCCAGGGTGCAGTAGTTAAGCGTGCGGACTAGTACCACAGGGGTTTGAGTTCGAATCATGCACGCGTCACAATAAAGTTATTATTGATGAGGAAAGCGACGATCTCAGAAACCTACCTCAGAAAATCCCCTTCCCTGGTAAAAGCTCGGAGCTTTTCTCCGGTTATTTCTAAGCTCCGAATTGATTATGCCATGTATGGGTTATGTGCAAGCATCATGCATACAGCTTTTTTCATTTCAACATTGCCCTTCTAGCATATTGAAGTACTAACACATAACAATTCGCCTGGCCAAAAAGTTCTCTATATACTTCATTGATCATCTCATTCAAAAGAATCAATCATTCGATTATTTCTAAAAGCTTTCTATCCATGTCAAACTATTCAAACAAATATTTAAAGAAGGCTAAAAAAATTCTTCACTGAGTTTCGAGTTAACTGAGACCTTTCCAAAGCCCAAAATCAACTGAAAAATCCATTAAAAGTAACAGTAAGTTAAAATTTTATCTGATTTCTAATCGTTCTGTGGTACTGATTGATTGTGGCTATCTTTTTCAGGGGAGCAAAGATCTTATTCAGGACTAGTTCAGACCCAAGAGCAATCGGGTATTATGGGAAGCTACAAAAGTATGTATGGAGGTAACTTTCTGCACATTTCTTGTATCCACTGATGGCAATGATGATGATGATGATGATGATGATGATGATGATGATAACAATGATAAAGATGATGATGATGATGATGATAGCAATGATAATGATGATGATTATTATTATTATTATGATTCTGATTATGATGATGATGATGATCCTGATGATGATTATGATGATGATGATGATCCTGATGATGATGATGATGATTATGATGATAGCAATGATAATGATGATTATTATTATTATGATGATGATTCTGATTATGATGATGATGATGATCCTGATGATGATGATGATGATGATGATAATGATGATGATGAAGAAGATGATGATAATTGGAAGTAGTCGTGGTAATGATATTGATGAAAGTGATGAGTTATAATGATGACTGATATGATGATGGTCATGAATCTGACAATTGGAATGATTTCTATGATGGTAATTATCATGAAAGATAGGATGATGATGTTTGAGATTACATTTATGATGATGGTATTAATTGCAAATGATGTTCGTGATGAGGATAAAAATGAAAATATGAGGTGATATTGTTGATGACGATCCTACTTTTGGTCATAATAGTGATAGTGATAATGATGATGATGACTGGATATGATTCAGACTATGATAATGATGATGATGATGATAATTGGTGGTATTTTTGTAGTGGCAATGATAATTTTTGTATTCAGGATGGTGATAAGTGGAGGCAATGTTTCTAATGATGTTGGTAATCAGGATTAAAATTATGAGGATGACCATCATCATTATGTTAAATGTGATGATTATTCTCATTGTTGTTGTGTATTGTTATTATTAATTAGGAAGTTTGGGCTCTTCTTGACTCACTTCTTTCAATGTTTAAGGATTTCAATTTAGACCAAAACCACAAAAATCACATTATAAAGAAAGTCGTGAGCATCGTTATTAGATGCACATACTACGTATTTTGTAGGAGGAAAAAAGCGTGGCCTAATGTGGAATTATTCGATTTTTGACTATTTTATTCATTTTTTCTTTCTACTAATTATTCCTGTTAACCGTTTTTCGCTATTAATTTTCTTTATCATTGCATCAAATCAGATAGCCAGTTATACACTACCTGTTACTAGAGAGGTGTATAATTGCAGAATTTAACTATGTTTCATGAATTGAAGCTTCAAAACAAATTGTAATTGTGGATGATGATGGTAGAAATAATGATGATAATGATTTGTGTATGGCCTTGTTGATGGCTATGATGATGGGAGACGATTTTAGTAATCACAAGGACAATGCTGATGATGATGGGACATTATTTTAGTAATGACAATGACAGCGATGATGATGATGATGATGATGATGATGGTGACGAGATGATAACGACAATGATGATAATGATGATTAGTTGTGGTTACGGTGATGAATTTGCAGTGATGACGGTACAAATAAAGCTTGATGCTTCGTGTTTTTGAAGTATTTAACAAAGTCTGATGCGATGGGCGAAATTCAATTTAGGAGAAATCACAAATGGGAAGAAATGGCACGAAATAAAAGCCTCAAATGATGCACAATGCTAAGATTTCATTATATATTATTAATGATATTTGTTGTAAAAGAATAGATGTCTTTGCTTAGTGTTTGTCGAGTAGACAGTGCAGGTGTGAGATAAATCACAATGAAAGATTGTAAGAGCACAAATGTGGAGAGGCAATCGAAAAATCATGTGGACGACGCATCAATAATTCAGAATATTGAATCTCGAGAGATTTGATAAAACAAAACATATAAATTCTCGGCATCAATATTGATGAGAGTAGTATTTGAAGTGAGAAGGTGTTGTCAGATGAGAGCAATCAAATGTCTTGGATTCAAAAAATTTGAAATAGAGCAAAAAATCCGCTAATTAGAAAAATAACGAATTCAACAGAAATGTGATAAAAGACATCGCATTGAATTAAAAGCAATCAGTGAAAAGTTATCGGTTGTTTAAAAACGTTATCATAAATGAGCAGCCAACGTCCTCACTCTGACAAGAAAAATATTCAATCTCTTTCTGTGATATCAGAAAATTGTAAAATAGAAGAAAGTCAATATATGTAGTCTGCATCTAAACCAAGGCAGCTTTTACTGAAAGTATACAATGGCATATGATTAAGGATTACATGTTACTTCATGTTGTGTCCTTGAAAATTACGAGAAAGTGTCGGATCACAAATTCACTTGCACACTGAAGCAGAGATCTATCTTGGCTTCGCTCAAACTGGCTCAAAGCGTCCTTGCTTCGATTGGCTTAAATTGCTTTTGCTTCGATTGGCTGAATTTGCCTTTGCTTCCATTGGCTAAAATTACCTTTGCTTCGATTGGCTCAAATTGCCTGCTTACTCTTTTTTTAGTGCCAATCATCTCGGCAATGAATTCCTCTTCTTTACAATACTTAGATGAAGGATTTCTTTGCTTCAGCATTGTTTTTCGTTTGGCATTGGGTCAGAGCTTTTAGGATAATCAATACAACACTTTCCTTCTTAAGACAATTTTGATGCATATTATTCTCATGGTCAGTAGATTCCTTTGTGACGCATAATGTGCTTCACAACAATTTAAATTTCTGTGTTAGTGGATAAACTGTCTGTAGTAGTGTAATAAAAGGTTGCTATTGTTTTCACCATAAATATGAAGGCTCCCGTGGTAATGACTGCTCAAAGACGAAACATTACCTTATTGACGATCAGTGGTCGGTGGCTCGAACCCTTCTACAGCTTAACTCTCCCTTCGAGTGAAAGGTCTATAATTCCTCTGTGATTCTGGGGAAAAGGAATTGCAAGGTTTAGTCACATCGAAAGGAAGGACGTGGACATTGCTCGATAAGCAAGCTTCTCAGTGTCCTAAAATCTATCTTCGCATGGAAGGTAGAAGCATGAAAATCCCTTTACGCAGACTTAAAACTATCACCCGGAAGCCTTAGATGGAAATTTCTAGCACTAATGAGTCCATAATGGTGAACAGAAATTGGCTGCTAGAGATGATATCTGCAAGGCTAGGTCATGCAGTCGAGTAATACGTACATCGCTATCTTCAAATCTCAGTTGATGCAAATTTACCGTGCCGAATGAGTGAAAATCGGCAGAAGCGAGCAGCCATACGAGATAAACACCGCCAGTCATAAGCATATTCATATCATGTTACTGTGACTTAACACATAAATTCCCTTTGAATGCGTCAATTAATATTACAAGGTAGTCGGCTGATCGCGAGATTTGGTTTTCCAAAGACATATAACAGGTTTAGAATGGAGTGGAGGGACTGAGTATTATTTGCACGATCTGGAATCATTTCGCAGAACGAAGCTTGTTGATTCTCATTCATAACAGTTGCTTTAGGAGAATGAAATGCATGTTGTCTCCTTTTTCTGTATGGCTTGTGGCTTTTTTCCATCAGTAGTTCAAAGACTTTTGAGTCATTGCAAAGTTTCGTGTTCTCTTGTCTGTTCGTTAGAATTTCGGTGGATATCTTTGCATTATAGAGAATAGCGTAGAAGGTTTTGCGTATTGACGCTCCATTTGATCTGCTCCGTACCTTTCTTCATCTTAAACTAGCAAATACACGAAAGGCTAACGGAATAGCTTTACTGCGATATGAAAATGCAAGAAATCCTCTTTTTATAGAAATGTATTTCTTGCGTTATAACGAGTACGAATTTTACATCTTTTTAATCCAGTCCAGCTTACATGATTTTCTTATTTTTATTCTCCAAAGGGGAAATTCAAAAAGAGGATTCTTCAAATGACATCAGATTTAAGTATCACCATTTTCATGGAGGTATGCTTGCTTCATAGTACCCAATCATTTTCACTTAAGCTGTGTGAGTGTGTCGTAGAATTGGAATACATCACAAGAACGTGGTCTGTTGTCACGTTCAAGTCTTGGTCGTGTGCATTTCTTATGAATTTTGCATTCTGCATTGCAACTGCATTGCAATTGCACAATCGCTTGAATTTATAACAGCCAAGAATCGTCTCTTCCCTTCACAGCTGCATCACGATACCACGTGTACAAGGAGCATCAAGAACACAAGCCATATCATAGACGGGGGTCGCTACAGTTATGGCAGTTCCTAGTCGCCTTGCTGTCGGAACCCGACTGTCAACAATACATTACATGGACTGGACGGGGACTTGAATTCAAACTGGTCGACCCAGAAGAGGTAGCACGGCGGTGGGGCATTCAAAAGAATAGACCAGCAATGAATTATGATAAACTAAGTCGGTCGTTGCGATATTACTACGAAAAAGGCATAATGCAAAAAGTGGCCGGTGAAAGATATGTTTATAGATTTGTGTGCAGTCCAGAAGCCCTTTTCAATCTTGCTTTCCCAGATGGAATGAGGCCTCTTCTCAAACCAGAATGTCATCAGTCCACAAAGGTCACTGATCAACAGGTTTTGTCCACATCACGTGATCAATTCAACGTTCAATCATATTTGGGCAAAGCTGGTGGCATGTGCAGACATCCAACGTGGAGCAAAAACATTAATTGTATCTATCAATAATTCCTATCAATATCAATTTTATACATCAGCAGTTGTTGTATTGATCAATGATTCATTTCTGTATTGATTAATGATTCCTCATTGATCAATGATGATTGTGCTGATCAGCGATTATCACTTTGATCAATGATTATTGTATAGAGGGTCAGGCACGATTGTGCACGAATCTCTTCGTCCTCTATCTGTCCACCCAGCAGCAGTAAACGGGTACCTGGCATCAATCTTAGGGTGAAAAAATACTGCAAGGAAAGGAACTGGCCACCCGTGGCTCAGGATTTTATCTCTATAACAAGGTGCTCCTAAATGCTTGTTGCCCTTATGGGATTCAAAAGTGATTGCTGCACTTTACTTCACTGATCTAAAGCCGTTGCATACAGCGTTTGGTATGCCTTGTGGTATTGAATAAGGTATCCGGATAACTCAGTGGGGAGATTCTGGCCCATCAACCATCCGTTCAGTGGTTCGAATCCAAGCCCTGCTAACCTTCCACCTAGAGTGAAGAGAAGTGCTAGCTTTCTGTAGCTCCAGCCGTAGGAATTATGAGGTGAGGCGCCGTCGAGAGGAAGGACCCGGACACTGCACGACAAGCAAACTGCTTCCCAGTGTTCAGAGACCTACCTTCGGATGCTAGGTAGAATCATGAGAAACTTTTGATTAAATTTTTGAATAAATTTTTGAATAAATTTTTGAATAAGGATAGACAAAAAAGGAAAAAGATTAAGCAATACAACGTAAAGCTATGCATCAGAAACCCGAAGCATTGAATATCGTCTCGCGTATATGTACGGATCCCTCGTATACATGGGCAGCACATAGGAATGAGGGTCTTGAATTCAGCTTGTGTTGTTGGTGCTAATTGCAACTATTGCTTTGAATTCGTTTGAATTTTGACAGAGCGGAATCTTCTCTCTCTGCTTGTTTATGGCTTGAATGATATTCACTTGAATAAGTAACCTTTTTGAAATACTTGGATGTGCATCGGTTGCTCTGAAAATACAAATCTATTGCCAATGATGCTGTGAAATGATATCAAGAAATCAACTGTGAAACAGACAGAGCATCGATGACAGATCTTCCAATTAGTAGCTTCTTTTATCAAAGCCTTGTGCCTCCCATGGGGTTGCCATTGTGCACTGTCAAGTATCGAAAGACTGACTCTCTCCTCCAGACTTCTCCTCCAGGCTGCTCTGGTCAACCCCTGTTTGTCTTTAGTTCATAAAGAAGTGATGTTCTTCTTCACAAAACTCTCCATTTTCTGAACAACTTAAAATCTTCTTTACTTCTTACCTTGTTACTTAGAGCTCTCACCCCCCAGTTCGGTTGGGTATGGCTCTTTAGGACCGGATACCCCCGGCCTGTCTTACGATACGGAGAGAACGCGACGGTCCTTGTATTCTTGCTTGCACCCATACGGAATCTCACCGACAGCTTGAAGTTAAACTACACTCATTTTGCGCTAATTATGAGTAACGATTTCTAGACTCTGAGAACTTTTAACAAACAAGGCTTGTTTGATGACTCACAAAATCTCTGTTCTCCTATTTTCTAAAGATGTTTGCGCAGTGCATGAGACCAGAGCTTTGGGCAGGGAAGCTATGGGGGCTTATCCCCTTAGTTATTATTTATTCAAAGACTTTTTGAGGGGCCTTGATTCCCTAGTTCCTCCGATTTTCTGAAAAAGTTATTTCTGTCTTTGTTCATTTACTGGCCTTATCTAATTGTTTTTCCAACGATTGCTCTTAAAATAACACGTGTTGTGTTATTTATTTCTCATTTCATTTGATTTTGTTTGATTTTATTTGATTTTGCTTGATTTAATTTTGATTTTGCTTGATTTCATTTGATTTTGCTTGATTTCATTTGATTCTGTTTGATTTGGTTTGATTTCATTTGATTTTGTTTGATTCTTTTTGGTACAGAGCAACTTCATCCCCGTTTGTAGAGCCCCCCTGCCCCCTAGTTGATATTCTAGATCTAAACCACTTTAAGAGACCAATTGCCATTTACAGTTCACGATGGTGAATTCTTTAGAGAGTCAATTCAATTTAATTGCGGATGAGTATCAAATATTATTCCATCATTATATGAAATTGAAACTAAAATGTTAGATGAAACTTGAAATCATGAATTTTCCTTGGAAGGTTACTACTCCACTATTTATGAGCAAATCTTAACAATCAGGAGAAGTAGCCTTGAAGATTTAATTTCGAATTCTTATGTTGCGTTTCATGAAACAAAGAACCAGCAATTCCTTTACCAAATCAAATGGAAGGTAAAGAAGATGTTCAGGTGTCAGGATAGCTCAATGGTAAGATTCTTGCGCATTGATCCTATGGTCAGTGGTTTGAGTCCTACCTCAGCTAAACTTTGACTTAGAGTGAGAGGAGTCGCCAACCCTCTGTAATTCCAGGCGTAGGAATAACGAGGTGTGGTCACATCGAGAGGAAGGACTGGACACTGCTCGATAAGCAAAAAGCTTCTCAGTGTCCAAGTGTCTACGTTTGGCATCTAGGTAGAAAATCGTGTGTATAAAAAAAAGAAAAAAAAGAAGATGTTCGATTCGTCTAAAAGCTTTTGGACAATATCAATGTATCTGTCATTTTAACTGCTTTTGCAACGAGACTCTTTTGCTGAAAGCCCTATAGTGGCAATTGGCTCTTCCTCTAACAACGTTAACAGATGGAATAGAATAGTGCTCACTTGGTCGTTATGAATTTGTCAATTCAGATGGCTTAGGCAGTCATGGAGCCAGCTTTTTAACATATATAGTATTTAAAACACTTCGTTTAAAGAGAAGTGAGTCTATGAATGATAAAACGGTATTAGGTATGAGAGTTTGATGGCTTAAGACATATAGGAATTAGCTCTTTGTTGCATGAAAACCTTTCTAAAAGCTGATCATACCCCGAAACCACTTGTCGGGGATCATTTCATAGTGGAACCCAGAAGTTTCCGCAATTATACCTAGGGGCATGAAATAGCTTGGGGGAGCCAAATCCCTTGAGATCAATCCTTAGAAAAGGCTGCTCTTTCCATCAGTTAATTCAAGAACATTTATCAACAAAATTACTTGCGCATTTCCAATGCGATTTTGGTGCTTTCAAATAAAAGAAATGACAAAAGGTTCTGCAACACATTAATATTTTGCATGCGCAATTGAGAAAGACCCTCTAGATTGAATCAACTATCACTGAGATAAATTGTGAATCACTTAAAAGAATCATTGATTACTGACCATAGATCCTCCCCTATTTCTACCATTAAGATTCCTCACTGCTACACGGCAAGTCTCTAGGAGGACCCTGTGAAAGTGAGTTTGTGAAATCATGTCACGAACAATCAACTTATGCAAACTGCTTAAAGGCCAAGAGCGAAACCTGAGATAGAATTTTCATACTCTCTGGGATTAAGTAGTCGCGGGAAAACACCAAGATTCTATCGAAATACTATGATGTTCAAGGAACGTAGAGAGATGCTCATGAGCGGTATGCGTGTTGAATCTGAGGCTACATATCTGAGCGGTATGAGAAACATTAGCCAGCTCTTTCATTCCATCCCTAAAGGCCAATTCCAAGTCATTTGCATTCGACATAAATCATCAAATGTCAAACGTGTCCACGTGATGTTATTTGCTGAACGCCGCCATTGACTGTCAAAATTGGAAGCTTTAAAAGAGCAATCAAATATTGTACTGGCAGTCAATGCTGCTGGAACGAGATCTGATAAAGACCTTTGAATGTGCTAAATAAGAGTTCGGTTTAGAATTACTGGCGGTTAGTGGTGTGAAGTCGTAAGAGAAGTAGCAAAACAGAACAAGAAATGTAAATATACAAATAATGAATTTATTGCAAATTATGAATGGAAGTAGTTTTAGCCATTCGCAAAATTGCTCGACTTGATTAATCTTTTTCGGTCATAATAGATAAATGAATGAACATCTGAATAGATGAGAAACAAATTAATAAGCAATGATAATAAATAAGTGAATGAGTGAAAAATAATAAAATTAATAAATATGTAAATGAAAAAATGAATAAAAAAATAAATGAATGAATGAATGAATCAAAAAATGAAGGAATAAAGCGAGGAAAATGTGAATGAAAAAATGAAGAAATAAATGAAGCAATGAAGCAAGGAAAATGTGAATGAAAAATGAAGGAATAAGCGAATGGGTTAGCAAACAAATAAAATGCTTCTTTAATTATGACGTTCCCTAGGTGAAAGCAAAAATGAATGATGTAGACAATATTATACTTGTATGGACATATAGGTATATTTTGTTAACAGGGTTCTGAAGAGCATTCAGTAGAAGACGGAGGACGTCATATGAAAATAGAAACAGAAGGATCAAAACGGTTAAAAGAGTGTTTAGAAGCTGTTAATAAGATTAACTTGAGACGTGAATGCTAAAAGGCATCCTCGCGTCTCTCGGAGCAGGCCGGTGCGTGCGATCCCTTGAATATTACATCTGTCAACAATATTCACACACTCCTCCAATATACGCCGATCTACCAGGTTGATTTTAGCATGAATGTTAAACCTCTACTTCAACGACAATCTGAACTTGCTAATGCGTACCTTGAATAACCTCTTCTACATGCAAACGCTTTGTTTAAATCCAACTTTTTCTTTATTTTCTTAGCTTTATGTGTTGTGGATAGGCCTTTGTGACTTGTAGCACAGCCCCAGAAATGAAAGAAAGAGAACGGCTAAGACGATAGGAAAATGAGATCGAGTTTTTTATCTTTGATTTGAACAGAGACAAGTTGGTGGGTTCTGAAAGGAAGAGGGAGGCAAGATATTTCATAGACTGCACGTTCTTGGCAAAGATGGTGAGTTGTTGGATAAGAGCTTATGGATTAGATAGTAAAATTTGGAAAGGATGGGATTGGGTTGAGCTTGTCATCGGTTGGGTAAGCCCTGCTTTTGTGTGATATTATTGGGAGATTGCTTTGAGGAAAAGTGGTGGCAGAATCGGTTACTAGCCGACGAAATCGAGTTCAATTCAGGAGAAGCTTCTTTTAAGAGTTGAGATCACTTTCTTTGGTGATATGCAAGGACATCAACCTGGATGTTTCTCCATTGTCCTCAGCTGCTGATTCACTAGAAATGATAGGAGATAAACGTACAAAATCTGTCCTTTTTCACTGTTCCCTATCACTAGCAATAATTACTGCCTTTTGAACCACTTTGCCTTTCGTTTATGTATTGTTTGTTATAGCTTTCTTCCCAAGGTTGATTCCTGGTATGCTTCCCCTTCTGGCACCGCCTGCTTCAATTAGATGTCTTAGTGGACCGTCTTGTCTGATGATATGCCCGAGGTAGCAATGTGCTCTCTTTCTCCTAAGTCTCTTCTTCCAACCATTTCCATTAACTTCTTCATTGTAAAAATGGTTTTTAGATCGATGGAATTCTTCATTGCATATTCTTCGGAACAAAATTCGTTCCCAACCCTTTCGATTCCGTCAAGATTTCATTCCTTTGCTGCCAAGATCTAACAGCTGCATTGCAAGATCTGTTGGATGTAGCAATAAGAAATTCTCAGCCTTTTCATTAGTATCGACATTTCCGAAGTTAGACGCAAGTGACGCCTTTTGAGAGCTAGGCTTGTCTTCTCTTTTGCTTCTGCTGTTGCGTCAATAACGGTGCATTAGATTTTCTCTGCCTGCCTGCCTTTTTCTTAGTGGATTTTGCTGAGGAAAGGCCATGGTGGCCTATACAAAGCCCCAATAATGGAAGAAAGTGAGCGGCTAATCGGAGAGGTAGATCATATCAAGTTGATTGATCTTAGATTTGAAAGAAGGCAAGTTGTAGGATTCAGAAAAGCAAGAAGAAGTGCCTTGTTCCGACTTGAACACTATCATTTTCTCTTCATTTACTTTTGCATTGCACTTGCCATACGCAAGTCGAATCTTCAAGCCAGCTTCTTGTGTTACCTCCAAGTCATCAGAAATCGTGAAAGATCTTATCATCTGCACACAACATGGACTGCCTTTCCATCTTGTACCATGCAGTCTCTTAATTCTTGCTTTGCAGCACGAAGGTACGCCACAAAGAGCAGAGCCGATGTTGAATCACCTTGATCTAGTTTCTGTTTCAAATGCAGCACTGAAATTATTTTTGATCTTTGCTTTCACAAGTATCGTTACATCCGAAGAAGGAACGTGTTCTATTTTGCCTAGACACTGATTTTTAAATTTTGTTTAAAGGCTGGAACATATCGACAGATAAGAAATGTACTGGGTTCATGTGAATGAAATAATTTGAGTATGGATGAAGAAAATGATGAATCAGTTGCCAAAGGTAGTGTGCAGCAAGTTTCCTTAGCAGAAAATATCTGCGGATTGTTACAAATATGTTTTGCCCATTTGTCATCTAACCCTTGTCAAGGTTGCAAATTATTCCTGAAATATCTAGTTGAACTTCGAAAAATTCAACATCTGAACAAATAATTCTTTCATGTTCTTGTAACTCACGAAGAAAAGATGGAAGAGGAGTAATCCAAACAGTACAAGCATAGAAAATCGGAATGTTCAAATTTCACTTCACTTGAAAAAAACAAATCGAACTAATTCAATTTTCAAGACAATTTTTTAATTCAATACTACAATCACCAAATTTCATCTATTTCATCTGCTAGATCTATTCTATACCATACTTTTTGCATTCTATATTACTTTCTTCCTTTGATTAATGCCATATTTAGTGACAAACTGATTATGTGTTCATCAATTGTTTATCATATTTGCTGTACTATATATTGACTTAGTGTTTCATTCATGAACTTCATTTCTATTGCATTTCATATTCATTTAATGCCGAAAATTTATTCTTGATATGCAACACACATTTGGTGCAAAGTCAGTCCTCTGCTGAACTCAGTATATTTTCCCAAGTCCGCTTATATTCGCTGTACCCTTGGCTCACGTCTTGATAGCATTATCTACGATGTCATCTTTCCTTAAATATGATATAGTTTTATTTCATTACTTTGTGAAGCGTCAAGTCTATTGAGATCAATCAGAGGAGCACTATCTTTAAAACGGGGCAAAATTTGCCTAATATTTTTTGCATAAGAGCCGATCACATGTTGCATTGCGATGCCCGCGTTGAAACAGCCTCGCAGTTTCGAAAAAAGCAAGCAGATAGGGAGAGCATATTTGCGCTTGGAAATGTTCGGTGGAAATTCTCATCAATATTCATCTACGTCATGGCCAAATCATGTCAAAATTGGAGATCTTGGAAGAATCGAAGACAAAATTCCTTACCTTTGTGAAGCCAACCACCAGAGTGGAAACCAGACAAGTTGCATCGTTGACCAGCAGAACGATTCATTGTGGGCTAATGGCCTCCACCCAAATATCACCAACGAAACAGTTGCCACCAGGTTTCAGTCATTGGAGGAAATAAACGAATGGCGAAGTGTATCCGATCTTTATGGGCTTGAAAATCAACAAGCGACGCCATCATTGATGGTTGGAGAGGCTGGCGAATTATCCCCGCTGTATCAAAGGTTAATCCGGAGTGAAGTCGCATCGTGGCAAAGGTCTTTCACGGTTCACCACAGAGGCCAAAGTACCAACGGGGACTCGAATGGTGAGGCGTACAAATATACAGATGAAAGTTACGAGACACAGCCAGGTATGTCTCGCGTGATTTTACTGCCTTTGAAAACAGATGACCGTTGTCATTAGCTGTGGCTTCCTGGAAAGCAATAAAGTCATAAATTTGGATCAATCGAATCACCGTAGACATTTATAAGCTTTTATATTGTTCTTCAAGTCGTGTCAGGTCTGGACCAGAGTAAGGAGGATTATTTTGATTTATGGTATGATTAATGATCTGAAATATAGATTGTCATTTTAAATGAAAGCTGTTATGAGACGAGGCTCGCCATGCAATGGGGCTATTTCAAGTATGGTGATGTGTCTCAATGCATTCATTCATGAATGAATTTTTCTCATTTCCCTTTTTTCTTTGACTTTTTTTATCAGTTAACCCAGGCTGGGTATTTGGGCAGCGACTCAGGTGAAGTGGGCTAGTGGTCTGCAGCTAGAGTCTCAGAGTTACCTCAGATTTACCACTGAGCACTCACTCACCTGCCTCTGAAGGGTGAACAGCTGGGTTGGCTGTTGGCTTGTGGTCGGTGGTTCCGTCAACGCAATTCGATCACAGACGACTAGACCCCAAAAGATTCGAAACACTGCCCCTTAACCACTTGGCCACACCGAGTGTTGATCTTCAACCTGACGGGAGAACACGATTGCATTTCATGGGCGTTTTGTATTCCGCGCAAATCTCATATAATGTGACGACAGCCATTTTTGTATTAACATGCATTTTTGTGATGACTGACTTTCAATTGCAGAAACCAAAGTTTATTTTACTCTCATTTCTTGATCTACCAATGCTCCGATGCCGTTAATAGTTTGAAACATTCAACCTTGATTGATTGGCAAACACTTTTCACTGACCTATTCTGCATCTACCATACTTATAGATTTGCTTGGTCACTTTGAGTCTCTTAATTTCTGCAAGGGAGTGAATTTGGATAAAATTTATTGACAGGAATTTAAGTGACTTCACTTGAGTTTCCATTCACCGAACTAGAATGATGACCCTTGCAATATACGGAATCGCGTTCCGATCGATGACAAAGTCATGTGATATACTAGTTCGTGTGATTTTCAATTTTGAATAAGTTGTTCCCACGTTGAATGTAAGCCAATACTTGCCCCAATCTAATTAGACATCCTGAACTGTCATCTTTCCTCTCATTTCGGGATGAAATTACCAGGCATCTAACGTAAGACAGACATTTTTCTGTCATTACACAGTTTTTAAGTTGTAAGCACCTCATATGCAGTTTGGATGATACGATTATATTGTGTTTCCCTCTGCATTTAGTGCGAATAATTTTGATCTTTTTCCCTTCGAATTTTGCTTTCATTGGTGATAAAAAATAATCTTGATTCATTTTAAGCGGGAAAGAGATTGATCATATAAGACAGAGACTGAATTCTGCTACTTCAGTGACACCAGTAGGAAATTTTGATTTTGACATAATTTTTGCAGCAAAAAAGGCATCTCGAATCCAAAAAACATCATTTGATAGTTTCCGTTGTAGTAAAAAACTTTTAAATGGAAACTAATTTGAAAGACTTCTTATGTGTTTAGACAGGATTCTTGACATGTCTTGGTTTGCATCGTTTTACTGAAAACTTTCCTATTTGATGCTGTTGATATGGGCTTGGAATACTCATGAAAATTGCCAGTTGCGTCTCCTTTTAATGGTAATTAATTTCAATCACAGGGAAAGCGCCATGGCAACAGAGACAAGAATACAAACGCAGAAAGAGAATGACGTATACTCGTTCCCAGACTCTCGAACTGGAAAAAGAGTTCCTATACAATCGGTACTTGACAAAAGAGAGACGAAACGAGTTGTCGAGCACTTTAAATCTGTCAGAAAGGCAGATCAAAATTTGGTTCCAAAATCGACGTATGAAATCAAAGAAAGTAGCAAACTGATTGAAGATTGAGTCGGTCAATGAACTCAGGTTTTAGGATACAATGCTTCTCCAAATATTTGTAGTTATAAGCAAACAAGAATTTGGGCCTATACGGCCAATGCAGCATACAAATTTTAGATTCTGATTTGAAATTTCGAATACGCGAAAACATTTGACGTTCGTTTTGCTTTTATCGATCGCACAATGAAGGTAGGAACACGGGGGGGATATACCAGTCCTTATTTCCTGGACAATAGCAAGCAGTAAACGCACTCCTTGTCTAATTCGAAGCAGTTATCTGTAATTTTTACTTTTCTAGCATAGATGATTTGCGAAAGGGACGCCATTATCCAAGTTTGTTGGAAGATGTTTATATCCTGCACCAAACTGTCTGCGTTTCCACTTTTCTGCGTAGTCATTCAAGGGAAATGAATGTTTATAAAACAGAGGGGCAATCTATAAACACATTATTAACTCAACACATCGTCCTATGAACTGGTTTGACTCCCTAGGAGCTTTTCCGTATTCAGACTTCCTGCGCTGTCTGTTAAGCATTCTATGTTGCTGAGAAAGAGTGAAACACTATGGCACATGACGCGGTTATCCAACAATACAGACTCGAAATAATTCAGGCAATTTCCACGAAGCAACTTTACTGTGAAATTAGGCTGCTGAGGATAAACACCAAAACATTTCTTTGAATCCCAAGCTTTCCTTACCAACGTTTTTATACCCAAATGTAGCACCGCTCGTCTTCTGTCAACTCCTGCTGGCTTGGAAATAATTGAAATTAGATTTGCGTCTGCTTCCAAACTTTCCTTACTTTTAAGGCAGATTAAAGCAACACGTGAGGACCACGAATCTGCGGGACGATATGTCTGACCCCAGAATTTTGTAAATTGTGTACCATACAGTATGACGTCAGAAAGTGATTGAATGTTTGGAAGCGAAAGGTTTTGCACTGATTTGTTTCGCTCATCCCAGTTCGATTTCTGAAGTAAACAGCTACGGTTGCCACTGCATTTTAACAACACAGAATGGCACTCATGGGTTGACTTTTCTTTAAAATCTCCTTCCTTTTGAATTTTTTTTTTTTTTTTTTTAGTGGGTTATGTTGAGAAAAAGCTATGGTGGCCTACACATAATAATGATAGTAATGATAATAATATACAAATATATTTAAAAACTGGATAAACACTTCAACTACTTAACGCTGTCATAAACTTGTAGCCAGTAAAGTGAAATAACAGATAAAGGATGAAGTTATCTAATATCTACAGTTGTGTTGAAAGAAAGTTCATTGTATGGGTTATCTAGAAAGAATGGAAAAGTCTAGCTTGTTGAATCTGCGGCCCTCCAATGGAAGCATATTAAAGAGTTTCTCGCCAAACAACAGGGCCCTTACTGATAGCACTACTTGTATAGTACTGACAAGGTTTATCCTGTATAAATACTTCCATCATTTGTATTATTATTATCATTACTTTACACTAATCACAGCAGAATATAGAGATAAGAGTCGTGTAATTCGTCCTAAATAGATTTCAATATTTTTCCAGTGTATGGACTTTTATATATAATTATGTTAATCATACATGATTCTAACAAAACTTATTAATTAGATTATAGATTCTTTCCCAAAATAGTAGCCTAATCAAAT
Source organism: Pseudorhiza aurosa (assembly GCA_964026355.1). NCBI lineage: Eukaryota > Metazoa > Cnidaria > Scyphozoa > Rhizostomeae > Lychnorhizidae > Pseudorhiza > Pseudorhiza aurosa. The sequence continues at coordinate 3,990,262 of OZ032115.1, forward strand.
GTTTTCAATGCCATGTTTATCGAGAACTCGCCTGAAATAATGAGTGTTTACATAACCAATTTCAAGCACACTAAACCACCATTATGTTATCGGAAAGAGGTTACGCCAAAGAGAGGCTTTAACGAGAGGAATTTCCCGGTGACGTCATGGAATGGGTTTGATTTCATAATCTGAAGATTTCTCTCCTTTGAGCGTTGATGTGAAAAGGAGACAAATTAGCCCTTGAATGGTGCTATTTGAGAAAGAAGTTGAGCTGGAATTTCATGTTTGCGACAATTGGTTGAGTCATTTTAATCTTTGGCATTTTAGGGAGCCGCAATTAGGTCAAAAGTAGCGTTGCAAGTTCTTTACGCGACATTAGTACCGATTACATAGTCATGAATATGATCAACCGCTTTGTACAAAGAGATATATTTTTCAAATCCACTTGTTTTCAGTGTTATTAAAAACCATCACATATTATTTAGAGTAAATCACTTATTTTAATCTCATAGCATAGAAATCGGCCCAGCAAAAGGCCGCATGAACCTTGCTGCTTTCTCCTGGGTCATTCGCCTTTCACATACAGTCCTTAATATAATTTACGTATTCTTCTCATTTTGTCGTAACCATTTCGTCTACTCTTTCTTATCATCGCATGTTGAAAAGCAAACGTCGTCTTTGCCATCGATCTTGATCACTGCCCACTGCTTTTTTAATTTTCCGGCCACCCTATTTTTCAACCAACATGGGTCACTTTTCCGGTCAGAGCACAAAACCCTATTGATCGAATGGAGACTTAATGACGTAAGAGAAACTCAAATGAACTGAGAATGCGCACATCGCAGGAGGACGTGCGGTGGCGGAAGCAGCAGCAGCAACAGAAGAATTGAAATCAAAGGTGGTGTACTTGTATTATTGAAATATATTCATGGAAACAGTAACCGCTGTTCAAAGCGAGCTTTATGTTGAGGAAATTTCGATAAACTGAGTCAATTTGATGCATTAAGGGGCCAGATTCCTTAACGCGCTTGTTGCCTTATGCATTTACACTTTTACCTATTCATTCATTCTTTCATTGATCCATTTATCTTTTTTTACACATGTATTCATTCATGCATTGATTCATTCGACCATCAATTCATTTATTCGATTATTTATTTATCCATGAATCCATTTATTCATTACTCGATTTATTGACTTCTTAACTTTCGTTACTCATTATGGCATTCATTTATTTATATCTTAATCCATTAATATATTCATTCAGCAGCTTTTTCATTTAGTCTATTATCAATTAATCATTTATTCCATTAATTCATATATTCGTTTACTTTATTCATTGTGAATGAAGATGATCAAACGCTCTGTCTTCTATTTCCTCTTCTAAGGTTCATTATTCTTCACTTGCTACTGCTTTCATGGATCAATCATTTCTGTGTAACATACCTCAAACGGGGGGCATGTTGTAAAAACATCTCATAGTCTAATTTATCATGTCTTGTGAGACCCCTTTGAAGGCCATAGGCAGAAGACATTCACAATATGCGACCGTTGAGCAGTCACTGATCAAAATTCAAGTTTGAGCTATTGTATGGAATATTTTTGACAAAAGATACTTCATTTGAATGCAAAACTTATCCAGAATAGTTTATGGTTTTCATATGCACTTAGAATCGATGACTTGTCTTGTGATAAGGAGCTGTTTGAGCATCCCATGGTTATAGAAATCTTACTTTGGCTAGATTTGTTAGATTGTGCAAAGTTTCTCTTCATTGCAAAATTGATTAGTAAAGGAATAAACATTCGCATGAAATGGATTTTGACAAATTAATCACGTTAGCATTTTAATTACATGTCTTCAAATCTGTAAACGAACAAAGTGATGAGATTACGGGAGAACACAAACAATTTTCAGTGAAAATCAAGTTGCTTTGATTTCGGGTACAGGGCAGAGACTGTGTGAGATGAATGCGAACTATAATTTCGTTAGAATAACCAGAGTATCGATGCAAAAAACTGTTTGATGGATTAATCTAAGCTATGAAAATAAGTATGAATAAGTAATAAATAAGTATGAATTGAGATAAAGGTCATAATGATCGGTAAGATAAAAGAAGGATGTGCATTGTTAGCTTAGTGCACAAAGGGTAAAGATAATTAGATAAAAAAGTGATATTTACTGATTAGCCTAAGCCTGGATATCGAATAAATTCGTGGATGCGTTTCATGGTTCAGTGCAGGAATCCTTTGATTGATTGATTATCCCTGCCGACTAAGAAAGCACTTTAAGAGAAGAAGAGCATGACCCAGGCTATGAAAAGGGCTACAATTCAAATTATTGTGCTTGGCGTCAGGAGAAGGTGAAATGGCAAATTGTGTAAAGCAAATCTTTAAGTTCAATGCACTTTGTAATAATGTTCGCAACTTGCTAAGTGAGGACTCAAAAGCTTAATCTCATATTCTGCAGATTAATTAAAATGGATACTGAATGAAATAGCCTAGCACAAAAATCCCGAAATCAATGTCGATTGGCAGAGTGTCATTCACAAGTGCCGAAAGACTCTCCAGCGTCAACAAAGCACCTTACCTTCTTTATCACAATAATATGATGTGACAACGCCCTCATTCTCCAGCATTTGCTGCGACATCCCTGTTCGTAAAGCAACAGAGGGAAGCAAGGACTTTAGCTGGGACGTCTGTGTTCTGCCACGATGAATTACTACGTCCACAAAACGAGGGAAACTTTGAACAATGCTGCTATTCACGAGCAAAGTCAATTAATCTATTGAAGGTTAGAAAGATAAACGAAAAATGAGGTCAATTTGTTCAAACCATTTTCACCTCAAAATTTTTCTAATCATCTCACGCTTGTCCACTGTCATTTGAAAAAGTAGATGGGCTTCTGTCTGGAAAGATCTATCTCCAAGAAGAAGTGACCAGTCTGATGGCGCTTTTTATACCCGAGAAAAAGCAATAATGATAATAATACTAATAATGATAATGTAATGATAATACAATCTATTTATAGTTGGCTTGAAGGAATAGCTAATGCTAATAAAGGCAAACTCTACCCTATTTACAATGTCATACGTTAAGCACTACAAATGCGCAGTTACATCCGGATCCCTTCCAACTTTCGACTTTCATTTTGAACTCGCAATCACTGTTTGCTGCCTTTGGGAGCCGATTCCCAACTGCGCTACCCAAAATGAAAATGACTCGTGTTTTTTCCTGGTTCTTTTGAAGTTGGAGGAGATCGTCTAGCACCATGTTGGGTGGCCAAGCTCACTCTTCTGTTATTTGTTTGTTGCGATGCAGATCTAAGAGTCGACAGAATATGCACGACTTAGAAATGAACTATTATTCGCTTTCTCACGAAATGCAAAATTATCCAGGTTATCGTTATGCATTTCTAGGAGTGACAGGAATGCCGTAATACAGTACAAAACTACTCTAATTATAAATCGTCATATTTCTAACGTTATTTCTAATTGGAAAACGTAAGTGATTTTTTGCCACATTCAACTTTTGAGACGAGGAGGAATGTCTGCATCGCCACAGCATGAACTAAGGAACAGCTTATTATGACAAAGGAGACTCTTCTGAATTTAGATGGACCCAACTTAGAGAATATGACGATATGCTCCTTCACAGCAACGAAGCGTAAAAGATTCCGGGTATTTACAGCCTGGTTCCAATTCGATAAGCGACTTAAACACAGACCAGGAGACAAAGGTGGGTACGGTAGGTTCTGAGGTTCTTGTTAAGTACATTATGATGAGTTGAAAGGGGCTGAGTAAATTATGTTCGGGCGAAATGAGATTTGCTGAATGCAAAGCGCAGGCGAGAGGAGTTGCTGTGATTGATCGCCTCGATTTATCCATAATCAATTTGTATTGATCAGGGCATAATGTATCATAAAAGAAAGACAGAAAGGAAGATAGAGGAATCGGAACTGCGAGAAATGCGGATTAATGCTGTTAATTTGTGACCTGAATGATTGAAATATCGGAGAAGGACAGTGGAAGTGCTGCCACACGAGATAGTTGCTCTCTTTTCAGAACAAGGTCATCCATTGTCTCAAAAAACCTTTTAATGAAACTTAGCATGACATTTAGCAAGAATAATTAGTGTCTTTTAAAGAAAGACTTCTCGTTAAATCTTTCCGCATTAGTATATAAATCTAAGCCGCTACAAGCATGGCTTAGTATCATGTAAAACTTTCTCAGATCGAATGCAAAATCGTTTAAAAGAATCTCTAGCTGACTTGATACTTCTATATAATGAGCTCGTCAGTAGCAGACGGAGACGTGAATATTAACAAGTTGGATGGCTTACTCTTCTGTGGAGAGGGATGTTAAAGGAAGAATATGAAATGAGATGAATCACTTTAATTAAGAAAAAGGCTTTATGATGTTCCGATGTCATTATCTGAAACGATTTTGAAGAACCACTGGTATAGAACCAGCTGGATCTTTGATAAATAATCCATCCATTACATTACTGGCACATTGAAAACAATGCACGACTTAAAAGACAAGAGATGGCTTATAACTGTCTTTGACCTAGATACTTTTGCCGTTTTGGCCAAACATCATCCTTATCACATTCATTTGATATTCAGTAAACAAGCATACGCCAACTGTATCGGACTAATTCGATACGTGCTCCAGAAAGTTACTCGATTGACCACACGTATCACTACCAGCATATCATTGCAAAGCTATCATACGAGATATACATTACCGAGCGTGTCATACAGACTGTGTCGCACGCTCTGCGTCATACGGAGCACGTCATACGAGACACATCCTCCGGGCCGCGTCAAATCAAAGCGACTCTCAAGATGTGGAGACCCAGCACATGCTGTCCAAAGCATCCACCTTGCTACAGTAGCTCATGCGTCCTTGAATCTTCGAAGGTTTTTTCTGACTACATGCAAAGATACCATGGATGCCATGGAAATGAAACCAGCAGTCATTTTTCGCCGTCGTTTTGCAGCAGAAGCCATACAGGGTACAGAGAAATGCTACCCAGCTACTCCCCGTACCAGCCTTACTACCAACATTACCAACCATCGTGCTCATACTGGCATTCAAGAGTCTCAAAGTATCATGATGGAGTTACAGGTACAGTTCATCTATGTATCAGCTTCATAAATTCATGACAACTTTTATCACATTTACTCTGTACACTTTTGCAATCAAATGTGCTTGCCTCACCAGACTGATTGGAAGGAATAAAGCTGAATCAAAGACTTTGATTTGAGCAAAATTTCAAACCTCACCTTTACGCCAGCGAAATCTTTTTGGAAATAATCATATTTGGATGAAAGCTTCTTACGGAAACATTTCCAATTCCTTAGATTAGTATTTGTCCTTTCCAATTATCTATTTGAATTGATTCACAATGATAGGATTGATCAAAGCTGGATAGAGAATCAGAATAGCAGTACCAAATATCTTCAACAGTCTTGTACTCATCAGATCTTTAGTCAATGAAATTGCATCACATTTGTGGCTGCTGAGAATGTGAGAAAATGCAATTGATACCAGCCAGCAATGGCCTCATCTCTTCTACCTCTTCAGATACAATCTTTTATCCGACAAGTTCCTGCAGATGCTCTGCTAATATTGAAATCCAGTCTCAAAAAAGATAGCAAACATCACTGCTGCTTATCGACTTTAATGAAATTGTAAATTCCGACATTAACAAAAAAGTCAAAGTTATCATAGTATAATAAATTCAGGACCTGAATCTCAATCTTTGCGATAAATGTTGGCAAACGCTGAATCATGGAACCCCTATTTGATTTGACGTGATCATCTTGAAACAGAAGAAAGATGAAAATCACAAAAATTAAGTAGCGTCATAACAAATGTTACAGGGCAATAAATGTAAAGAGATTCCTAGGTTTCATAGTAGACACCCCAGGGATTTTTAGTCAAGAAATAGGGTGTAAATAATTGCTATTGCTCCTAAAAATCAATGTAAGAACCAGTTCGCATAGATACCGTGCTGTGAAAGAAGTCACTTGTTTTTGAACTATCATTTACAAAGCAACGCAAATGCATCTTCATGCAGACAGCATCGAAATGATTTTGATAATGCTGATGCTGATGACATGTCTGCTCAACTCAAATAATCAATGACTCACTGTGACTAACTTGTGAATACAGCAATCACTACATTTGGACTCATACATAAAGCAAACTAAATTGAGAATATCTTCTATTTTCTATTTGAATTATGGACAGAAGGTTCTTATTTGATGCAAGTATGGCTACCGGATTCATTTTTATGAAACGAAACTTTAGGTAGAAAAATTGCCTAATTCATACTGCGCATTTCTTAGCAGTTCTGTAGTATGAGTTCTGCAAATAACTTTTCAGGTTTTGCACAACGCACTGTCAAAAATGTTAAGCACATTAAAAAGCAGTCTTTTTGTTATGAAACTGAGTTGATTTGGACATTGAAGAACATATTTGAACTGACTTACAGCTTCAATAAAGTTGGAGATCGTTTTACAGTGCATAAAGGTCCTTCATCTAAGTCATTCTTGTCCACGTTGATGGGTTTTACATTATTCCTTACTTCTATTTCTTCAAAGAAATATTTGACGGTATATTTCCAAATATATGCACATGGCTATTCCTTCTAATCCACTAGAAAAGAAAGAGTAGAAGAATTATCGTCTGCTTGAGGCATTTCGGCACTGTCTTTCCATTTAGTAATTGATTTCGACAATTTTCACCCTGATTTTGGTCCAATTTCAGTTTCTTTGAAGCATTTTGCTTTAGTCAATTCTGATTTCTGCTACATTTGATTTCTACATCCATACATACATACATACATACATACATACATACATACATACATACATACATACATACATGCATGCATACATACATACATACATACATACATACATACATACATACATACATGCATACATACATACATAAATGCATTCTTCTGTACTATTTTCTTCTGTTAAGATTTTGTCAGCTGCATTCAGAATCTCCTTTTGACATTTCTATATTGAACAACATTCGTTATATCAACTGTACCTTTCTATCCGTGAATGAAACTTCAATGCAAATGATGTTGATTGAAGATAGGCCAGAAAATACAACACAGCTAGACTTGAAACAGCTTTTTGAAAGACAGCACCACCTTTTTTTATAAACCTGATTGGACTTGACGATATTGAGAAAATAATTCAATGTCAAAACAAAGAGTAATGAAGGAGTTTACAACTGAATCTTTAAATATATGAAAGCTAAATAAAAAAGAACATTGTTTTTTTCATTTAATAACGAAACCATTTTTAGATCTTGCCACGCAGTAGCTCCCTCCCTTCACAGCTATGGTCAAATTGCCTTGTAGTGTTGCACTGTCTTATCAAGGGCGGGGAAGGGCATATGTTGCGCAAATAACACGATGTGGAGTGGCGGACAGCCGCGCTTCATTTGTCATGTTAGAGGGAGGGGTGTGGGATATCGTTTGGTCGAAGTAAGGATGCCGATTGCCACTTCTGCGACTTTCGATGGCTGTGTACAGTAAATTTGAGATTGTTGCAAGCGATTTACTCTGAAGCTCGAAAAAAAGAGATCGCTTTCATTCTACGCAACGAATAACAGGATATACAATGTTTAGATGATTGATATTCAAGTACTGAACGTGTCTCGTCAAAAGTATTACCATCATCATTATTCTTGCCATCACTATTGTAATCATCATCATCATCATTATCATCATCTATCACCATCATCTTTTCATTACAATTGTTTTCACAGTGACTATTATAATTGCTAGATTAATATCTCAGGGCAAGATCTTAAATGCTTTTACTTTAAAATGTGATTGCGGATAACTACCGGTATTGCGATGACAATTATCATTACTTCCATTGTTGTTATTATTTTCATTATTGCTGTTATTGATTTATTTATAGTATACATAGCAAAAACATACATGACATTCGTGTTGATCAATGCTTAAAATTTACAATGAATTACAGTTGTCTAAGCAACATGCATATCAAAACAGCAAGACTTATAGAAACCATTTTTGCACTTATCTAAACTTTCCCATCGATAAGATGCTTCTATCAATTAATTATTAGAATAAGCAATTCTGGGGATTTGATTCAGGAAACCGGCAAGTTTCAGCCTGAATTTTGGTGGTAGATGAAGCTCTGGCTAATTTGAGTTCACGTTATCTTAAAATCTTTGTGTATCTGAGAGCTGTTCGTGTTTGTTGTGTAGCACCCGAGATTGAGAAGCTATGCCCATCTCCCAGTGTTCTGCTCCTTCGTCTCGATAGTGCCGCGCCTTTTGACTCATACTTCTGGAAATCAGAGTGCTGGCAAATCTTCTCTCTCGCGTTATAAATTCAGCTGAAGGTAGAATTGAACCACTGATCATCGTATGAATGAGCACGTGCATTACGCCTAGGATATTCTACTATCTCCTGTGTATATTTTTAAGTAGACGTGACTGGTAAGTGCTATGCAAATCTATGTGTCAAACTGGATTTGCTGAATGTCGTTTAAATATTTGATCTTGTTCTGTTTCAGGCTCGCTGGCCTTCCCTTTTACGCGAGATACAAATAAAAGGTTCCGAACGAGTTTTACAACGACTCAGTTAACAGAATTGGAGAAGGAATTTCACTATAACAAATACTTGACAAGACGGCGACGGGTCGAATTAGCGCTGGGGTTGAATTTAACGGAAAAACAGGTAAAGGTTTGGTTTCAGAATCGGAGAATGAAGTGGAAGAAGCAGATCAAAGCCGTGAAAGACGGCAGCATGAAAACAGAGGAAATTGAAGAAGACAAAGTAGACGATGGCACTGAAAAAGGAGAAGAGGCAAACAGACGACTTCTCTACAATGATGATAATTATGAAGATGGCGATGAAGACGACGATGAAGATGACGATGATGATGATAACGACAATTATGATGATGATGATAACGATGATGATAAGGTTGCTTATGGTAATAACAACCATGGCACTGAAAAAAGACTCTACAGTTACGATATAGATAATAACAGGCATCAAAATATCAAAAAGTTGATGTACGATGACGTTGACTTACGAGGCTAATACGAACAAGCCTATGTTCTCTATAAACTTTGAATAAATGCTAAATTAGAATACGTTGGTTATTTTAGAATTATATTCTAAATTTTACTCGTAATTTCGAGGCAACATCAAGCGTTTGTAGATCTTATCGCTGACATTTTAACAGAATTTCTTGCTTTTAGTTTCATCAAATGGTGTATTTTAGTCAGCGTGTATTAAAACATTTATAAAAGCCTAATTTGATAAACGACGTTTTATGATACTTTAAAGGCTACAATTAGTTCAAATTGCGTTAAAAATGGACCTGGTTGTATGAAAAAATGGCTGGTCATTTTGTTGAAGCTTCAGAAGGTACAACGTAATCAAAACTAAACACCTTTTATGCCAAAAAAGATTCAAAGCAGTTTTATTTGCAATGGTATGGAAGATAGTACAGACTGCTTTGCAATTTTTCTGGATGATAAGGAATTTTCTGATCCCTGTTAATTAATGAAATCTCGATGATTGCTAATAAAACTCGATGACACTGTATTAAAGAAAAACAAAACTCTCGACATCGATTATTCCATGATTCAATGACAGCTACGTTGATAGCTGTTAGAGCGGGTAACTCTCCAAATCTTTCATTTAAAATATGATGAAATATTCTTCGTAAGGGCAACTTTTTCATTTCCACATTTGAAGGGCCTTATCAACTCTGTCGGCCGGCCTTACGAGCAAGTAATTGCTAGCTAAATGTGTCATGCGAGACAGTTTAAGCTCTCTCTTGTTTCATGACTCATAATTTCAGACTTCTGATCCAATTGAATTTCCTATAGAAGTATAATTTCTGCTGACATTACAAGCATTAATAGGTAAACAATGCTTGTGCGTTGACAGGAAGAGTTTTCAAAAAGTAAATTGCCCCAAATCAGACCAGTTAATCCAGTACAGCATGTACAACTGTGGGACAAGCGATTGATATTCTTGGCGACTGAATTTCGTACCTTGTTTGTTAGGTCAAGGTAACTTAGGCATTAGACATAAAAACATCACTATGCTATTCTAAACTCAGTTTGAAAAATGCAATGAGATTTTCTGTTCTTGTGCTTTCTTGTCTTCGAAATAGCTCTTCCTTGGGTACCATGTACGTTTATAATGTCGAATATCATACTCCAGAACTCATCCCGGCCTCCACTCAAACCAAACACTTAGCCTCACTCTTACCCAAAACAAGCTTACAATTTAGTACGTCGTTATGTAGAAGAAGCTATTACGAAAGCAACATATCCCGATGTCACGGCAAAATAGGCTGAAAATTGGAAACGAATGGAGTTTAACGAAACCCAGAAAGCCAGATTAATTAGAGTGTGATAAGGAGGTGTTAAATCGATACAGCAAACAGTGGAGTCTTGAAGGGGGGAGGAGAGACTTACAACAAGTGCAAAGATGAAATTATGAAGGATTAAGGGAACAAATTTTATAAAATTGCTGGGTCACCCTACTCAGTCTTGGGTTAAAACAAACGTGATTTATAACCAAAAATGAATCTACATAATCCCATTGAGTCTATATGCACATAGAATCGGATACATTTTCAAAAGCTTTGCTTTGGGGAAATCCGCTTCAGAATGAGTTAATAGTGATTAAACACATGGAAAATGGAAATTAGCCACACGTAAGAAAGGCATTAGCTCAGCCTGGCCGCAACTGTGAAAAATATTTTAAGGCGATCAAACGTTATCACTGTTTATAGCAATTTCGAATGATTAGAACTACTTACAGAATTTATTGGTGGGCTCTCAAATAGAAATTATGAGCTAATTATTAATAATCTATCCTTGCAATCTTCTCAATCAACACTTTTAACTTGCTAAAATATGAGACGAAAAAACAAACAAATATCTTGGCGTTTTTGTGTCCAAGTCTTATTAAAAGAATGAGTCAGTCAGCTGATATGAGCATACGAAAATGAGAGTATATAATCAGAAGGGAAGAAAATAACGAAAGAAATCTTAGATCAATGAATTTCTTTAAAACTGAATCGTAGGCGTAATGTGATTGCGAGTACAACATGGCATTGAGTCAAATGAATCAAGGTTGAAAGAAGTCGAAGGAAATCACAGTGTAGATAAAGCCCTGAAGCATGACAATTAGAGGTTTTGCAATTGGCAAATAACAAGTTTGTTTTTCTTAGAATTTTTTTCATTAAGATCTTATCTGCATTCGAAATGGGAAAACCGGCAGAATAAAGAGTAAGGCTCCTTTCTTGTGGCCCATGTGATATTGTTTATAAATCAATTTGGCATCTTTTGAATGGGTCTCTAATGTCATACCAACCAACGAGAGACGATCGGCTTAATTCAAACCAACAATAGTACTTTCATCCGTACATCTAAATTAATCAATACATTTAAGAATAAGGTTCTAAATGAGAGGAGTTTCTTTTAATTTTTAGTGAGTTTTGTTGGGGAATGGCCATGGTGGCCTACGCAAAGCTCCAACAAGGGAAGAAAGAAGGCGAAAGGCTAGCCGGAGAGAGGAGAGAGATCAAATCAAGTTTATTGATCTTAGATTTGAAAGAGGACAAGTTGTAGGATTCGGGAAAGGAAGAAGGAGAGACGTTCCATAAATTACTGGGTTACAGTAAGGGTACTGGAAGGTACTGCCGAATGTGCAGACCAACCCGGGTATACATTCTAAGGACAATGGTTGCACGGTGACTGCCTAAATAAATGATTTTCAAATTAATCCGTGAGAAGGACATGACATTATGCTAACGACCTTTCAATACAATTTACGGCACTCTTCAACAAAAGTTCTCATTAAATTCACACAGTATCTATCTTAAATCACAACGAAATTTTACTTCCAGTTACCTAAGTACAATTAAAAGTTCAAAGAACAAAAAGAAAAAATCAATGAAGAAAAAGGATGCAAATTAGGACACTGTCCTTGAGCCTCTAAGACATTATAATGAAAATGAAATTAAGCTGAAGAAACTTTGCTGGAAATTGAAACTATGTTTAAAAGGCTGGCTAAACGTAACCAATCGGAAACATCTTTATTTCACGTGATGGCAAGTGCATGGCATACTTTGTTTAGAGCAGGGATCTCAAACTCAATTTGCCTGGGGGCCGCTGGATGCATCAGGTTTTCCGCAAGAAAGGCTCTGATAAAAGCATCCCAATGCTCTAAAACATCTTCATCTTTATTCTAAGGCGTGGGCCAAAAATTATCATCCTGCGGGCTGCGAGTTTGAGACGCCTGGTTTAGAGCGTTTGAATAGCCCGATCGATTGTATACAGCATTATCAAAATTATTGAAGCGGTTTTCAATCAAACGTTATATGTACACTCTTAAAAGATTTGTTTACATTGCAGTCCCTTTGATCTCCCATGTAACAAAAACATGGCAAAATGTTGATAAGGATGACAAAACCGTTCTAAACTGCGCTAATTTTTCCTCTTGTATCTAAAATGTACCGTTGCCATGGCAATTTCCGTTATCAAAGGAATCATAATTTTTTTTCTATTTTTGAAAAAGAGCGGGAAGTTGCTCCTGTTTGCAACTTTCAAATAGTTTCATAGCAATGTTTCCTGCGGCTGCATGTTGAAAATTCTGTGTGATGTAGCGCAGTTGCTTCCTCCTACGTCATTCCCTTTTTTGCTCTCGTAAGTTTAATTGATACAGGCAGGCAGGCACGTAATGGTTGGCGCACATTCCTCGGCCCCATCCTAGTGCTTGTTGCTCACCACCCCCGTCTGTTAACTCGAAAATAATGGCTACCTTGCACCGATCCGGGGGTAAGATGTGGCGAGGGAAGGAACTGGCCACAATACCTCATTCTGCTGTAACTTAAGATGGCAACTTTCTAATGAAGTGTTATCCGACGGGTGTATGAGACTCAAAGTTGCTTCATTAAAGCGAGGAAAGAAACTGGCCACGCTGCCTCCCAATGTGATTCAGGATGGCAGAAGTAATAATAGCAATAATAATAGTAATAATTTATATCCATACAGGAAATTTTGTTTAGCTTGCAGAGGAGATGCTATCAGTCTATGCTCTGTTCAAAGTCTGAAAAGAATTTAAAAGATATAAATTTACAAGTTTAAGACAAAAGATTACAAGTGTTAGTCTTGAAAATCACCGAAAAGTTTCTCGTATTGCTTCTTGAATTTCATTACTGACTGCTCTATCATCATTCCAGGCACTTTGCTATATAACATGTATATATAAATACATTTATATATAAATATATATAAATATGTATATATATTTATATACATATATTTATTATTAACCTTCTATCCTGACTCTGCTTTTGTAAAGCATCGTCATTATTTCAAGATGTCAAATCCTAAATACCTTGAATCGTATCCTTCCAAAATCTGAATGATTGCGAGGAAGAAACTTCATCAACGTTGTGCATCAAGGTATCCTTGCGAGTCTCATTGTTGTATTTCAACGTTAAAATTTTCGGCGTTCTAGCCACACTGCGCTACCTCCATCGGACCCTAGATTCAAATAAATCCACCAAGGGATTGCATCACGTGCCATGATGATTATCATTACACTCTAGTTCGCTTGTTTATCATTATCATCACGATGATCATCATAATCAAACAACGAATCATTGATTATGATTGGTTAATCACGCAATCAATCAAGCGATAATGCTAAAATCATTCTAATTATGTGAATTCACGGGGAGCAGTTGTCACTTTTTGTCAAAATTTCGTGCATGGAAAAGCCGCAATATACAGTCCCAAAACTGCGCTGATTTCTCCTTAAAAGACATATTGGTTTGAGAGTAATGGCTATCGATTAAACTATGTACAACCAAAAGATGCAAATTCTAGGAGAAATTGTGTTAGTTGCAAAATTGTGACGAGGAAACATGAAAATGCGCCTGCTGAAAACGTAGTGAAAAGCCGACAGTATACGCACACAGGAGGGCAGCCGATCATCCATCAATGTCTTCTTGACACAGCTTACCGAGTCTGCCGAGATTCTATTTCAAATGTTGTGCGTCAACAAAAGGGGTCTGGGCACACGTCCAACATCGAAGTGAAAAACCGCAGGAAAATCGCAAGGAAGGCGCACGGAAGGCGCAAGGAAAGAGAATTTCTCTCTGCTTTTTTAACAGGAAAGAAGCAAAGATGTTGTAAAAACTGAAAAGGGTGACATTCCAATTAAAGAATCGGCAATGAATAAGGCTACCGTCTTGATTCAGGGGAAGGCATCGTGAAATAACCGAGGAAACAAAGGTGCTACATGGTACAATTTGATTGGTCGGTTGAGCATGTAAGTTAACAGCAGTAACGCGCAGACCATCCATCAATGTCCATTGAAGGGTAAGGAACATTCCAAAGGGAAAATAAAGGCAAAGTGTGTCCGTTGTGTAGGACATAACTTCATTTTAATTGCACGAGTTTAAGTGCAAGATTATGCGCAGAGCAAAGGTTAGTGAGGATGTGACCATGGAAAGGTCAGAATGTTCTCTAAGTAAGAATGACAGGAGCAGATTAAGAAAGCGCAATCTTGAGGACGCAGGCGACGAAGGACTCGGGAAGGGTCGAGGCGGAGAAACTGAAGCAAAGAGGGTGAAAAACAACAATGTCGTCAGCAATCAGATAAAGCGAGGCAAAAGAGACGGTGCAGTTTACCCATGGATGCTGGAATCTCGGCAGAAAAGCAAAGGTATCTGATCCTTGATAGATCTTTGTGTGAGGGCTTACCAAGCGAGGTGGGCCATCATCCATCTTACCTTTCCGGAACCTTGTACATGTTCAAATGTAAGCAGCAGTGAACCAAATTGAGCTCAACTCAATGAACATGAATAAGCTATCTTGCAGTTTGCTATTCACTTATTTCTGTTTCTGTAACATGCTTCGCTAGTCCGGCTTGGCTTTCACTCTAAATGGTGTCCAAATTGCAGAGGCCATGTTGGCGTCGGTGCATGCACGAAGGGCAAAATAACCACATACAATCGATCTCGTACATGTATTTATTGAAAAATTCTGCAATTTCCATGTTCCATCAAAATGAATTGTGCATGAAGGAGTAGTTCTAGGCTCGCTAGTTATAGGTTGGTGCAAAACTTTGCCGATTTCATACGTATCTGGTTTAATTTAGTGTTGATTCTGTTCAAGCAGTCAACTTGGGCCATAATTGAAGGGCTATTTCCAAGGGTCTACTACTATAGCTACAATCTTTCCTATCCTTTTGAAAGTGCAAAATAATGGTCTTATCAGTATGAATATGTGGGGTTTTTACAGATAGCGGTGACAGTTTCAAACAAGGGATTTCTCTCCCGCAACATCATATCGATTCGTAAAATCACCTTCCCTCCTTAATTTCGGACGCCGAATCCCTCTTCCATTCCGACAATAACTTGACATGGTAATGATTGTTTGAACCTTGAAAGAATCCGCTTCTGTGCCAGTTTCGTAGGAGATGAAGCAGTGAGAACGGTGTCGTCTTCAACGAATAACAATCGCACTTACAGTGGGAAAATGGCGGCGTCTCAGACCGCGTGTCTGGATTGATGTCTCGAGTACCCGCAACCACAAGCTATCGCTTGAAGAGTACTTCAAAATGTTGCCCTCGTTATTGTCAAGCGTTACTCTTTGAGATTTGCATCGACGTCAGAGTAATTAGGGAAATAAGAGCCACGGCATTTTAAATGGGCCAGTTGAGCAATTGAAATAGGCCATCATGAGGTGATTTCTCTTGGTAATTAATTTCCCAGCACTTTTTAAATTAGTCTTCCCCAATTATACACATTGTTAGCTTATACAATAATGTGCGCTCGTGATAGTTTGATGATTTGTGATATAAAAAAGGAAACTCAATTGCATTTTAGATGGGCTAAATTTGGAACAAAAAATTATAGTGGAAAAGAAAAATACTTTGAGGCAAAAACAGCCAAAGTACTCACAAAGACAGCTGTTTGAGTTAGAAAAAGAGTTTCACACATCGAACTATTTAACAAACAGTAAAAGACTGGAATTAGCGGAGAAGTTAAAAATGGGAGAAAAGCAAGTGAAAACATGGTTTCAAAACCGAAGAATGCGACAAAAGAAGTTCAACAGCATAAGGAAAGAAGGGAAGAAAGATGACCACAATAGTGAAAAGATTGGCAAAGTTTTGCATTATTTCAGCGATGTACAAAACGCGTTACCAAAATTTGAGAGCAATGCAAAGAACAATTACAGTCAACTGTTTGCAAGCATACACCTTAAAGTATTGCCCAGTAGTTCCAATCACCACTCAGCGTTGTACAACAACATTGACGACGCAACGGCTTGTTTCCCTTACGCACAATTGCCTCCCAATCTTCATGCAACAACATACAACACAAATGCAACTTTAGCACAATCAGAATCAAGCGGATTTGAGAGATTCAAAAGAAACCAAGTGTGCCATCAAGTCAAATTACCATATCCTTATCCTCAAGACTGTTACTAAACCGGATTGAATACCCCATTTTTACCATATCGTGTACATAAAACAACTTTAGCTCCTTGCAAAATATATTTATCCGTTGTTCTGTATAAATTTTCTGTGTTTGATATTTATCAATATTTCATAGTTGTAATAGTCTCTCTGCAAACATAAAAGTATCCTTGAAATGACAGCATAATATGAGAATATTCATGGAAACATGAGTCTCACAACCTTGTTAAAATGTCCACAAGGTATCGCAGTATCATGCATATGGATACACCAACCAAAAAATTGCTACAGCGAGATTCATTATAGTATAAATAAGCAGTGTTATCTATCCCATTTCAACGGTATCTCCATTAGATTTACGGTATCTTCATATGCGCAAATTAACTTCACTCTGTAAACTATGATATGGTACCAAACGCGTCACCAACAGTAGGCTTTTGTGGCTAAGAGAATTGCACGATCAATCTGTACTTGCAAGGTCAGTCAGACATTCAGACGGTTCATTGCACCATTTTATGCTTACTTTGAAAAAAATTCGCAAATTTTTAGCTTCAATATAAGTTGCAGTTGTCGAGTTAAAGTTGAAATAAATCATATTTCATACGACGAAAATGAACCGTCTCTCAATAAAAACCTGAGAAATTTCCATATCAAACCCTTAATTTGCCAATTTTGAAGCAAACAAAATTGCTAACAATACACATCATACTGCCAACACAAAAC
The DNA here is from genome assembly GCA_964026355.1 of Pseudorhiza aurosa. NCBI lineage: Eukaryota > Metazoa > Cnidaria > Scyphozoa > Rhizostomeae > Lychnorhizidae > Pseudorhiza > Pseudorhiza aurosa. The sequence goes on from OZ032115.1 coordinate 4,007,500, forward strand.
ATCATTTCCAGTGATATTTTAGCAAATGAACCGTCCATCCGCCTCATCTTTGCTCACTATTGCTGTCATATTATAAATACATTTTTATCAGAAGTAAGTCAGAAGCAATGGCAAGCATTTATCATATTCAGCACTTTCATAGATGCTGGCTTTATCTTTGCTCAAATCGTATGGAGGTAGGTCAACCTTTGCCCTTCTGTACTCAAATAAAAATATTTCATCCATAAAAATATATAAATATATATGTATATATAGATATATTTGTTTCTTTTAGTGGGTTATGTTGAGGAAAGGCTATGGTGGCCTATACAAAGCCCCAAGATAGGAAGAAAGAAGAAAGCGAGCAGCTAAGAGGATAGAGAGATAAGATCAAGTTTATTGATCTTACATTTGAAAGATGGCAAGTTATAATCCACAAAAAAAAATTTAAGACCTTGAGATAGAAACTGGATCGATGATGCTGGTCAGCTGACGCATAGCTCCAGGGGGCACACTACCCTCGGCCTCCCAAATGTAAATTATGATGACAGCTTGCCCCTAGGGATACAGCTACAATTGACTAGTGTGAGAATAGCGCTATTTTCAAACAATGGAAACCCATTAACCAACTTATGTCGGATTGTTATCCAAAAATCTTCCCACCCCAGGTATGATTTTTGCTTGAGTGTGGCTACCCCAGTTTAATTCTACAGCTAGGTGTCTGCTAAACAGGTTTCATTCCTACCAGTTTAAAAAAAAGAACAAATTAACATGTATCAATATGTAATATTGTCATTCTTATCATTGTCATTGACGTCTTACTTCAGTTTACTCGATTCTTACGTCAGTCCAGGTTGGGAACGAACTTAAGCTTTCTCTCGAATGTGACAATGGTGCGACAATGTTGCAGGAAAAGAGTTACGTCTAAGAAATTTGGCTGTTTATTTACGAATAAAGAAAACCCAAGGCTCGGAAAACTAAGAGGACCACTTAAGTGGACCAAGCTAACAACGGACCATATACCTTAATCGAATACTTTGTCAGGAATTCAATTGATCCACCTAATATGTGAACATAGGAAGCAGCTGCCAAGGACAGGGTTGCAACGAGAAATTAAGACTGTGTCCAAATGAAAAATGGTCACAATAAGTTATAACAATAATGATATACTTAGCAATATGTCACGAAATAAACAACATTTCATGATGATGATGATGATGATGATGATGATGATGATGATGATGACGGTGGTGATAATGATTATGATTATGATTGATGATGATTGATGATGATTGATGATGATTGATGAAGGTGATGATGAAGATAATGATGATAATGAAGATGGTGATGCTGATGCTGATAATTATGATTGATGATGATTGATGATGATGATTGATGATGATGATAAAGATAATGGTGATGATGAAGATGATGACGATGGTGATAATGATAATTATGATGATCGATGCATACCATGACTTGGCCTTTGAAATAAATTGGTATCAGTTAAAGACATATCACAGGAACACCACCAGTTTCAACGAACTACTTGAATCTAGTCCTAATGTTCTTGCAACTACCTTCTCGTGTAAACTACATACGCACGGGAGACATGTAACTGGCAGGGGACAGTGACTTAAACTCTCCCAACTCTGACGATGCGGAGAGGTTGATTTGATTGGCTTGCAGTTCTTGCAATGTATTCACAAACCTGTTCCACTCATCTTGGCGCGGTGTGGCAAGTTGCTGAAAATTAAATTAAAAGAAATCACTCATAGCAACTACTAACAAAGCATTTTGAAGCCTGAAAAAATACAGGGCAGTTCAACAACTAGCGCAGTCTTCAAAATAATTAACAACGTTACCTCTCCAACGTCATAAATGTACACGTGGCCATCATCATCACCGACAGCCAATTGATGTCCAGATGCAGCCCATTTGACACGGTTGATTGCTGAAAGTGGCTCGATAGTAACACTGCATGTTGGCACCTGCAACAAATGTCAAATTCAACTGGCTTAAACCAATATCACACATAAAAACATTGCTTATGATAATACATAATAAGACGAATATTTATACGGCACGTACACTTCAGCTGCTGCTGATTTCAATGTGTGTCCTGTGATTATGTAATACAGGAAAAGTAGAAAGGCAACTTCGCTACGCTGAAGATCTTCTCGTTCGATACTTATCAGAGCATCGACCATCGGATAACGCCCGAAATAAGACTGATATTAATATGCGGATGGAAAAACCATAGCCATAAACTGGTCAAAACAGGCGGCCAACCCATTGCGGCAATTGGTCACTGTCGCAAAATTGGACCCGTACCGAGAAGCTTTAGGGCTTGAAAAAAGCAATGGATGAAAAATTAAACCCATTTTTATCTGAGCGTGACACGGGGAAGTTCACTATATAACTGATTTGAATATTCTAATAGCATACTGAGCGGTCATAAAAGTGCCTTACTTCAGTGTCTTTATTCAAGTTCCATAAATCCAGTCTGCCCATTCCATCGACAGCAGCAAACAACGCGGGGTGAATTGGTGACCACTGCACATCATACACATAATCACCATTGTCTTCAAATGAATACAGTAGATTCGTACTCTATCGCAAAAAAATCACAAGAATGAGCGAAGCCGGTAGAGTATTAGTGATGAAAATGATGTCAATGAATTCATCTTTCATTTAAATGATTCAATTGCTAGAAGCAGGACATAAGTTTAATATTGTCGACATGATTATCTGGGCAAAAATCTGGCATTGCATCGTGGTATTGTTGCCCATCATACTGGTTTCAAAGTGCAAAGCCATGACACGGAGGATGTGGGTTGGATTCCTGCAGTAGCACTAGTAGCGAGAAGGGCAACGGGAAACAACTTCAGAACCATTTCCTTGAAAAAAACCTGAATCCATCTCTTTGGTTTCTGCTATGCTCAGAAAAGTATGCCCTACAGTTTGTTTCGTCATAGTACTGAAATATCCAAATAAAATTTCTTCGAAAAATCTTTATTCAAAAGAGTCTTCGAAAAAATAAGATTCGAATTGTCGCACGAAAATTTGCTAGGCTTTATAATGAAAAAAATCCTTTGAAATCTCGAGGAAAAATATACTATTTTCGTGAATGCCTCAGTCTGAAATCTTTCCTTGCCTAAAGATATTTCATTTGTCCAAAATTGAGATATGGACACGCAAACGCATTAGCAAAATACCTTATTACTCCATAACTTAATGGTCCAATCAAATGAGCTTGTCAAGGCAAGATGAGAGAAGTCAATCTAAAAATTAAGAAAAAAATCAAAGAATATTAGTACGAAAATGCAAGAAACGTACAAACGAACTGAGCTATAGGTTCACGCGATGCACCATGTTGAAATTTTTTGTTATAAATGGGTCAAGAAATGTTGGTAGAAATGGAGTTGATAGTAACAGAAAAAATTTCAGGATCAAATTTCTCATGAAAAGGAAGTTCCGGCGAGAAATGTAAAAAGCTACGTCACAAAAATGGCACTAGCAAATTTGAAGAGGCCTTTGGCGGGCATCTCATTTGTGGGGCAACCGACCTGAAGAGCTCGTTTTAAATTGGTGACCAAGACATGCTACCAGTGTACTGAAATATGATAGAGTTTACCTGGCCTGGAGCAGAATGATAACTTATTCCAGTAACAGGTCCATGATGGCCATCAAATTGATCAATAATACCAGCTTTGCTAAAGGATGGAGATGAATAAGTTGATTAGCATACAATTGATGGTAGCCATTTCCTTGTGAATAGATTAAGAATCAGCAAGTCAAATAATTGTGTAAACAATCAATGAAATAAACGATTTGACTGCAAGATGCTAACAACGAAACGAATGAAATGCATTCAAATCAATTTATATAAGAAGCCCACCCTAAAACAATACAAAGTCTGAAAGTCATTTATACATTGACCCATAATGTATAGAACACTCTGCTAGGGTGTTATAATAAAGCGCACTTAGAATAGAGACATTTTTTTAGTAAATTATGCCGAGGAACGGCCATGGCGACCTATGCAAAGCCCAAACAATGGAAGGAAGAAAAAATTGAGAGGGTAAGAGGAGAGGGAGATCAGACCAAGTTTATTGATCTTAGATTTGAAAGAAGGTAATTGGTAGGAATCGGGGAAGGAAGAAGAAGGCAAGACGCTCCATAAATTGCACGTTCTTGGGATGAATCATGATTTGTGGGATAGAGTTCGCGGATTAGATACCTGGCCTCTGAATGGCGATGATTAGGGTGGTACTTCTACTTCTATTTAAAGGTGTCCCCGGTGCTTGTATCGAGACTCAAATTTGCCATTGCCATACGAATGGCCATAGAATGGTTGCATTAACCATGACGTCATACCTTCCATGGCGATGACCTGTGTAGACAGAGCCATCTTCGCTTCCAACGATAAAATTGTTTACATCACCACATAGAAATGACATGCTTGTCACGGAGACGGTCTTTGATTGTTTGTGTTGCAAATCCATGGTCTCCTGCAAATGGGAAAAAGTCGATTTGCAGAGTGTGAAAATTACAGAAACGATGCCCGATGGAAGGAAAGCATTCGCATAAATTCATAGGAATAATAATCCCACAACAATCGTTATTCATATCGGTAGGCTTTTATTGCCATCTGTCATGATATGAAAACAGCCCTTTTCTCCACTCTAAGCCAACTGCAAAAATCGTGTTGATTACAAATCCAATTCCGCATTCTTTAATAAAATAATGAAATATCTCTCTAGACTGTTTTTTTTGGTAAGTCATGTTGGGGAGTTGGGGAAAGGCCATGGTGGCTTATACAAAGCCCCAACCAAGGAAGAAAAAAGAAAGCAAAAGGCTCTACGAGGAGAGAGAGGTCAGATCAAGTTTATTGATCTCACATTTCAAAGATGGCAAGTTGCAGGATTCAGGAAATAAAGAACAAGGCAAGACGTTCCATAAATTGCAAGTTCTAGGGATGAATGATGATTTGTGGGATAAAGTTCGTGGAGACTGTTGGGGAAACTGGAAAATACCATTGAACGAAATATCGGCATCAAATGAAATTGCAGATTGAAAATGACGATACCGATCAAGTGTGTGCTGACATGATTACCTGAGGCTGTGCTAGCATGTCAAGGCTCCACGAGCACAGGCGTCCATCAGTTGACGCTGTAATAAGGTTGTGGGCATTTTGAGTTCCAATTACGTCAATACAGTACACCGGATGCTTTGGAAATAAACAGTAAAACAGAGTGAATTTTTCGAAATCGATCGGCAAGTCAAAAGTGCAAGATCTATCTCAAAAAAATTCGAATCGACCGCAAAGGCTATTGCTGTATAGTCTTAAAGGGAACGTCAAGTGACGTGTGATTGAAAGTCCTAAATGACGAGAAATTTATTGAAATCAATACAACGAATATGCATCTGTAAAATGAAGTTATTCTGAAAAGGAGAATCTGTATTAAGTGTAACTTACTGTGTGGGCTGTGGAGGAGAGGGGAGTTTTTTGAACAGGAGTCTTCTTTCTGTTCCTGTTGTCCCATAACACGATTTGACCCGAATACGTCCCACCAACAATGAGATTGGGATGAAATTTTGCAAAGCAAACTGATAGCACAGCTGACTAAAAGGAAACTTGCAATTGATTTGAAGTCGTAAGAAGATGTTGAAGGTTGGCAAATAACAAAAGTAAATTGATTCTCGTATATTCGCTCATTTTGCAAAGTTAAACCTCCCAAATCAGCAATCAAGGAGGGTTTATTATCTAGCAATTCAGTTTATGTTATCTTAGCTATAAAAAGATCAAGTCGCCTAAGTAGAAGTAGGATGCACTCACCTGATTATGAAAAACGTATTCTGGTGACGTTTTGCTATATTTCATATTCCACACTAATGCAACACCACCAGGGTCCTGCGGGGCAGCCTCGTTTTCATTGTAAGATGATACAAGTAGCTCAGGATACTGGAATGCAGCAAAGAAATAGTTAAGTAGGGAATCACGAAAAATACGAAGAACACCCCCCTGACCGCTTCGATCAACATCCATCACAATTTTTTTTCAAACACAGTATCCTACTGGAAAGTTTTCTGCATGTGTACAAGTATGAACAAACGGGTGCTGAACGCAAGCTTGGCAACATACACACGCATGGGCTTCATACCAAAAAAACATCTATTGTAAATGATGATGATGATGATGATGATGATGATGATGATGATGATCGATGATGATGATGATGATGATGATCGATGATGACGATTGATGGTGATCGATGATGATGATGATGATGATGATGATGATGATGATGATGATGATCGATGATGATGATGATGATGATGATCGATGATGACGATTGATGGTGATCGATGATGATGATGATGATGATGATGATGATGATGATGATGATGATGATGATGATGATAATGATGATGATGATCGATGATGATGATCGATGATGATGATGGTGATCGATGATGATGATCGATGATGATGATGGTGATGATGATGACGATTGATGGTGATCGATGATGATAAAGATTGATGATGATTATTATTATTATGACAACTGGGATGCTGTATGTGATTTGATTTGACATTGCCAAAGTCGTTTTAACTAATGAGAGCTAAAAGCAGTGTTGTGCGTTAATCAAACTTGGGTAGAATATTTTACTCTGCAGACAATCAACAAATAAATAACGGGAAATCACAGGAATGAGTTAATCATAATATTTACATACTGATTCAGCCGGGCACCTGCATTTTAATTAATAACGAAAAAACAACGACGCGATGATGCATCCATGCACAATTCCTCTGAGCTGTTTGATCTAACGCAAACAGACTTCTGAAAGAAACTGCTAGGTGCAGAAATGGCCACAAGGCAGCTATTGCGCAAGCCCAAACATCTTTAATCAATCAGCAGTTGAAGAAGATCAATGTTAAACCACCTAATTGCTTAGTTCAGCACAGTTTACTAGATGGATACGTTAGTATTTGGCTACCACATGTGAACGTTTACAAATTCAATGAGTTCAATTAAATTCCTTTCCGATTTGAGCGATCAATTCCGAATTAATTAAAAATTGAGTGGAATCTATTTACTCTCCCACCTTTAAGTTAGCTACATTAACATCTTATTGAACATCATGACTTTTAATACGTTCACAAGACCAAACTCAACGTCATCTGCTCTTCTCACCTCTCTCTTATTCCTATTGATGCATCGATGTTGAAATAGCGCTTCTGCGCGTTTCTCGGCATAAGTGCTCATGAGTTTCATTCTGGGATGAACGTAGCCCCGTTTGGCGAATTGGAATGGTCAATAAATTACAGCCAAAAGTGATTTTATTTAGCGCAATAACATTTGAAACTTTTTGGCAAATAGTCATGATGCTGATGTTGATGATGGTGATGGTGATGGTGGTGATGATGATGATGATGATGATGATGATGATGATGATGATGATGATGATGATGATGATGATGGTGATGATGATAATGATGATAATGATGATGATGGTGATGATGATGATGATGATGACGATCATAATGGTGATGATGATGGTGATGATGATAATGATGATGATGGTGATGATGGTGATGATGATGATGATGATGAAGATGATGATGATGATGACGATCATAATGGTGATGATGATGGTTATGGTGATGATAGTGATGACGATAAGGATGATGATGATTGGTGATTATGATAATTATGATGATAAAAAATGGAATTCAAATACCTGCGTTGACCAATCCATGCAAGTAACACATCGATTCTTCGACCATTTTTCATCAAAAAACTTTCTATGCAGTGACAATTTTGCGGATGCCTCAGAGTCCCTAAAATAATTCGAATAACCACTGATATGCATGATGATGATCAAAATTTTTTACCAACCGGGTTACATTTACAAAGATAATTATGTAACCTGGCGAAAGTCGTTAGAATAGGAAACTAAGACTGGCACATATCAACACGAACCGAAAAAGAGTTGAAAGAAGGATGCAAGGAAAACGGGAAATTGCCTTGAAACATAAAAATTGAATTCTGATCCAAAGGAAGTTTGGAGAAGTGACATCAAAACTGCGCTACATAACTGCGCTACATAACTGCGCTACATAACTGCGCTACAAGTGATTTGTCTGTATTTGTAAGTTCCGTCTAGGAAGTATCATTTTCCTGCAGACAAATTTGGCCGAGCATCAAAGCAGGGCTCGTCCTAAGGAAAATTTGAGCAGCCCGTTTTTGAGGGGTGTTATTTAGATATCTGGAGACCCTGGTTAGGAAAAAGAAACAAAGGCCGACAATTTATGAGATGGATTGTTGACATCACAAGATTTTTAGGAACACCAGATTGGTACCAAAAGGCACAAGATAGAGTTTGGTGGTCCAGAAATGCCGAGGCATATTTCCTGGAGTGGGAGGAAAATGCTGGATAACAGTAACAGAGCAGTATTGAGATATCTTCAAAAAGTATGAAAGGTAACACTTCCTCCGCTCCACAAATACATTCAATGCGCCAAAAGTCTTTGAAAACGTACATCATGTGATGAAAAATATTGTATTGAACAAAAACTGTATCTAGTTATTTTATCGTTCTTCTGGGTTGCTTCTTTTGTAAGTATTTAGAGCCGTTGATACGTATATCAATGTATAACTATCAAGTTTTGAATTTTGTCAGCGTTAAGAGGATCCACGCATGAAAACGGCGACTAGTGGTATTGACTTTGCCATCTTGGAAACAAAAATATTCTCATAATGATGTAGAGCACGGAGAAGTACATTTAAATCATTAAGTTGCTTGTGTATGTGATTTCAAACGATGGGAAAGTAAGCTAGCCGTATTGAGTAATTACGAAAAAACGACGCTGAAACCGCAAAAGGAAGCGAATTACCTGAAAGACTAATCATACCGAGCTTAAAATACAAAGTGTTACTGCGCGTAATTAGTTCACAGCATCTCATCCATGAGCAGGAGAAACCTCAGATACTCGAAAGCATACAGTTCGGCTTTCTTTGTTTCCCTTTGCGTATCGAATTTCACTTGTTTCAAGGTTATGGTAGAAAATTTCATGGATACCTGGACCACAAGCAGAGTGGCAGAATTAACTTCATTACAGAATTGCAAATGATCCCGGGTCATTTTAAAGACACGAGAAAGCTTAGTGATTCGGAATTAAATCGTGAGTCAATTATCGTGCTTTTCCGGTCATATGTAACACAGCTCATAATCCAGGATTTACAGGACAGTCACAATTAAAACTGTTATTTTATAGCTAATCAAAATATTGCTTCAGCTCATTAGCCGATGATGTCATAGTAGGTGATAAAATGGTGGAAAGGATTTTCTCCGTTGCAAAGCTTCTTCGTCAAAGAATATTGGATTGAGGGAACTGCGCTGGACATGAGGCTCCTGTGCAGCGCGTAAGGAGACAGAACCCTGGTAGAATTATGAAATTTAAGTGACCTCTTAAGCGGATACAACAATGATGGAATCTGCAGCCACCTGCAACTTGTTCAGTTTTCGTTCATTTCCTTTTGCAAAGTGAATGAGTAACGATTTCGAAATAACAGCTTTGAATGAGAAATAACTTCACTTTTCAGTACAAAAAAGTGGATGGAAATTAGCTGCAGATATTACAACAGCAAACATTTAAATGCTTCACAAACCGACGGAGTTTACGCACGCAACAAATTGCAGCATATATTGGAGTAGTAGAAAAATGTAACGGCATCAAGATAGAGCAAATAGAGAAAATCCTACCCTTCTGCATCTTCGCCGGTCTCGCCATAGTCAAAACATATATCCATATTTTCACAGATTGCTTTTTCAACAAGTCGCGTCGCCTTGTCGAAGAATTGGGAAAAATCTTGCGAACTAAGGATATTTTGCCTTCGTTCATCGCTTATTTCCAGGATTTTCGCAACTAAGCAGCAAGAAAAAATTGAAAGGACAATCACAAAATAGCCGATTATCAGTGATTGCGCTTCAGCGACGTAAGATGCAAATACAATACGGAGTACGGACTTCAAAATTGCATTGACACCAAGGGGCAATGCTTTCCTTGAATCGAGACGGTTTCATGGACATCTTCAATTAATATCATAATAAATAACGGTAAAAATAAGTGATTTCACACCGCCTAAGTGGAAAAACTATTTGAAATCCCCTTTGCAAAATGCTTCAAAATAGCTGAAACTTGATAATCATATGACAAATGATATTTTCAACCTTCTTCTTTGGTCTCTTCTATTTTCTTTCTTTCTTTTTCTTTTTCTTGCTCAATTGCTTCTTGTTTTTCTGCCTCTTTTCTGGCAGAGTCCCTTAATTCCTGGTCATCTGCAATCATCAATACCAACAGCATTTCAATGAATCGCTCCAGTGGTCAAGCAGTAATATCAAAACACAAGTTTAAGTCAGACCGAAAAGCAAAACGGAGAGGTAGCAGATGAGAGTTTCAATGACGAAGCCTTTTCAATACAGGGGTAGGAAAGACTTCGAACAAAAAATGAGATAAACCTGCATACAATTCAAGTGAGAAGATTGCGAATAATTAGATGCTTAATGCCAGAAAATGAAGGTCACCCTTTAAATCAGATTGATTAAATTGTTTCACTAATACTGATTACTATCAAAACAATACGATTTGAAGAAATCTCTCCTTCGTGCGATAGTTATTCATCGATCTTAACGGATAACTACTTGAAAATAATCGCGCTAACGCAAACAGTGTCTGTTCAAAATCATTCAATTATTGACTGTCTGATTATCATCCCGTCGCACTAACGTCGTCGCGATCGAGTGTGTTGCAACGGTAGAAAATCTGTGACGAATGACGGACACTGTGCGACAACAGCAAAACCTGTTGACGATTATGGCCATTTCTTCTCTCATCTCTTTCATTTGCAGAAAGTACACAAGAGGGTTGGTTAAGGAATTAAAGAAGACAAGCGTGGAAATCCACACCCACGCATTGAAAGGCAAGTCGTAAGGAATTTCCAGAAAAGTGAAAAGAACGAAGGGCATATAGCAAACGATCATTGAGCCGAGTATGGTGGAGACGACTCGAGTGACGCGGGACATCACCGCAGAGTTCCTTCTGCCCTCAAAGTTCGAACGGTCCATACTTGCCTCGTGCGAGGCGATCTCCTTCCGAATTTTCTTGACGACCATCACGGCTCGAAGGTTAACGTAAAGACTCCAGAAAAATATCACCAAGGCCACGGTGGTGCCTGCAACAGATGTTAGCAGCATTTTTGGAGTGGCCAGGCTAGCAACAAGAAATGCAATATTCACCACCCAAATGACTACGATGACAATAAGCAACGTGACCTTCTCATCTTTAACTTTCTCGTAATAGAATGGATAGAAAATTGAAATTTGTCTGTCTAGTGTTATCAGGAACAAACTGACAACAGATATTGAGGAGAGAAAGTTCCCGAGTACTATCGAAGTTGTATTGACGAGGCAGAACTTAACACAGAATGCCGACGTTATCATAAGCACGCCAAATAACGGTTGCGAGAACAACCCAGTTAGCATGTCAGCTAATGCCAAGCTGCACAAAATCAAATTCGACATCTTCCTCAGCTTCTTTCTTCGATATACTGTGTAAATTGCCAGAAAGTTCAAAAACAAAGTGAACGGAGAAGCAATGAAATTGAAGACAGAAACAGCGATGACATTCCACTTAGTTACGTTCTCGAATTTGTAATAAAAAGGCACCGTGGCGCAATTGAGGAACTCAGCAGGGCATCCTAGAACAGAGTTGTTGACTGATGACGTGGAATTCAACATTTTCACTGATAATAACAGCAACAGCAACAGTAACCAGAGCCTTGCTTCCAACCGTCGGTAAATGCGAACGCTGCTTATATATACATATATTCATATATATGCTGTATACATATATACATATATATATCTCCGTGAATCAGAGGAGAACCACTAGGAATCATAAATGATGAGCAGACAGACTACTGCACGAGAACGAAATAACGCCGCCAGGCATGCGTCATACTTATAGTTCTACCAGATTAATCGAAAAGGTCAGTGTTTGTTCACCTGCCATCTAGTATGAATTGCATTAGCGATTCGGACCAGTTGGTGGGTACCTTCTTTTAATCCTAAAGGAATCCCTATGCAAATGAAGAAATCGTTCCATTCAAATCGAGTATTCAAACCTCTATTATTCCCTCCTAGTTACGTTTGAAAGCTGCAAGGCATCTCTCCAAAAGGAGGCTTCGTCACGGCACCAGCTATGATTCTCGCGAGAGATCCACTCGCAGACGATCAACTGAAGCCCTTTATTCGCCTGGTAACACAGGCGCTTGTACAAACATTATGGGTATCATTTTCAAATAAGAAACGTTTGCCTACCTTCAGGTTCAGGAGATGGCAATTCAATTGTCTGTGTCTCTTTGGCATATGCAACCACCTCCTATGAAAAGACGATTTCTGGTTGAGAGACTCGATGATCTTCGCAAAGGAAATGAGCAACTAAAATTTGACAGCTTGCTGTATGTGTAAATGACCGAACGGTGATACTAAAGTGATTTAGAGAAAGAAATATAACCTTCGATAAAAAAGCATTCCCTATGAGAAAGTTAAGAGTGTTTATCGATGACTGGTGATCAACTACGCCTAAAAATTCATCTCTTTGTTGGAATATTAAGCGTAGTGGAAGTAGTAGTAGTAGTAGTTGGCACTTCAGTTGGAGCCTGCGCTTAGCGTGTTTCAGGTAACGAGCTTGTGGTCAGCACATCAACGTGCTTCTTGCTGCTCACAGCTTTCCAGTCAACATCAAATGGAACCTGGCATGAAGGTGAGGCTAACTTGCAGCAAGGAAAGATACTGGCCGGCCTACCTCTACATGCTGGTGCTCAGGGTGGCACCTCATTGTTTAAGTGCTCCACAATCTTGAATGGAGCATCAAACTCAACTATTTCAACTTTTTCTACCTCAAAATATGTTTCTTTAGTGTGTGCTCTGTTCATCGGAAAAAAATCGACAGCAAAATAAAGCAATCAAACCTTGGGAGGAACATTGATATTGTTAAGATGAGAAACTGACAGCGTTGGAGCAGCTCGTTGAGGCCTAGAAAGGCAAAATCCATAGAGTTAATGGTTATGCAAAATTTAGGCTAATCGTCAAGGACAATTGGGTCGAGTTTGATCCACCAAGGCCGCCCCCTTCACTAAATTCCTCCAACAAATTCTGACCTCTGCCATCCTTGCTACCTCATTGAAACTTCCAACTGATGAGGGCTATGATGGTTTAATTGAGGCAACTTTTAGGAATCTAATTTCATTACAAATGCAATGCTAAAATGCAAACACCATACCGGTTTTTCAATTATGATACAACATTTTATAATAGACTTTGATAGGGCCTTGGTGTTTCCAAACAGTAAGCCTGATTTATTGATGCATACCGTCATTACCACAAAATTGCTTCAAACATAGATGAGTTCAATTTGATCAGGAATAATTGCAACTTGACAATCCAATTACTAATAATCTGAATTCAACAGTAAGCCTGAATGCCCCATTCATCAATGAGCTAGAAGCAGAATGCTTGCTTTCAAATTTTAGAATTCAAATGTGATACACTGGATGGTTGCTACAAGGGACTGGGAAAATGGCACATAACGTTTCCCTTCTTGGCACTTAGCAGCTTAAGAAAGAACATGGAAGCTAGACACATAGTTCTGCCAGTTGGTGAGACTACTTCAGCAATTATCTAAACAAGTTAGACCTTGCTAGCACTGCAAGTCTTATTATAAATAATGGATTAAATCACTGAATGATTAGAACCTGTTTAGAAGCTTAAGAATAGCAAAAATAATCCACATTGGAATATAAAATGATTAAGAACAAAAAATGGTTTGACGCAGGTAAAGAAGAATCTCTTATGAATGCATAATATGCCACAATTATTGTATTTACAAATTATCAGCATTAAAAAGAAGACAATAAAAGAATTGAAAGTTAAAAAAAAAGACAGACACCCCTCCATGTCAGTGGCAGGGATAGCATCAAAAGATCAAGCTGACCTTATTTCCAGAATTTTCCAATTGGACAAATAATCATAATCCCTGTGGATGATTTTGTGTATACGCTTGAAAATAACAGTGGAGTCTAGACTCTGAATGTCCGTTGGTAGTTCATTGAAAGAAAAAGGGTCATAGAACTACATGGCTGGTTTGAAGCTTCTGTCCTCACTCTTGGAACTATTAAACTTTATTGCCATTTTTACTGTAACTATCACTTTTAAGTTTTTAAATTACATTTAATGCCCCACGCATTTTTTAGCATTTCACTCTATGAATAGGATAATGTGCAAATTGGAGTGCAAGAGCAATCATCCAAATCAACAAGAATCAATTGAACATTGAATGAATCTGAAGCCATCAACTGCAAAAGGCAACATGTATGCATGCAAGTTAATCTCACGCTCAATTGACTTACGCTGGTGATGTAGGTTTGCTGTCTCCTGATGACTGGCTACTTTCTTGACTTGTTACTTGAGAGCTGACAACAACTAAAGAGGAATAATATTCAAGACAGTCACCAGTCAAATCTGACACACTTTCCAACAATCAAATCAATTCAAATAGAGAAATAACACTGGTAATATTTACAAGAACCAAATCCTACATCAATATATGCATTTATCAGTGCAAGAAAAAAATTGGCAAAGTTTCAAGGCTGGAGAAATGCGGCAACAAATGCTTGAATTTTGAAACTATTCTCATATTGATAACAATAATTTTGAGGACAAAGAATATAAATATCTTTCTACACATTCCTAATGTTAGGCTAGAGTTTGCTAAGCATGGCTTCGTCTTTATGGGTGAAAGACAGTACAATCCATGGCCTAATGATGTAGCAAAAATTGACAAATGACTTTGAAAACAAAGAAAATATATTCCTTTGATTCATGACTGCCTTACAGGATGCTTGAAAATTTCCAAACAAATTTTAGGTATAGTTCTAACTATGCTTTCCTTTGTTAGAGTATGGCCTTGCAAAGGGAAAACATGCCAACTTTATTTATCAGAAAAATTGTTCCATCATGTCATAACCCACACCAAAAGAACTCCTCAATAAAGACTTAGAAACTATTTCAAAATCCCGTCGCATTAACAAGTATTTTCTGGCTAATTACAAGTCAAAAGACTCGTTCCATACTTCTGACATTCTATTTCACCTTCCAATGATAATTCTATTTACCTTTTTTCAATCTTTGACATGTCAGTTTTCCCTCCATATTTCATGTAATCAGTTAAGATTCTATTAGTATATGTTTTAGCAGAAGATTGTTAAACATTAAAGGTTCCAAATTAGTTCTTATTCTCTTTGGTTATACTGTCAATCCCTTTAGCACCACTACTGAGCATATCTTGGACATATCCACATATTAATATAAAATAGAATTGGTTAACTAACAAGTAATGACAATATGACACCTGAACTAGTTGAGGGAAGGTCTATGTCTTCAAGCAACTTATCAATCTCTGATTGGGATGCAACAGGAGCTGATGCCGATCCTCTTGCTGCTGCCACATTTTTTGGTGCTTTTTCAGCCTATTAAAAATTTTCAAAAATTTCAAAAACAGAAAGCATTGTTTATCTAAAATGCATCTAGCAACTTCTAACAATGTTAAATAGCCTTCTATACTCATTGTCAGGATAGAAAATTTAAAGGGTTCCTTGCAAGTTTCAAGAGACATGCTAAGCTTGTTTTATGCATCACCTAAGCCATTATTTGCATGCCTTTTCTCCCAACTTGATATATGCATCTTTTCAAAGGCTACCTGGTTGCATTCTATAGCAGAAAAACTTACATACTTCTCACCTAGACACTGTCAGAATATTCTTTAAAACACTTCATTGAGTTTTAATAGATATATATCATCACCATTGCAATTGCATTTTTAGGCAACCTACTCTAAAAGAAGAAATTGTCCAGTGGCAAATGAACGAGATATTGCATGAGTTCCGTTACACCAACTTCTCGATTAAACCATGCTAAGGGGTCTGGGGTTAAATATAAATTCACATCCAGAATTAAAGAGCCTTACATTGTCGCCCACAATTAACTTATTATTACCTTTTTCTTCTCTTCTCTGGCCTTCTTCATTTCTTCTAGCCGCCTCCTCTTTCTTTCTAATTCGGCCTTTCTGTCCGCCATCTTGCCTTTCTTCCAAAATTAAAAACTGCTTACTAGAGGCTGTGAAGATTGTTTAAGCAAGAAAAAACCGACTCAAATTCAACAAGTAATGTTCCAAACCCAAGCATAGGCGAGATTTATTATTCCAGGTAGATAAGAATGATCTCGTATACGGGCAAAGGCCAAAACATTCACCTAAATCTCTACTACGGTTGGAGGCCCAACCTTCGTGTTCCTCCGCAGCAAATTTTCAGCATCCAAGCCTCCCATGCACGTTACGTCTCTCCTTCACAGAAGCTTTATGTGTCATCATATTTTCGGTCTCCGTGCAAAAACCTTATCCAAGCTACACATTCACCTCATCTCAGACTCTGACTATAATTCAAATCAGCTAGTTCTCAGTTTACCAAATGACACCGCTATCAATGTCTCTTCTCCGCACCCACCCCTGCATCGAAGCCTTCTCTGACTTTCTCTGACTTTCTTTGACTTCTTGACTGTGTTCACAAAGAAAGCTGCAGCTGCATACTGTCACATATTGATGTTGTAGACCTCCAATTTATGATCTGGTCTCTTAGCATTCGTCTACAATTCGGTTTCGTGGAACTTAAGGGGTCACATCAGAGTATCTATATATCTATCTATCTATCTATCTATCTATCTATCTATCTATCTATCTATCTATCTATCTATCTATCTATCTATCTATCTATCTATCTATCTATCTATCTATCTATCTATCTATCTATCTATCTATCTATCTATCTATATCTATATATCTATCTATCTATCTATCTATCTATCTATCTATCAATCTATCTATCTATCTATCTATCTATCTATCTATCTATCTATCTATCTATCTATCTATCTATCTATCTATCTATCTATCTATCTATCTATCTATCTATCTATCTATCTATCTATCTATCTATCTATCTATCTATCTATCTATCCATCTATCCAACCATCTATCTCTCTGTCTGTCTGTCTGTCTGTCTGTCTATCTATCTATCTATCTATCTATCTATCTATCTATCTATCTATCTATCTATCTATCTATCTATCTATCACGGCACGATGACTCGGAGTTGAACATGTGCTTAACGAAATGAAATTCGGCGTTCTTTATTCGCCATGAAACCGAAATCAAGCGAGAAATATCTCTACTTTGCATGCTTTTGAGTCTAAATATAAACCATCAAAGGATAATTATGGATCCATCTCTCTGGCTCGAAGTTTTGACAGATTTACCGATCAAACCTAAAAGAAGAAGGAAATCTGGCCATTGTCAAAACGACCTGTTACAATGTACCGATTACCGATTACCGATTATCAAAGGACAAGGGCAGTCGTGGATCCGGATGAAAAACTAAGTGATGAAGAAACTCTACAAAACAGCCTACTGTTTTGAGTTGAAGAAGATCAAAAAATTTTAACCAGCTCAAAATGACTCTTAATTAATTTTGCAACGAGTCTTTTCGATCGGCATGAATTTGATTAAGGCGACATTCATTGTATAGTGTGTTCGTGGCTACCACAAATTTCCGCGTATTTTCGGTAAATCTTTTCAACAAGGACCTAGAATTTTTCATCTCAGAATCTTGCTTCTTTACATCCGTACTTTGATTTGCTTCATTTTTTGACCGCGCTTCTTCATGTCACTTTTCATAACCTTCTCCTACAAAAAAGATGAGAGTCAGAGTCATTTTTCCAATCGCAGTAATCATGAGGCGAAACATCATTGGCATAAATCGCTGTTATCCTGTAACAAATAATCCTCACTTATTGTCATAGATTGAAATGCAAAATCGCAATTGGTCCCTCTTGTAACAAGTAAATAAAGAGAAAAACAGAATACAGCAGGGATAACAAAAAATCAAATATTTGTTAAGCAGAAAAACGAACGGATAAAAGAAAATCAAATAATTTGCTAGCATCCACTTCTAAGCTACATCTATTCGTTATGACTAGGCAAAACACGGTGTTCCTCTTCAATTACAAGCAAGGACTGAACACTCTCACTATCGTACGGAAGCGACGACTGATGACACACCTCCAAACGACGCTGCCTTTCAGGATCCTCTTCTTGCATCATCTTCTCCTTCTCTGCACGCATTTTCTCCTCTCTTCGTGTCATGGCAGCCTGCAATACACATAAATCTTCTACGTAATCTTACGTTTAAAAAAGTGCAGGATAATACCAAGGAAGTGGCTCTCTTATCCAAGTGATACCTATGTCTTTATTTACGAAGCATGTAATTACAATTTCTTATTATCTGAGTATTGTAGTTTTAGTTTTCAACAGGACCTTGATTGATAACAGTTTTTTAGCTGACCAAGTCATTCTGTATAAATATGGATTCTCAATATCATAATCCTTATAACCATCATTATTCATCGTAATTAAAACCTTTGCATGTTACGTATAACTCCTTCCGTACAAAAATATGAATAAAGGCTTCGTCACCTCTTGTCTTTGGTTGTGGGACAATTTCAAGAAGGACTCTTCTGCTTCACGTCTTTTCTTGTCAACTCTTACTCTGGTCTGAAATGGAAACAATACGTCCAGCTAAAGCTAAAAAAGGTCGGCTTGCAAAGCAGCACTGCTAGTAACAAAGTAAATATAAGAGCTTAGAGAAACTAAAGTGAGCAATCTACATTTAGTTTGTTCATCTTAGTTTTTATGAATTCATGGCCTGGTGGTAGAGTGCTCGCTTTGCATGCGTTATGATTAGCTTCGATACTCCGGTCGGGTCATACCCAGACTTGATAAATGGCAAATCCTGCTTCCCTGCTTAGCAAATAGAACTGTTTCTTTTAGTGATATACAAAGCCCCAACAGAGGAGGGAAGAAGAAAGTGAAAGGCTAAGAGGAGAGAGAGATAAGATCAAGTTTATTGATCTTAGATTTGAAAGATGGCAAGTTGTAAAATTCAGGACAGCAAGAAGACGGCAGGACGTTCCATAAATTGCAAGTTCTAGGGATGAATGATGATTTGTTGGCAAGAGTATATGAGTTGAGCATACAGTGCTACCAGATGATCAGCCTCAAACTGTAGCATTCACCGCGCTTGGACAGCTGTGTGGTCCGTAAAGTAAATAAACGGAAATGAGTGCCGCCCTTTCACCGAAAATTGTGTTAGAGGGACGTTGAACTATCAAAACGAGCAAAAAGTAGCTAAAAGCATTTATGGTTATTAAATCATTCCTTGAATCAAGTGATACGTTAGTCCAACAATTTTTAATGACCCAAGTAATTATCCGACGGTCATGTCAAGTATCAGACTGAAGAAAATATTTACATATTTACTTACAACTACAAAATATATCAAAAGAACGCAATGGGATACGACTGTAAGGAGTGATGAACTGGTAGCCAAGTGAGCAAGAAACATAAGCCTGACTTTTATTTCCAGTAAACGACTAAAATGCTACCACGTGCCAGAAGACCACGCGTAAAACACAACATTGTGCAACATTTGATACATGTCGATAAGGATATGCTTCCAGGATTAAAGAAGAAAGTCTCCTTGACATGGAAAATGCTAATTTCGCTCCGCGGGCACTTTCATCGAGTTCCGAATAGCATTTTGTCAAGTGTACTTGGCGGTGATGGTGGTTAGAGTATACGCCCACTGCGCTGAGAGTAGCCACCCCAAGCCACCCAAGGCGCAATCATTCCCGTTTCTTGACGCCCTCTGTCTATCCATCAGCAGTGAGTGAGCATCTGGTGTAAAATCTAGACTCTAGTGCGGACTGTCTACCCTTCTCCACAATGCCCTTGCTAGGATAACAACTCCAAGCATGGTGCTAAATATATTTGATATTTAGGTTCACCAAATCGGAAAGGCTCAATAGATGCTGCTTTTACCTCCTTGCTGAGTTTGAATGACTTGACCCTGTCGATGCAGTGCACGACCATCTTCATCAACGGTTCTGTTGCTGCCATGTCTTGCGCTCTGGTCCTTCCGTTGCCACCGACTAGAACATACAAACATCAAGGTAAGATTAACCATACTTTAGAAAACAATAGCTCTTATTCAACACTATAATTTAGTCAATTCTATATCGATTGTGGTTGATGTTCTGAAGTTGAGGGCCCCCTTGTAAATCAGCCCCGGCTAAAAGGCCACCCTCCTTAATTGAATCAAATGAAATTATGACATTTGATGATGGACATTTATCCTTAGTTCAATCTGTACATTTCTGGTTTACATGCATAGACAATGCAATAAAATAATAATAGCTCCTTTTTAAACCATTCATCAACTGCGTATCTAAATACAAAAACACACCTCTCTTATAAACAGGCAGTGCGTAATTGGCTACTTCTACTTAATACTAATGACAATTCAAACGGGAAAAGAAGCAAAAAGAAAGAAGGAAATACATTGTTAAATTAAGCAAAAAATGGTTCAAAGGTCCATCAAAGCAGGGTCTGTCCAGTCCTTGTTCCATGCATCTTATGGAAATGCTCATGATTTTCAAAATAATAATAATAATAATAATCCTCTTTTTTAAACTTCATTTTGATACATAAACTAAACATACAAATAAAAATTTATCTAATAATAGGTAATTCGTATTCCGCTGACCTAATTACAGGTATTTCTATTATAAAAAAAATGAATTAATGAATAAAATAATAAAATGACGAATAAGAATAATAATAATAATAGTATACAAAACCTTTAAAATCGAACATGAGGAGCTTTTTCGCTTTCTTTGGCTTCGTCGCTCCTTCTTCTTCTCTAGATAAACAGACAAGTAACTTTAAATAATAACGAACTTTGATTAATAAGGACGAAGGCGTAACCAACAAAAAGTCGTGAAAACAAGAAATGAATCGAATAACTGTAATCAGCACCATCATTCATTCTCGAAAGTATCTTTTTCCTTCCATTCAGAAATCACCGCCATTTCCCTTGACGGGAAATGCAAGTGCAAGTCAGGAAGAAAAATCTGTGTTGTCGTTTTTGTCTTGGTTTTGCATCTGTTCTACTCATAATATTTGAAATGAAAATGCCTGTTATGGTAGGGGCTTCGATGACCCAGTATCCATTTCCCCAATTCTAGGTACAGAAGATGCATTTTCTTGCTGTTCTCTGTTTTCTTTATCAAATAAAATATCGATATTAGAAGAGACTCACATTTCTTCTTTCTTCTGACCAACATATTGATCGGAGAAATGCATCGATTCAAAAATATCTTCATACGTGGAAATGGCTTTGCAGACCTGCAAAGCAATACCAAACAGCTAATGAAAACAAATTGGGTAGTTCGGAAAATAACGTAGCCAAAAGGGGTATGCTTCTACAGATGAAGTCTTATCCGCTTTGGTGACTGAGTGGACAAAGCGCTTGAAATGCAACAGGATCCTTCGTTCTCCATTTCAGTTCAAGAATATCTGAACCAAACAAAACTTCCCTTTGCAACTTACAACTGGCTGGCGATCCAATCAAAAAGACTCTTATAATTCTACCTCAAATCCGACAGTAGATGTTCGGACACCGAGGAAGCTTTTTGCTTATCGAGCAGTGTCCAGGTCCTTCCTCTCGATGTGACCACACCTCGTGATTCCCCCACCTGGAATTACAGAGAGCTGGCGACTCTCCTCATTCTAAGCAAATTTTAGCTGAGGCGGGATGTGAACCATGATCAGTGGATCACAGGACCAATGCGCAAGAATTTTACCGCTGAGGTATCCTGACACCATCATCGAAATCCACCGCAGAAATTCAATAATTCAGTTACTCAATACATATAAGCTAACAAATTATATTGAATAAAATTAGATTATACTAAATTATGTTACAGTATACTATATCTTATCACATTACATTATATCACATGAAATTGTATTACAGTTAATAAAACTAAATGAATCATCAAGTTATTTACGGCAAGCGGTAAGCTAGGCAAGTAAAAAGCTGAATGTCAAATGGTATGTATGCATACGACTTACCTGAGTGCTTAAGACGTGTTGTGCTATTTCTTGGGTTTCAGCTAAACAGGTGTAAGAACTTGGCAATCCATACCTTTCCCCGCTTCTTTTGTCGGCACAGAAGAAATTCTAACGTACAAAGGAATTTGTATCAATGGAATTAGAAAAAGCAAATCAGTTGCAAAGTCCGTTCTCTGCGCCAACGAGCAGTTCGTTCGAATCCACAGTGCTAACTACGATGTGTATGTAGTCTAATGTGAATAACAAGGACAAATGTCAGGACAACTTCGAAGGATGACGGCAGTAGTTTAAGATACTCAACCTCAAAGAATGGTAATAAAGAGCTTTTAAAAGATATTTCCTGAGGAGGTTCGTTACAAGTAATAATTTAACATTTGAGAACATAGAACCAATTGTGTCCATTCTTAATTCTTCTTGGGGGTAGACCTGCTTTGTGAAATTTCAACACATAACATTTTGTCACGTTTCCTCCGGCCTACTGCATTAACACAATCTGTTGACAATCTGAAGCTTAGCAACATAATCGACAATTCCCTCTTATAGTTTGGCACTTACAAGATCTTGAAATTCCTTTTGCAACTTGACAGCATTTTTCTTCAGAGCCACAGCAAACACGAAATTGTCCATATCTTCATCGTCCATGTACACAGAGACTCTCTGATGAAAAATAATTTGTATCGTGTTGGAGGAACCCTTTATTAGACACCGTTTTAACTGCTTGTTCATCATCACATCAAAAACAAGTACAATTACGCCAACAAGTCAAGACTGTCATAGCAATCACTGAGGATAATAAAGAAATTCGAAAAAAATTAATTCAACATTTTTTGCTTTATAAAAGTTAAGGGATTTTTGACTAAGAATTTCTTGCTTCAAAGGATTGCTTTTTTTCTAGTGAGTTATGATAAGGAAAGGCCATGGTGGCCTATACAAAGCCTCAACAAAGGAAGACAGAAGAAAGCGAAAAGCTAAGAGGAGGGAGAGATCAGATCAAGTTTATTGATCTTAGATTTGAAAGACGGCAAGTTGTAGGACTCAGGAAAGCGAGAAAGAAGGGATGACGTTCCATAAGTTGCATGTTCTTGGGATGAATGATGATTTGTGGGATAAAGTTCGTGGATTAGCCAGCGAGTTGTATCAGTTTCCTTGACAGGAGAGGTCTAGAGGGCACAGGAAAAACAAAAGAATAAAAAGCATATTTCTATTTACCACGGAATCTGACTTTGGTTTCAGCATATTGCTCATTACACTGACAAGATCGTGACGTTTCAAAAGCTAAAAGAAAGATACATGAATGAGCTATAAGAATGAATGGATAAAGAATCGAAACAACAAATCGCTTACTAGCATATCACCCAACGATCAACAGATGTGGCATATGAAAAACAATGAAATGCCAGTTATGATGACAGCTGATGCATTACTCTCCGATAATTCTTAAACGAGTTTACCAAGAGAGAAGGCTATATGAAAGCAGTTTGTTTAATAAGGACTCGTGGCACGTTTAAAAGGGATTGGGGTCGTGGAATGGTAGGATTCTGGGACGAGTTGGGAATGTCTAGCAGAGACCACCGCACAGGCTTATGAGTAAACTCATTAAGATGCTCGCTTATGCACGTGAATTCCAAATGCCCAGCACGATGACGACTGGTCACCATTGGAACTCAATCCAAGACACCGAGACGCAATCATAAACCAAATGGTAGGCAGTGCTTGATGCAATTTGCTAGCACTCGCAAGATAATCAAAAGAAGCAAAAAAAAGTTAGTCGATTGAGGCAAAGAAAAGCTAGTACATTGAGGCAAAGAAAAGTTAGTCCATTGAGGCAAAGAAAAGTTAGTCCATTGAGGCAAAGAAAAGTTAGTCCATTGAGGCAAAGAAAAGCTAGTACATTGAGGCAAAGAAAAGTTAGTCCATTGAGGCAAAGAAAAGTTAGTCCATTGAGGCAAAGAAAAGTTAGTCCATTGAGGCAAAGAAAAGTTAGTCCATTGAGGCAAAGAAAAGCTAGTACATTGAGTTGGAAATGAGTGCCTTGATTCCCGTTGACCTTCCTTCGATCTAAATCCTGCATACCATTGGTTCTTGCTTGTGCATGTGATAAAACTATTATCCCGGCTAACACTAGTCTGTTTCGTTAAGACCAATTCTTCCCAACAAACCAATGGAATTTGAAATTCCCCTTCACGACAGAAATACCCAAATTTATTGCAGAAGGAATGAAATTACCTTAAGCTCAACAAGCATTCCTTCGCAGTACTGTCGACCTGTGCACCATAGCGTATACACGCTTTCACTTTCCTTGACGAGAACGCCACTCTGAGGTTCTTTGCTCATGCCGTCATCGCCTAAAGACCCGTAAACAAGAATGTAGATGTCAACCAAGAGGCCTGGTTTTTTGCATGCTTCATTCAAACATATCCACAAGGCTGATCAGTGAATAAAGAGTATATCAATCAACACCTATGATAGAAGGCAGCCTACTCCTTCTCAATAGCAGGTAATGAGACTCTTTGCACGCCCGTGGAATATTGAATAACTTTCAGAAATCACATAAGTAGGATCAATTCCAAAATTGAAAAATAGAAAATTATTCTCCTTGCCAAACTTACCGACAATACTAAAATTTGATTCCAGAAGTGGCTTGTGCGCTTTGAACCTAAAAATGTACCATGAAAAGTAAATAGATCAGAGAGGGGCAAATTTTATCACAACAGAAGCTACGAGCAGATTTTCGATACGATGTTACAAAGATGACAAACGTCATTTTGAGATTTTGATAAAAACAACTCTGACGTACAGAAATTGGGTGACAGCAAAAATCGATGTTATCAATCAAATCGGATTGACTGGTAAGAGGAATAATAAATGACCTTGTACCAGATGCCAAGGCATGTCCGCAAGATAACTGGATTACGGGAGATTGCCAATAATGCACTGAAGAGTGATTAGATCATTAACTGAATAAAGCAGACCACGTTGCTCAGACCATTTGAAAACGTAATGATAATGAGATATCAAATAAGCCTTAAGGGAAGTACAAACAATCGATCAGCAGTCATTGGTTTAGAGGTTACACTGGGGTCTCTTCACATCAACGGGGCTTACTGTCATTGATTTAACATGATATAGATAAAGCATCCAACGGAGCAAACGCAAATCGCTACAAGGAAAAATGTATTTTGAAGCTGCTTCTTTATTCAGAACATATATTCATGCAAGAGGTGTTTTTCAAACAAAGATCTCCAATACGATTTCACGCAGAAACATCTTAAGAATGGTGCATAAAGAAAAAGGCATTTCAAACAAAGATTTTCAAAGGCAAGAGGTAGTATCGATTCATCTGGAAGATGCTATTGACCATGAGTTTCAAGGCCGCAAACGGATGTCTCAACTAACGATACTGCTTGAAAGAAACGAATCAGGAATACGTAATACCATGATGTTGCAAGTTTTGAGTTTTTCGCCTTCCCAGTGAAAAAGTTGGCAGCATAAACAAGGAGACCAGTTACAGTAATCAGTTCAAAATAAAAAGACTGCCAACCAGCTCTGAAATGAACAGGAACCTGAAAAAGGAAACATTTATTGGATTGCTTTTTTCAATTCATTTTTTCCATCATAAATGCACTTTCCATTGCAAATAACCTCAAGTGTATGGAAGTATGTGAATTGGACAGAATATAAAAAGGAAGCGAGTGAAATCGACAGTATTCAAGAGGGCATCCAGCTGTAAAACTTGGACAGACTAACATGCTAGACTATACATGATACTAATTTGGCTGTATTGCATACGCGATTTAGAGCTTAGCAGAAAATAAAGACAGGGCTCGGAGATTCTTGTAGGGGATCGGAAATTATGAGGTGGATTCCTATTGCCTTCCTCATCAATGGTGTTTTAAGTGTGACATGTACATAATTCGAACTCACAACCTTGTGTTATGAGCCCGCCCGCTGAAGCCCCTAACCATGGCACCACTATGTGTGACATAGATACAGATAAATGTTCATCTGTACCAGCAACTAGGCATGAGTGGGACTGATGCAAGAAGAAGAAGCAGATAAAGAAGAAGAAAGCAAAAAAGATGAAAGACTGGCTAGAATATATCCAGATTGCGCACACATGCGCACCATACACACACAAACGCATACACATCATTTTCATAATAATAATACTTATGCAATTATATAGCGCTCAGGTCCATACAAGCATATTACAAAAAGTTTTGCAACAGAATGTAAAAAAACATCATCAGCTATAAATGTCGATAAAATGGTACTATTTCGATATTAAAATGACTATCAAATAAAAATGTTTTCAATCTTGATTCAAAAATACGTGGACCCTTTGAGATCTTCTAATTTCTAGAGGAAGCTTGATCCAGAGCCTATGTGCAACAGGACAAAATGGTCTGCCGCATGAGACTCAAATTCTGTTCAGTGAGGTAAATTAGGTGAATTCATTAATTCCAAATTAAAAGAATTTCCCAACATCTTTCTTACTCCTTCCCAATAAGAGGCCTCTTGCATTTCCAAACAAGAGTCTGTCTCCTTTTGCATTTACGCTAGGCCAAAGAAGTTCACTTCTGCTGACGGGGAGTGTGACACCATCAGCTCTGGTAAGGCTAAGTGCACAGGTCAGATTACTTGAACTATGCTATGCATAAACTTGAGTTGGCAAAAAGACTGATGATTTACCTTGAACCTTACAATCCTAGATGGCAACTCAACTATGGGAGTCACTGCTCATTTTAAACCTTTGTGTAATATTATCACTATCAGATTGAACATGGATATTTCAATGGCAGGTCAGACTCATTTTGGTGACATCATGACAGCTGATACAGTTCTGATTACATAAATGTTTGAATGCAGATATTGTAACCATAAACAATATGTTGTTGACATAACCTTTGATGAAAACATACTTGCAGACAAATGATTAATAAGAGATATATTTCGATTCCTGTACTGTTACCTTTGTAATTTTAAGATCCGGCCCTGGAGCTTTGTTCTTAGTTCCCTTGGCATCCTTGTTGTAGCCCTGTGAGAAAAAAATCAAATTATAATACTATAGTAAAGATTTGCATCAATTTTACAAGTGCTATGGGGCTGGGAAAAAAATAAAGATTGAATCTCTTAGCAACTAAAGAACAGTTTGGGCAAAACCTTAATTCTAGTGCAAAGTAAAGCAAAAGTTGAAGCTTCAAAGGATGGCTTTTTCAGTCAGTTGTGTTGGGGAGAGGCCATGGCGGCTAATACAAAGCCCCAAAAATTAAAGAAAGAAGACAGCAAAAGGCTGAGAGGAGAGAGAGATCAAATAAATTTATTGATCTTATATCTGAAAGAGGGCAAGCTGTGGGATTCGGGAAAGGGAGAAGAAGACAGCCATGTAGGCTATATCCTATCAACAGTGACAAATAGCTCTGAATAATGCGGAAAAAGTAGCATTCTACAAAATAGAGCAAATCCATCAAGTTTTGTATATTTCTTAAGGAGTTTTGTGCATCAGGAGAGCTCAGTGGTAAGCTCCTTGTCCATTGATTCTGTGATTAGGTGGTTCAAATCCATCTTCAGCTTAATTTTCACTTAGAGTGAGGGGAGTCATCAGCTCTCTGCAATTCCAGGTGCATTGAAACACGAGGTGTGGTCACATCGAGAGGAATGACCTGGAAACTGCTTGATAAGTAAAAAGCTTCTCAGTGTCTATTTACAATATATACATGAAGGAATTCAAAGATCAATTGGGTGAACTCAGTTACCTAAATAGAAGGGCAAACAAGTCTAGAAAGTATGAACAGTATGAACAGGTGATGGTTCATTGTGATGATAGAAATAACAACTTCAATTATTTTAGGATGGTAACCCATTCAGCAGTGCTGGTTTACACAGGGCCATGCATCTACAAACTGATAATTGGTAAAGCAAATAATTGGCTGTATGCCATTAAGAGCCAAAGAGATAAGGGGGTGGTCATTATATCAAAAGTTGGCTGAGCTGAGTAGAGTTGAATGTATGATTGATACCGTCAACTATTAAATTTGAGAAAACAATGGCTAAGTGACTGAGGATACAAATGACTTGAAGCAAAATTTCGCTGTTTACATCAGTAATAGCAATGTTCAAAAGCAATGTAAAGTTACAAAAATATGCAACTACATTACATCCAACACTTATGACAATTTCTGTAATAGTGATAATAAAAATAATGATAAATTTCATGTGAAGGTTGGCATAGCTCAAGGCTAAATGCACATGCAAAACAGACCTCAAATTCTTCTTCATCTGTGAAAGGATCAAATTCATCCTTGAATTCAAAAGACAAAAATGCTAATAAAACATTTCACTGCTCAAACTTCAGAATACTCTGAATTCCCTTCGGTATTTGCATCATCTTTATCATTCAGCTTCTGCTAACGTAACAGCATTTGTAGCATTTTTAGCAAAGTTACTAGTGCATATGAATTGAAGAAAGGAAGCATGGCTTGAATATCACTATTGCTATTAGGAGTGGCATCCAACCTGAATCACATAAGCTTCAGTCCAGTCCTATTTCTAGGGGCGAGCAGCCTTCCTGTCCCCAATCAACAAATAAGACTAGGGCACACAAGGGAATTAAACATGAAGGTTTCTGGAGGTTTTTAAGGATCACCAAGAGGAAATGAAAATGGATGAATAGATTGCATAACATTTGATACACTTGACATTTGGTTACTGCCTAACAAGTGAGAAGGACTCTAAAACTAATATTGGTATGAAAATCTGTGTGGCATACTCAATTCCTTAAGCATAGCAGAATCCAGAGGCAAGGAGGTAAGTGGCATTTCATGAGATTGTTGCCTATTAATTTGAGCCATGTCAAATTAAAACCCACAGCTCCACATTTTGAACCTGCATTTCCAACAACAGTACTGTGTCAATCAACCATGAAATTTCTATGTTGACACTTTTGGTCAGCACCAAACTGAATGCTCTATAAGATTGTTTCTGTACTTGAAGATGAGAAGTCAAAATCTGTCTAATCTATAAAGATCATTTTTTTGCTTAGCCAATAGTTACCAAAGTCCATGCAGTGAATTTGCTGTGGGTGATTTGGTCAACTTCAAAAAGCATGCAGCAGAATCCAAAAGAGCGCTTTTGAAACAAGTGTAACTTATCTTCTCCACGTACAAAACATGCAGTTTTGATGCTCGGATCTTAAAGGAGTTCATTTATATGAATACTCAAAGTGGTTCCAGCAAATACCTCTCCATTTTCAACCATATCTTCAGTATCTTCAGATTGATCATCTTGATTCACCTTGGCGTTTTCACCTAACATCAAATCAAAGGAAAAAAACTCTATTTAACCCCTTGATTTCAAGTTTTTTTCTGGGATGAAATACATCAATTTCATCATGAAGTAATGCAGGGCTTTTTTGATCTTCCAAAAAGAGGAAGCAGTTGCGCATTGAAAAAAGGAACCCTCTTCAACTGACAAACTTATAATCATGACAAAGCATGTTTTTACAATATACAGAGATTTTTCTGACTTTGAAAATAAAGCTCAAAACACAACAATGTGACAGAGACTCATACTTTGAGGGCTTTCATTATGTCATTCCTAGAAATACACACAAATTAATTCAGTGATGATTCTAATTAGAAGGGAAATGAGATTTTTAATTCACTCCCGTTTTCATACTAGAAGGCAAAGCATTTTATTGACATAATTAAAGCTGCTTGAAAAACTGAAAATTTTTTTTCATTGAGACATTATTTATTTAAAAAAAAACACTAGATGTTTTCAAAAATACTGAAAACATTATGGAAAAAACAAAGGAGTAGTGGATTTGATCAAATATTTCCCAAACCTAAGCCTGATGCTATTGTGGCACGGTCTGAAGCAAGCCATTGTATACCATTCATAATGCTCTCTATTTAGCTAGATCAATTTCAACAGTTTGGATATGCAATGAAGGGTTGTGACTCTTTTGTGAAAAGCTCAAAATAACTGTCTGTTTACACAAAACAAGATTTTGACTCGAGCCCTTGCCATACCATTCAGCAAGATATCCTCTTTAGCAGCATGGAGAAGCTAAATTGCATAGTATTTTTAGTTCTTTCTCGAACAAAACTGCAACATTTTGCATTCTCAATTCGAAAATAATGATTAAGGACTAGTTCCTGTGAAGAAGCACTGGTGATCCTCGTTTCTCACTCCATCACACTAAATCCCATATGTGGACACCAACTAGTTAGAATAAACAAGTTATGCATTCTTCTGAATGGAATTTATATATCTTATCCACAGTATTTTCCAACCTATGAGAAGGATAGTCGTTTTTCACTTTAAGATGCCAAAGATCACTGTTGCTGCTGTCGTATTGTGACAAATATGATATTTCACAATAAATCGACTCAGATTACTCTATTTTCTTTCCAAAATGTAATTTTGCAACGCCCAATGCTAGGCTATGGTCTCTCGCATTTTGGGGCCCACAACATAGAAATGGGTCGGGGATAACAACACGAATTTAACAAAAGGGCGAGATAATTTCACGCATTCATCCCTCCAGGTCAACTTGAAAATGAAAAAGAAGGCAGTGATGAATGACAAGGCGCCAAAGCTCAATTGAATAATCTAATTCTCAAGCAGTAAGGAAATACCATGTTGATGGCTTTCTGATTCTTGATCAGGGGTAGTAACATATCCAAACTCGCTATCGTCATCACTTCCATCATTTTCACCAAATTCTTGATCGAATTCTGAGAAGTCGTCACTTTTTCCCGGTTCTGTATCCCTTCCAACTTGAGCATCTTTGCAACATACTTTGAAATTTAAATCTGTTAATAGATAAATAATAAAAAAACACAGGAATAGTAGACGATTTAGGCGCACGAGTAACGCCATTTTGAATCTAGCATGTCATACAAAGAGTTGTGGTTGTTGACTCTCATTAACATGACAATAAGTTTGCTCCTTCGCAGTATATCCCGGTCATCATCAGCACGAGAAGTAGGACCATTTTGCAGCATTTCTTCTGGGGAAAGGCCCTTGTGGCACGTGCAAAGCCCCAGCAAAGGAAGAAAGCGAAGAACGGAGATAAGATAAATTTCATTCATCTTAGATTTGAAGAAAAGTAAGCTGCAGGATTCAGGAAAGGAAGAACGAAAACAAATGTCAAGGAACTGATAATTTTAGAGGATATACGCATTATATTTTTTGCAATAGAGTTGAGTTTTTGTTTCTCGCGTAATTGTTTAAAAGAACGAAAGACACTAGTTTAGTCAGCGAACTTCCAATGAATTTAATTGACACTTAATGTATTCTCGGATCAAAAAATTTCCTTCGCCGCAACTTTTAATGCGCCGTATAAACCAGGCCTAAGATGGCAAATGCTTGGAAATCTGCTCAAAATGTCCATTTCTTTAGTGACTTATGTTGAGGAAAGGCCATGGTGGCTTATATACAGCCCCAACAGAGCAAGAAAGAAGAAAGCGAAAGGATAAGAGGAGAGAGAGATCAGGTCAAGATTAATGATCTTGGATTTGAAAGATGGCAAGTTTTAAGATTCATGAAAGCGAGAGGAAGGCAAGATGTTCCATAAGTTGCATCCTCTTGGGATGACTGATGATTTGTGGGATAGGGTTCGTGAAGTAGGCAGTGAAATTTGGATACGGCGTGAATGAGCTGAGCTTCTGGTGGTCCTGACACACCTCAGAGGAACTGGAGTAATATCCCTGATCTCCTGAGAGCAAGGCCCGTGAAAGTATCTGTAAAAGATGGCAAGATCTCCAACTAATTGACGATGGGAAATAGGTTGGAGAGATGTTAAGGTTTGGATTGTTGATGAGACGAATGGCTTTGGATCGGACTTAGTCGAGAAGACATGGAGTAGATTTTGGAGCACCTCCCAGACGTGGGAGCAGTACTCTAAAGAACGACAGCTTTGGGACTTGTATACAGTAAGAAAATGAGATCAGAAAAACGCGCGGGTTCTGGCGAGGAAACCGACCATTTTGAGATGCATGTTTAGCAAGGGAATGGTTGTGAGTTTTCCACATGCGATTAGACAAAAGAGAAAGACCAAGTTGTGTGAAAGAAGTTGAAGTTTCCAGTTCATCACCATTCATGAGGAAAGGTGGAAAATTTGGATTTCGTTTACGTGAAATGACAGTCTGTGTCGTCTTGTTTTGGTTGAACGAAACTAGGTTGTCTAGACCCCACATCTCAATAACTGTCAGATCATAGGAGAGAGGAGTGGCTAAAATGTTTCTATGGAGTGAGATGTCACATCACGTTGAAGACGTAGAGGTAAGTAGGTTGTTTATGAAGAGAAAGAAGAGTACAGGGGAAATGACAGAGCCCTTGGGTACACCAGCATTGGTGGAGTGCAGATTAGAGAGGAAGCCGTCCACTCTGACGGTAATTGACCTATCAGAGAGGAAACTACCAATCCATTTAATGAGGGTGGTGAAGACCAAACATCGGTAGTTTAGCGAGAAGACCATTGTGCCAAACGCGATCAAAGGCCTTGGAGATATCGAGAGAAATTACTCTGCTCTCACCACAGGATTTTAGAGCAGAGGACCAGACATGAAAAGCAGAGGCAAGAAGATCACCAGTAGACCTGGCCATGCGAAAGCCATACTGGTGATCAAAGAGAAGATTGTTTGCTTCAAGGAAGGTAAAAAGCTGTTTAGTGATGATGGTCTCCATAGTTTTAGAGATGAGTGAAGTGATTGCGATGGGACGCTAGTTTAGTGAATTAGACTTGTCGCCTTCTTTTGGGATAGGGAAGACATGGGCTAGCTTCCGGGAGGTAGGAAATGTACCGAGAGTGTAGGAAAGCTGGAATGGCTTGTTAAGAATAGGGGCAAGCTCAGGAGACCAGGTTTTGAGAACTATTCCTGGAATACCATCATGACCTTAGGATTTGGAGGTGTCGATCTGGAGAAGGATTTGGCGGACTTTTTGCGTGGAGAACTTAATTGGTGACGTGGTGAATTTTGAAGGGGAGAAGTGATATGGTTGGAACCCTTGGTTGCCCAGGTTGGAGTTGGGGGCAAAGACTGGCGCAAAAAGGTTGGCCTTGGATGAAGGAGTGATGGAAGAAGAATCAGAGTTATTTTTCAGTGGAGGGAAAGATGATTGGCAAAAGTTTTGGGAGACAACTTTGGTCATAGACCAAAAGGAGCGAGAGCCAGCCTGGCAGGAAGCGATTTTGTTATTGATGCGTTGGACAAAGGATGATTTGGCATTTTTTATGGCTTTGGAGCAAGTGTTCCGTGAGTGGGTGAAATAAATTCTTGAATGTTGGATTTGAAGTCGCTTCCATTCCTTGAAGTAGTGGTTTTTGTTATTCTCAGCTTTGGCGCACAGTGAATTGAGCCACTCAAGGGAATTTTTCACCAGGCTTGTAAGAAGAGGGAAGAAAAAGATCCATGCCAAGAAGTATTTCGTTGGTGATGAAAGAAGCCAAAGAGGAAGGACCATTTGAAGAGCCCGAGGACCAAGGGTAAGAAGAAGAAAAGTTGCGAAGGGAGTCAAAGCCAGCCTTACTGTAGCGGAAGACTACTTGGAGAGCAAAGGGCCTATCTAAGTGAGGGAGGAAGTCATGCCGTAAGGTTATGAGACAGTGATCAAAATAACGAGACACCATAGTGAATCGTGAGAGAAATGGCCGCAAGTTAGCACAAAATAAATGGATACGAAAATTAGTGTCTCCCGAGAGAGATCTTAACGAACTGCAACAAAAGGATTCAAGTGGTAAAGAGAAGAGGCATAAAGTTGGAAAGAATTCATTTTCATAAAAATAAAGCATTTGAAGGCAGTGAAACTACAATAAAAATTTGAAAGGTGCAAAAGTGCTAACAGATAAACGGAAAAAAAACGAAAAATTTGTCAATCTGTGAATGAATATGATAGTTATGGTATTTCTCTCCACGCGCATACTTTTCATTGTGGCAATAACATATCGGGAGGAAATCGCCCCGGTTATATTTGCAAAGTTCAATAAAGCAATGCTCTTGAAATCCATGAAACCGTGAAATCGTTGTGGTCCAGCTAATTTTGTTACGTCTTCCGACAAAGCAATTTTTGGGACAACTATTCTGATAGGCTGCAAGGCTCAATAAGAATACCACAAGTTACAAAACGTATCCCAAGAAACCGCATTCGATAAATGACTCTGCATTCGATAAATGATTTCGCCTTGCACTAACTCATTTGTGTTAGTAACTAAGTAATTACTGTTTTGATATTCCACGCAAGTTCGTCGTCCTCACACAAAGCCAAAAGGCAAGAATCATGCGTTTTTTAAATATGGATATATCATCAATTACAGAATACACAGCACTCTTTATCTACCAGCTGTTTACTATTAGGAAACCGTTCAGCCTGACTAAATGATCATTTCTTGTTGACATCAAAAATACCAGCATTCCCGATGTTGCTGTTCCTATCAATACATTTGCAACCTAAAACGATATGAAAGAGCAGCTTTTAAGTGAAGAAAACGAAAACGGCGAAATTAGGCACCTTCGGTTAGCAACTCACGCTGTTGGGATTAAAAAGCTGAAGCCCACTTAGTTGGAAGGAAGAACTGGAAAGAAACAAAAGAAATAGGAAGAGCAGAGGAGAATTGTAGAAATAGAACGAAAGAGGGGATAGGGAAGTGACGTACGCTTAAGGAAATTTATTCAGAATTGTCATTCTCATGGGAAACATAAACACGAGTTCTCAGTAACGAATGAATAAGCCATTCGGTGATTATACCTTGGAAAAGTGACATAATGATGACATATGTACGTAAAAGAATGTTGAAGTGCGTTCGTTTAGAATATTTTAGAAAATGCCGTAAAAAGATTACCATTATTTTCAAGATCCGCAACCTTCGCTTTGAGTTTTTCAAGTTCTTCCCGTAATTCTTTCGTATCTGGTGCCTGAAGGAATAGAGCGATATTTATTGAAAGTAAAATGTCTAAGGAAGCCAAGGTTGGAGCACCTCAACAAAATTGGCATACAGATTGCAAGCAACAAAAATGTGGTTTCTCAGGAAAATGATGAGAATATGATGGATGGAACACCTAAGTAGCTTCCAGGTAGCGAAACCAAATGGTATCATCTTACAATAATATCTCCGACTAAATTGAAACACTCTCTTCAGGATTTAGTTCTCCTCAGTTCATATTTCTCTTTTCCTTCCCATTAACTATGAACGCTCTTAGCGTCATGTTTAATATTGCAGTTAAGCTTATCCTCAGTTATTCGACATTGTAATTCAGTTAATTCTTATTTTTCTGTATCGACTGTAATTTAAGTTCACAAGTGGAGGGCCCCACGCAAGTCAGCTCCGATTGAAGGGTTACCCTCCTTACTTGAATAAAATGAATGAATGAATGAATGAATGAGTGAATGGAATGAAGACCCCGCCCATAATGAGCTGAGAGAGTGACTCAACACGAAGAGGAAGAGAGGAGCTTGAGAAACCTCTAGAAGCGATTTGAAAGAATGCCAATGGAAGTCGTTCGAAAAGTAGAACAGAAGGCACTTGTGGTGATGACGCACGGTCGCCCAAGGCATATTCTATAAATATTTGCAATTAATTGCACCAATGTCGGAAAATCCATCTAAAGGTTTAATTCCAGGATCTAGTAGTTAAGTGCTCAGCATACTTGGCTTCAAGCACACGAAAGCCATCCACCTGCCTTTGACGTCTTTCAAGGGAAGCAATTTTTATGGGGTGGTTCCCTGTTTTGCTAGGCAATGATAAGGTGTTACATGTACCCTGACTTCAACCATAGCAGTACGAGCTGCTTTCCATGATGGAAAACTGAAAGCAATTGGTATTAATTCATATTACATGATACTTAAATAACTCAAATCATATTTTGATTGAAGTCATTTTTCTTTATGATTTCTACCTAGACGTTAAAGGTAGACATTCGGGCGCTGAGAAGCTTTTTGCTTATCGAGCAGTGTCCAACGCCTTCCTCTCGATGTGACCTCACCTCGCAATTCTTTCGCCTGGAATTACATGGAGCTGACGACCCCTTTAAGTGGAAGTTTAATTGAGGTTGGATTCGAACCAATAACGATAGGATCAAGAGGCCAGAACCTTACTATAGAGCTATTCTGATATAAGATCACATCATTAAGAGGCAGAAAAGTCTTCGCAAAATATGAGGCAAGATAGGTACACCAATCGACTATTTGGGTAAAGAGATGTTGCCCAAAATCGCATCTCTACTTCATTTTGATAGCAAAAGTCCCTTGATTACTAAAAACATAAAAATTGCGTCCGATTTCCGCCTTCTTCTTCATTTTCCAAATCATACAGCTTGCCCTCTTTCAAATAAAAAACCAATAAACTTCATCTGATGTACCTCTCCTCTTAGCCTTTCGCTTTCTTCTTTTTCTCCCTTTGTTGGGGCTTGGTATGGGCCACAATGGTCTTCCCCAACACAACTCACTGATAAAAACCCTCTGGACAGTTACGAGAAATTTTCCTTTTACAGCATCGCCGGATGATTCTTTACGTGAAATATACGAAATACGTAAAGAAAACTAAATCTCTCATACTGACCGGTATTCCTGGCAATCCAGATCTTCCACGACTTCCTTTACTTCCAGCCGTCCCTTTTGATCCACTTGGGCCTTGCATCCCTCGATCTCCCTTTGCTCCTTTTGCCCCAGGTTTTCCGTCAATACTTTCCACTTTTTCACAGGAGCCCTTTTCTCCGTTCATTCCTTTCATCCCACCATCTCCTCTAGCGCCTTTGTCTCCTTTAGATCCAATGCCACGTTCACCAGAAAGTCCTCTTACACCTCTTTCTCCCTTCGACCCTTTCCTTCCAGTTAATCCTGGGGATCCTTCCACGGCTTTTCCTATAAAACAAATGATTTCGGTAATCAAGCAGTGATAATTTGCCATTTTAAGATGACTTTGAAAGAGACGAGGATATCGCACGACAAAGCTTTCCCGTTCTGTTCAATTTTGTCTCTCCTTTCAATGCTATCATTTGTTCAAATCCATTTCCTGCTCAAGTCTCGATAGCAGCTTTATCCATGAAAATTTAAGTCATCCATAAAAAACAGCCTCCATCAACATAAATTTAAAAGCAAACGAATGCTTACTATCCTAACCAATCAAATGTCAAATTAGATTTCTGTCTGGGCAGCTATCTCGCTATAAGATGATATTTCACGGTATCTAATTGTCATTCAATGCAATATTCAAGAAGTATCTTATTCTACGTCAAACATGATTTACTTAAATAATGACAACTGTTAAAACAAGCAAACCTGCTTCTCCAGGAGCACCTCTTTCCCCAACGTCACCTTTTTGACCTCTTTCACCTTTGTGACCTTTGAAACTTGGTCCACTCATCGGGTCTATGACATAAACGCTTCTTGAAATATCAAATTGCTGGGCAAGTCTGTTTCCCTTCGATGACGTCTCATCCCATGGAAGAGCCGGCCCTGGAGGACCTGGAGGACCCTGTTCTCCACGAGGACCACCGTCACCTTTTACACCTTTCACTCCTTTCAGGCCGTGCAATCCGGTGGGTCCAGCTGGGCCTGCTGGTCCTTGTTGACCAGGAGGTCCGGGTGATCCACGTGGGCCTGGTGGACCATCTGCACCTGGCTCTCCTGCTCCTGCGCCGCTCTGGAGTCTGACTTGGGCCTATAATAATAATAATGATAATAACAATAATAATAATAATAATCCTGATATAATTATCAAAAGCAAGAAAGATAAATTTTGCATGTTAATCGACATGGCAGTACCATCTGACCGCAACACATCCGTCAAAGTAGCAGAGAAACTCTCCAAGTATAAAGATCTCGAAATTGAGATTGCAAGAATGTGGGGAATGAAGATGGAAATTGTGCCAGTTGTCATCGGAGCACTAGGAGTAATCAAGAAAGGCATCGACAGGCAAATCTGCAAAATTCCTGGAAAGATCAACGTCACCGAACTGCAAAAGATCGCTCTGCTAGGATCCGCCCATATCCTCTGAAAAGTTTTGTCTATTAAATAAAAACTGACTACCCGTTAGAGCCCTAGAACCTGGATTGGATCCGGCGCTAATGGTGAAGAAAAAAAGCAAAGGAAACTTAGAGATAATAATAATGAATCATAATAATAATAAATTCTTCATTTAAGGTTGGCGTACGCGTACCTAATAGTTCGCGGCTAACCAATGCCAACCCTTGACAATATGGGCCTTGAAAGGAAAGTCAATTTGGCGGTCTTTACCAAATCATGAACTAATTTCAAATGAGGTGTGCTTATCATTTCGCCGAATAAAACTTTGCAATGACCACAAATAAATGTTCCATACCAGTAGCTTTTGATTTCGTTCAAGCTTATTCATTCTTTCTTGAAGTTTCCCAATAGTTGTGCAGTTGAAGCATTCTAAAGTCAACCAAAACAACATCAACTAGCATTGGCGGAACGACGTCATTAAGAAGAATGTGGAACTGGACTAGTTGCTGGAATAATTCGAAATAAGCTTGGTGAAATCAGGGACCTGGGAAGCATTCAAAAAGAACAAACCAGTTGCACAACTAATTTTTGCAAAACAAATTGCTTCATAACTGCTCATACCTTTATCACACTGAGTGCCACTAAACCCAGGGCAGCAGTCTTTTACCATTACCGGCTGAAGTCGGTATTCCTTGGAATAACGCGTGACGTACTTTGCCCTGGAAAATCAGCTACAGTTATCGACTTCAAATCAACTCGTGGCAAAGAGCTGAAGCAGTTTGAAAATCTAACACGCCTGTAAGACGACGTCAACTTGACATACCTACTGCAACACCCAATAAACTCGAAATATCTAGCACTAAATTTCTTGCAATGTGAGGTAAGGTTCTTTGAAGAAAAATGTGGGATTTCTGCAGCAAATTCAACTCAAGCTAACGTAGGATGGAAATCAACGCATATCGATGATAAATCGTAGACTTTCAGCGTGTGTGTTCTCCTTCTTAACATATGATAACGTGTCTCAGCCCTACCGCTGGAAGATCCTACTGCGCAAACCAAATGCGTTGCAATATATCATTACCTGTATGCCACACAGTACTTCTTTTGAGAGTAAATACCGCTGCACAGATAATGGTATTTTTCTATGATTCGGTCCAAATGGCTGACAGCGCAGGAAGCATTCCGCTTAACCACATAGTTGCACCAAAACCCTCTTCTTTGCATTGGATTATTAAATCTTTGATAGGCTTGTCTAAAAAACAGAATAACACAGAAATCTAAAATGAGTTGACGACAGCATTAGACAGCATTCTGCATAAATTCAAGAGTTGTAGTTATCGATAATGTGGTTCTAATCTACTATCAGTTTATCATGCCTATCCGTATACCCTTACTAAACCAATAAAGTGGTTTCCGTGCTTTGTCGGAGGGGGGGGGGATGGGATAGCACTACTCGTGTAGACAACGGTAGGAACCTCTTGTCTGGCCAATGAATCCATATGCTACACGTGCTTCTCCCACTGCACCTTGTCTTTCATCCTTAGCATTAGTTGCGTATGAACATCAGCTTGCCCTCCTGACTGCATTTGTCTTTTGTTTTATATATTTGTCTGTCTGTTCATTCACACTGCGATCAGTTATATTGTCAGCATTCTAACGAAAGGTAGACAGCACGAACGCCTTGATGGGAAATTTTAAGCTAGTGGTGCGTTTTTATACCATGGTCAACCTACCGCAATCTTGTAAACACGGCTTCGTGACTTTCGGATTTCAGAGGCAGAATCATGATTTGCAATAATAGTATTATGCATGGAGGAAGGACGTATCGAACATCGGCGAGCAAATTTACGGAAGTCTGCGGATGAGCAGAGCTTCCTAAAAAGGCACGAAAATGTAGAATGATCTCGTAAAAGTGCAACATAAACAAACTAGATTCCTTAGACATTCCATTCCATCGGCATACCAGACGGAGGAGATACGGATGAAGAACGAAACTGCACGGATGTGGGGCAAAATGGGAGATTGGGGTAAGTGGGTGGGGGCATGAAATACAACAACGAGCAACGAAGCAACACCTTAGGGGTATTAGTGAAAGTTAAGCAAGTTCTTTGAAAAACTGGGGCTGCATTGATCTGCAAGTTAACAATACGTAGAGAAATTTTAACATGCATCTGGTCTTATGCAATTATTATCTGAAATTTCCTCTGCTGTCGCTAATTATAGATCTGGCGACGCACTGTAGATGTATGCAATATGGTGTAGACAGGCTGCGCAATTGAGTGAGATAATAGTAAAAGAGATCCATTGTTCGAGTTGAAGAAAGCTCTCTCACATCCATTGTTGTAATTGTTGCCTAAAGGCTACTGTGAGATACTGGCAAGTGCGAATGGATAAGTCGTAATACTCTGGCAAACATCCAGTTCTCATTTTACATGGAATTATAGGTCAATGTTTAATGCCGTTATTCACATCTAATTCGGTACTGGTTTGCTTTTCCTATCATGGGAATCCCTTGAAATCTCCCCTTCAATAATGATTGAGAATAGCGGTGCCATTCTAATGGGTAACATCAAATCCATACGAACTGCCATGCTCCTTGCAGCCAAGCACGGTCCGATTTACAGTCAGATACTTAAAACACAATGCGGCCTCTAGTTAACATCAAAGTCTCTGTACACCACAAAATACACAAAGATTACTACACTCCTCTGTTTCCGAACATTTTCGTTTAGGTACAAAGCCTCCATTCATTGATCCCTTTTACCCTCGCGGACTGGCCAACTGTGCTGATCGCGCGGCAGGGTGCAGCGGTTCTGCGTAAGGATGATCGCGGCTCAAGCGCAACACAATAACGGCAACTTCACTTCAAGAAGACGGGGAAAATGCCCGCGTTGATACACTGACGAACTCAAAACGGAGCTCTTGGCTGAGTCTTTATACTCTCTATCAGCTACTGTACTAAATCCCCTTCAAGACGCTTTCTTCGTTGAAATATAATTAAGTACGATGAAACGATTTTTATGTTGAATTTGAAAGACCACTTACATCACTCCCCCAAAAAACGGAAGCTAAAGTACTATCAAAGCCAACCATCTAGAATGAATCGCATTTATAAATAGAAGCTCTCGATATCAACAAATATGTTTGCCTCGAGACCCGTCTCTTTCAATTCTAAGTATCACATTTCAGCTTGTAACCAATTTTCAGTTTTACCATCCATGAAAAGCAGCTACAAACCCATCACTTCCTTTTCCCTTTGTAAAAGATAAAGGTCTATTTTCCACAGCTTCAGAGTCCTTTCGCAGTAAGAGAATATAGCCCCCACACCACGCGTCGACAGCAAAAGGGATAAGATGATGCGAATTGGTAAGGGTGGATGGAAACAGATCATGGCTATTCGTTGATATCTCCCTTTGTGACTCGGGTCGTTTTATCCAATTAATTATCGAAGGCAGCTAATATTACATGTTTGCCTATTGGGCTAACAGGCTTTACTAGGTATCGTTACAAAAAATACGAATCACGAATATAAGATACACCGAATACGGCTGAAACACCTCAAAGGTTCTGGCCAGTTTTACGTCACTGCAGTATTGTACTACTCCAGAGAGCATTTATCAATGGTAAGAACAGGAATAAATTGCAACCAACTAAGAAATTTGAAAGTGTGCGGAAAATCTAAGTGGACTCACTCATGGTAGTTGCCATAATATGCATGACATAAAAAGATGTAGGAGAGAATGAATAGAAGCGTGGTGGCCAATCGGTGGCACTCCATTGCCAAGAGGTATGCTGTTGTCGCTCTAAATCGTATCTTCTAGATTAGAATCAAAGTAGCGAACTCGACCAGGCTTTCTGTTCCTCGGCTGATTCAGCGTGCAATTTTCGACAAGCACCCCAGCGACAGTGAAGAGCGATGAAGACTGCAAGGCACAAAAGACGAAGCGGAGGAAACGATCGTGAACAATGCGGGCCCCATTGAGAACAAACGAAAGCGTAGTCAAAGCACAACAAAAGAGCCAATGATCTTTTTACTCTGTGAGGAAATCCTTCAACATCCGGTATGAAAATCAACTTAGGTCATTTTGAATGGAACGTATGACAGCCAAGTACTTGCTAAAAGCAATGGTCATGGTTTGCAAGGCTGAAATTGGGGGAATTTATTGATTCGAAATCGCCTGTGATCACGTTTTCTGTTTCAGAGTGAGGAGGGAGATGGGATTTTAGAATGTGAACGGCTCCACGTGGCTGCGAGCTGTTGCAAACATTTTACACCGATGGTGCTTGTACATCCAGTAAAAATGACTTTGTCTGTGCGAACTCGTCCGTCAGACAAGGCATTAGAATTGGACTAAGAACACCCCCTGATTTTAGGCTCCCTTTAAAACAAGCAAAACTAAGACTGCTTCTTTCAATCTTGACTGCGAAACTTCCCCCACGTGGGTTTACACCTTTTAGATGACATCGCATTAGCCTTTAAACAGCGATCTTTTGCCATGCTTTAAAAGCATTGCGAGAGGTCTAGAAAAGGAACAGTTTATCACGAAATTTATTCTATTGAGAAAAGCAATGACCTATCTTATCCGGAAGCAATTCCATCAAGGGGTGAATAACTGACAAAAAGGGTTGCTTTCGAAAGATTTCATGCCATGAATAGAAAAACTGATGGAAATGGGTTGGTAATGGCTTGGAAATAAACCGCACCAATTGAAATAAAGATATGTTGTTTGGATTAAACGCTTCAATTTGAATTGAGAATTACATTTAGATGGCAAATTAAAAAATTATGTATCAATGCCATGTTCTTGCTTTACATATACGTAAAATGAATGCAATGAAGGTTTTGCAGGGATATGTGCTTGCACATAAGAAACCTAAGGTATCTGAATATTGACACGATCAGATCATTAAGCGCAAACAGATGTACTTTGGGATAACGATGTGGAGATAGCAGAACACATTGCGAACCATAGAAATAGCATCTCTATGACTGAAGCCTGAGAGAGAAAACGTTCCTTGTTGATAATAGATTCGATGCCTTAATGAGAGGTTTCTGATTTCTCTTTACCCAGCGATGCAATTAAATCCAGCATATACGACAACAAAACATCAGCATTTGTCATCGCCAATGACAAACAATCGACAAGACCGATCGACAATGATTAGAAGTGAGTGAGGTGGACTGAAAACAAAATCCGCCCGTCGAAAGAGTAATATAGGTATTTGCACAAAGAACAAAGATGTTGTGACATGCTACAACCACGATATCATGAATACAAAGATTGGTGATCAAATTATCAGAATGCGCGGGCTATGCCTTCGTGATTACATATCTAATAAAGAATGTAACATCACATAAATGTGGCCGTGTTCTGAAAGAAGCTATGTAAGATAAAAATCCTTCTAAACAAAAATCGTTTCCTCTCTGCGTTTCTTGGTTAGAATCGTTCCTGGCTTATGCTGGGCCTCGTGATGATTCGCCAGTTCGGTCGGGCAATGACTAACCTGTTGGTGCAAAAAACACAGGGAGTTAAAACGCCTGAAGGAGTGGCCAGATAACAGGATATAACAGGATTAAAAGTGATAAAATTTCGACCGAACATCAAAAATGAAGTTCAATTTAATGGATTCTGATGCAGATCAACAAAAGGAAGCAGGTTGTGAAGGTAACAAAACGGCATCGTCATGAAAGAGTTCAGAATGGGGAAAAAGCAATTGTTACAGCACACAGTTTTGTACTCGATTAGTGTACACGATGAATGGGTACCTTTGGAGCATTTGTTTGTTAAAGCGTCCATACAACCGTTCCATTATTTAGAAGCAAACATACTTGAGGTACTCAGCAAACAAAAGCAAACTAACACAAGAAAGGCTTCACCGGTAGCTAATAGGCGATTCTTTCTTCTTATGCGAAATTGCAGAA
Organism: Pseudorhiza aurosa; assembly: GCA_964026355.1. Lineage (NCBI taxonomy): Eukaryota > Metazoa > Cnidaria > Scyphozoa > Rhizostomeae > Lychnorhizidae > Pseudorhiza > Pseudorhiza aurosa. Next base: position 4,051,528 of record OZ032115.1, read on the forward strand.
TCAAAAACCGGAATGGGTATGCGCGATTTGAAATTAAAATGCGTACCGGACTTGAAAGAACGAGCTGTTTGAGGTCATAGAAAAGCGCCGAGTCATCTTCGGTGCAAAATGAAATTGCGACACCAGTTTTACCAGCCCTTCCTGTACGGCCAATACGATGTGTGTAGTCTAAATGAAAACGAGAGCTGTTAGGTATAATAGTAGCACGGAATCAAGCGAAAGGAGAAAACATACCTGATCAGTGGCTTAAAAATGAAAAGCATTACGAACGAACAATTGTGATGTCTTCATAGGAATCACACAGAGTAGGTTATTGCAAAAGGTATACGGAATAAAGAAGTCGTTGAGAAGGGAAGCTGTTTTCACTAAATTTGAAGATTCAAATAGAAAGTCTTTCTAGTTACTTCTTCACCGAACCGCAGCCCAATGGATCTCAAAACGCTCCGATCATTAATGAGTATCAATGGTGTCAAAGCTAAATATAGGGAGATTTTCTAATGCTGATAGTCAAGTCAAGATATTGATTAAGCATGAATCCTGCATCATGATTCCTGGATCATGGCGTGACTCAGTTGCCTTTTGAAAATTTTTGTTAAAATCTACAAAGCCACTGAGCTGAGAATGCCTTGTGGCTTTTATGCACTTAAACTGAGTTAAATATAACAAAAAATTCGTTTGACGATAAACGTTATGTGCTATGAATCCCAACGACCGCATTATAACTAAGTGATTCCAACAAGACCACCTGGTGGCAAAGCTCCTTCGCATTGAAGACGGTCTCGTATAGTTTCCGATTAATTAAGTGGGTATCAAGTAGAAAAATTCACCTTCGATTGATTTGGCCATATCGTAGTTGATAACATGGGAAACATCTCTGCGAATAAAAAAGCCAGCTTCCATACAATACTAGCAATAAATCACAAACTGACGTAAAGCATCAAATTCAAATAGCATATAATGTTACGCGGGAAAGGGGGTCTAATAAAATCAATACTGCTGATAATGCTGATTGCAAAGATATTGAGCAAATTGCCAATTTTGAGTTAACGCAAATTTGCTATTTCCCATGATACGATACTTTTTCACAAGAACTGTAAAAAAGGTAAAAAAGGATGAAATGATTGTCTTTATCAGGTTTCGGTTTCCAAGCTATTTTGAGTGCTCGGTTAGCGGTATGCCTGATAAACTTCTCAAAGGCTTTGATGCTAGTTTAAGAGCCTTTTTTGCTATGCTCTCAGACAACACCCAGGCAACTTGAATTTTTTTACCATTGTCCCCAATTTTGCTTATCCAGCACTCACTAAATCAATCGCAGGTGTGCCAACATCGAACGAGGCTTTCGTGCAGGCAACCATTTTATGCGCCTCTGGCCACTTTGAAGTATATGAAATGATATAAACTTTACCTGATGTCTATACCACGTCCTGCCACATCAGTTGCAACTAAGATATCTTTCTCTCCATTTTTGAGGCAGTTTAGAGAAAATTCTCTGCAAATCAAATGTAGCAACATGTTAGCTCTGATGTGTGAAATAAAAGCTATTCAATATAAGCTTCGTAATCACCGTGAGTGAAAATATACAATAGCAGAAAAAACAGCAAATACTAACACATATACTACTAACAAATATACTACAGAGTTTCTGTAATAACAGGTTTTTTTTTATTTATTTTTATTCATTAAAATACATTTATACACAAATTAACCCTTCACCTTATAGAAGGAAAAATATCACTAAGAATCTAATTACAGAAGTAACATGCTAAAAACAATTAACAATTAATATGAAGTCTACAAATCTTTTCTACATTTTGCTGTTCTTCCAGGGAGTCGTGTTTTAGCTAGCTCTTTAGATGCGTTTTAAGTTGCTTCTTGAAACGATCTAATGTAGGATCTAATGCATATACACCTAATGTAAACGCGGCATGGCAGTAGTTCTGCATAGATATTCATTGATGACAATGATAATAACTGAAAGACGATGAAAGTGAATCAACGCATTTTCCAAGCGTTACAATGAGCAAATGGATGCATTAGAGAATTATATACGAATGACTTGTAAAAGGCTTTTAGTACCTTTGTTCCTGACTTCGGCCACCGTGAAGAACAGTGGCGCGATACTGAAAGCAAATGCAAAGTTTGAGTGAACCAACATCCATGTATTTTTTATTTAAAAAAATGGGTTAAACATGGCTGAAAAATCATAAATTTTGACAAGCACAGAAAAGCTTACAAAAAGCATATTGCTAAAAAAAGGAACGCTATAACATGATATTAAGAAAAATCTCAAAAGTGTGAATAACTGAAGAAATAATTGCTATCAAAAGTTGTTCCCCTTTCCAAACTTAGCAACCATAATGATGTATTTTTATCGCAAATGGTCTTCTTTAATGATGGTCTTCTTCCTTAGATTTAAGCTTCATCAGCAACTGCATTCCAAACCACTACGCCTTAAAACCTGAAAATGTTTTGGCCTATATCCTCCTGCTTGGTCTTATGATATGAAAACTGTTCCCACTCTCTATTCCTTCTGCTAAATCAACTCTCAGTTCACTTTTCACTTCGGCCGAGTTGTTCCTCGTGCCAATGATGCTCGCTGCTTCCATCCGCTCCTGCTTTCCATTGCTATCTTCAACTCCTTGGCAGTTTCCAACCCAGTGTCCAGTTTCAGCGTATCAAGGTATGTGACAGCTCTTCTCTCTGCATTTCTCTTTCCGACTGAAGGGTCCAATAGCACTAGTTTTTATGCCTCTTCCTCTGGGTGTCTTACACATTGCCCAGCGAACTTCAACTTTCGAGCAGATACTTTCGATGAAATGCAGCTAAACTATTGAAAATAACTCGAATTCAATCCTACCCCCATTTTCTCCAGTGACTTGGCAAGCACGTCTGCTCCCTAAAATACGACACAGTGATTTTGAATGGGAATGGAATGTGTTCGATGAATTTAAAAGATTTTATCGCAATAATTGGAAAAATGATCTAGCAATATCAAAAATCTATACCATGAAAATTCTTTAAAACGAGTGCATGAAGAGAAACATTGAATTAAAGTAAATATAAAATTAAATATCAAAATTAGAGTCAAACCTTTTTCTGATTCACAAATATGATAATAGGAGGCTCAGCACCGCCATTCAGAATTTCAACCAGTTTTCTCCTTAAAAGAGTAGCAGCAATCAGTTTTTCATTCAATAGATAAACGAATTAATGAATGAATACGCGAATGAAAGAATTGACGGATGAAAGTTTGAACGAAGGAATGGATGGGTGAATCAATGAGTTAATGAAGGAACGGAAATACGGAGGATATAATAATAGGACTGATGAATGTATGGTTGGGTGGATTGAAGAACAAATTAAGGAATGAATAAATGTATGAATGGACGAGTGAATGGATAGACTGAAGGGCAAATGAACGAATATATGAAGGAAAAATAAACAATTGCAAGTACGAGCGAATGGATGAATTGATGAATGAATGTACAAATGAGTGCATTGATGCAACAGGAAATAGATGAACGGGCATATGAATGGATGAAAAAACGAATAAATGGATGAAGAAACGAATAAATGGATGGAGGAACTAATAGATGAATGAATAGGTGGGAACCTGAATGAACCGAAAAATTAATGAAGACACTTATGAATCAATTCGTTAACTAATCGATGGATAATCAGTCTTCATTCAATATAAAAGAATCAAAAAAATATCATAATTGGCAGCTAGATTTGGAAGCAAACTGACTTCTTAGCATTCTCTTTTATGATCATAATCCGCTGTTCCACTCTTTCCACTGGCTTGCCTGCAACAAAGAACGTGAATTCACGGTAAGAAGGAAAAACCAGAAGAAATTGCAAAAAGAATGAAGGCTTGTTTCAATTAAGTACCCCAAGTCAGCCACGCCAAAGCGCATGCAGTCAAAAACGAAATTAAATTCGTTAAAAGTTAAAAAGAAAGAAGGATGATCAAAGGATAAGAATTAATTAAACGCACCAGCCGAGCCAATGTAAACAACAGCGGGACGCCTACAAAACAATCATATGAAACATTGTTGAAACATCGTATTCAATTGCGTATTAGTTACACTGTCAAAATAATGGCATATTTGGAATGTCATTGCAACAGCGGAAAAGAAAAAGGTCAGCACACTTCCAAATTCTTCCCTTTCAAGACATATTAACGATCTTTTCAAAGTACTTTTCTATCTTGTTGCTTTTATTATGCACGGTTATTGAGTTTCTCTATAATCAAAGCTTGCGACGCTGTACAGTTCCATTTTCAGGCTGAAAAGAAATTTTTTTATACCTTAGGTATGCTCTTGCCAGCCTTTCAACTTGGGGAGGCATTGTAGCTGTAAACATGACAGTCTAAACAAAAACGATCGAGTTTGACATCGAGGATACAATTTGCAATGATCTTGTTAGAAAACACAATGAATAAAGCATCTGGCTGAAGACAAGCGAAAAGACTGCGAAAATGATGCTACTAGAAAAGAAACAAGCTAAAGACTGGAAGTAAGTAAATGAGGAGTTTGAATAGTGATTTAATGCTTCAAAGTTGTGGTTCATCACAAATTACCAAATAATCAAGGATAAATTTATCAAAATTAAATTCTATTGAAATGCTGAGAAGAAAAATAGGCATGAAAGGTGGTCGGATTAAGGCAAGGTTAGCTTCCTCTCTTCGTGCCAAAGAAAGTAAAAAACTTGGCAAAGATAGAACGAATATGAAGGGGCACTACTGGAGGGCGCAAATGTACCTGTCGGTATCTGGCCTTTGTTGACATATTTGAGGCCAGCTTTTCCGGGTTTTCTGCGTCTTCGTTATCTGGCTTTAGGTTGGTAACGGGGAGAAATTCCAAAATTCTTTGAACGTCTGGCTCGAAGCCCATGTCAATCATTCGATCAGCTTCATCAAGGACAACATATGAGCACTGACTGAGGACCAAGTATCTGTTTTCTTAAAGATGAAAATTGGACGGGTAATGGAAATGACATGGCTACGGTGAAATGGTGAAATAATCCTACAAAGTGCAAAACAACAGAGACCATTGATCACATCATTAAACAAATCGACTTATGATGACTGCATACATCCCTTCCTTCACAGTAATGGGAAACTTAAGCAAATCATTCTTAAACACATTCTACATATGTAAGAGCAATTTGAATCAACCAACATTTCTGGAATATACAATCTCAAAAGCCTTGACCCAAACCAGGTCCCCCCTGGATGCTACCGCCTTTCCTGGGTAGCAACTGTCGTCTGCCTGATCAACGCTTTCATCTTCTCTTTTCGTCGGAATTTTCTATGTAGGTTGTAAATTGACACTGAGAAGCTTCTTGCTTATAGAGCAGTGTCCAAGTCCTTCTTCTCAATGTGACCACACCTCGTGACTGCTATTCTGTTGCCTTTCTAGTGGTGTCGTTTTTCTGAATCTCATCATTGGAATTTCGCACTTTCCGATTGAAAAATCTATGTACCTACTGATATACGGATATGAATATGATATGATCAGAAAAATATTTAATCGAATGAGTAATTACATCAAATAAACATACCGAGAACATCAATCAATCTGCCAGGTGTTGCGATGACAATCTTGAAATAGAAGCAGAAAAATATTTCATGAAAGAATAAGGATGATAACAACCTATTTCGAGACTGACAGGAGCGAAAATCGAAGGAACAGATGTATACGGATTAGTGAGAGTGGGAAAATAAATCAAACTTTATCAGGTCTTTGACAGTACCTCACAACCAAGTCGTAATTGAAATCCTTGCTCTTCCCTTGATAACTAGGAAAAGATCATTTAAAGGCAGATGAAAACCAAAAAATTGTGTCATTGTATGAAGAGAATCCATTTCTTTTCTAACTGAAATTGAAAAATATTCCATGGTTCGCTAAATGACTTCCTCCTTCTGTGCCGTATTATCCTGGTATGGAGGTAGAAAAATAGCAAATTTGTGAACCATGTTGCTATCCCTTCCTTCAGAGAATCCTACAACTTGTCTTCTCTCAAACCCAGCACCGCCAAACTTGACCCCCCTCTCCTCCAAATTAATGTTGTTCTCATTTACTTGGGCTTTGCTAAAGACTACTAGGGCCTTTCTCCAACAAGAATCAGACGGAAAAAGATTACTTACACCTCCAATGATATTCACAGTCCTTATGCCAAGTTTTTTGGAAAACTTTTGGGTTTCCTCGTCAATCTAATAAACCAATCAGACGGAAAAAATTATGTTGATGGAGAAATTATGTTGATGATGCATTGAAAAACAAAATAATCACGATTTCAGAATACTTTGATTTGATTAACCCATACCTGTTGAGCAAGTTCCCTCGTTGGAGCAAGAATGATGGCGAATGGGCCTTGATCTCCAGTGTCCCTAGCGAGGAAAATTGATGTCACAGCAAAGAATAGAAATATCTATGAACAATAGTCATTCAGCAGGGACTACAACTAGCAACGAAGACCAAGGGTGACTTTCCATTACCCATACGTCAGAATAGGACAATATCTAAATGAATTAATATATTAAACGATTACCTATGACTGTACGTAAATTAAAATCAAGCTGAAAATTAAAACTAAGCACACCAGCCTGGTCACTCCTGTTGTACAATTTCAACTGCATGTTTTTAGTCGTCGTGAAAAGGCGGTAATTTCTATGTATATATAGTCGATAATGACCGATGAAAAATATCATCGCATTCATTACCACAAAAAATTCTTGATGATAAATTTTTGAACTTGACTCAGGAATTCCAAGCTCGATTTGACAGAACATTAAAGTGAATGAAAGGTGAAGCTTCCTTACAGGCGCAACTGGAGTGGAAGACTTGGATTAATCACGTCATTAATCAAGAATTACCAAAAAGTTTGGATGGACAAATAGAATGATATAATCTCCGACAGAAAAATTAGAAGCATTTGAACCTCTCTGATGAAGGAAGCCCCATAATCCACACGAGTAATGGGATGACAAATGCAGCTGTTTTGCCACTTCCTAAATCAAAAGAAAATTGATATTGGCTTAACATATCACAAGTTGTCATAATGCTACCATATTATCGCATGACTGTGCTGCCGCTATTTGACGAACCGCCGAAAATCTTGGAAAAGAAACGTGCATTGTTGCAAGATAAAAAATTAGGACGAGACCTGTCTCTGCAATGCCAATTATATCTCGATTCTGAAGGCCGATGGGGATAGCCATTCTTTGGATGGGTGTAGGGTCCTGGCAACGAGAAGCATAGTATAATACGATGTAGCCCGGAAAATTAAGCAGCAAATGGTTATTTGTAAACAAATGATGTGCGACTTTCTGCGTCATGAATCAACACATACAACCATAACACTGACACACGACGCTGTATTCCATTGCACAAGGACAATCTAACTGTAATGAAAATTAGACACATCTGAAATGCTTCTTTTGCGATAAGTTGCTCGGAGTATTTGTTGGCTTGCAAGGATCTTCTTAAGAATATGACATCATCTTAAATCAATCCTAAAAACCTTTACTAGCCATGGCTATTCCGTTACAGGGATGAAAAATTGATCAAATCTCAAAAGAATAGTAAAGATGACTTAGATGAAAATGCAGAAGATCAAACCTTGTATTTGAGATCATCGATAATGTCCAGAATATCTCTGGGGAGTCCAGATTCTTTCCAATAACGAATTGGCGTTGGTATGTTTCCACCTTAAAAGATAGAAGTTCAACAAAAATTAATTGAAATGAAAGGCGTCGCGGTCAATGAGTATAGTTACACTACGGCATGAGAACAGCTGCTCTCCGAAAAATGGCCGCTGAAGCTGATCACTCAACGGCGAATGGAACACCCGGGGCATCAAATGCGGCATGAAACAGAACTGCTCCGTGTGCCAGTGGCTTGGAAGATGAAGTAGGGTACATCAACCGATGATCAGCTGGCTGCATTCCCCGGCGGGTAAATCGAGAGGCAACGACATTACACGTATCCGGTAATGGACCGTGGTGGATTTTAAAGGGCGGTTGTAGGGAGGCAAAGTTGGAAGCCGATGGGAATGTCAGAAGGGGGAAGGGCAGGGAAAAGACTCAGCATTAGCAATAACAACTAGGAAATTTAGCGAGGGGGGATAAGCATTACGAACAAAATTCACGATAAGTCTTGCAAAATTTGAAGGAAAATTCGTTTCCTCTCCAGCTGTGCAGCTATTTAATGGAACTTCTTTAAATCTGACATAAACTTTTAACTACCTTTGCAAGAAATGTGGAAGTCTTCCCGAAAAATACGGTAATCCCTTGAGGTCATTTCTTCTAACGCTTTCTTAGTCCAATGTCTTTCCTTGTATTCCTTCTGTGATTCCTTGTCCGTAGCAGATTTTATCCTTTTGCTGGAGAATAGAACAACATATGTGCACGCCAATTAATAATCATACAGTGAATGCAAGGATAGGTTGGCTCAGAATAAGATGAAGCTGAAATGGGTGACAAACATGAGGAAGTAATGCACGTAGAATTGGTGGCTTTAAAGAGAATTGCATGCCAACAGCACACATGCAAATTATGTCCAGAAGTAGCGACCTCTGTGCAAGATTTCTGCACGTGATACTTCAGAAAAGTAATAGAATACGAAGAGAATGTGAAATAAGCCATACACAGCCTGAGATTTTTCCACATCGGTTCTCCTGACTTCAACCAACTCTTCATAAAACTTCGATCTTGCCTTTTTCTGGGCCTTTAATAGACAGAGAACGATATCAAGTGAAAAAGATTAATTCTGTTTCCATGCAGAAGGAGTTTGCCTTTTCTAACATAGCCGACGATATCTAACGATGACATTTTACCATCGGAAATAAAACGAAAAATGCTAGCACCCAAATTGCTGCAAAAAACATCAAAACATAGATTCACATGAGAGATATACAGGCATACATACAAATTCAAGTTGTTCAAATACTACAGTTTGTTAGGTTCAAACGGAGGCAAACATCTATCTCACTTTCACATCGATGCCAGCAACATGTCCTCTACCAAAAAGTTGCACTTCGTGTTTTTCACTATATCTAAAATTGGAGAATGTCATAATTTAAGCAAATAATATGAATTCTCACATACCATTAATAAAGCATAAATGAAAAATGCACAGATTGCATTCATCAACATAAACATATATCTATATTCTACGATAAAGGAGAGTCAGTAAGTGATAGAAATAGCAAAAATAACATATTCATATGGTCACCAGATTTAGCTGAGTAAAGCTGCTATCCGTCTGGGACCTGTTAGATGCACATACAAACTTGACATAGATATGGCTTTAACTGTGGATAGAAAATCTCTTAGCTGGGTTGCAAAATTTCTCTTGAAGACCGTGACGATAAAAGAATCGGGAATCAAAGGTAAGTCATCATACATAGGATTGTAATCGTTGGACGTGTCTTCACCAGCATCCCAATCAAACACGAATTTCCGATCGTTCATTCTTCTTATTCTTCGCTTCCTTTTTATTATGCCCAAATACCGAGCCTGAAATACGAGAAGATCATTGCTAGAAAATACGACTGTCAGAAATGCAGCAAAGGAAAAAAGGAAGAGACTAAAGCGAATATTTAGATTCACCGACCGCTTTTATCAATGAATGCATCATGTCCAAAACAATGATTGTTTTAAAAACAAATATTCAACAATCTGTTCAAAAATACAAACCTGGATAGCTTCGACTGCCCTTGAATCTTTCGTCAACTATAGTAAGAAGGATCGATGAAAAGCAACAGAAAAAGGAGCGATTGAATCAAAAATAATTTGATTCAAATGTACATAAGTATCATCCAAAGGGGTATGTACATCCCCTACGTTTATTCCTACTGTCCTCTGACTAGCAATAGGTTTCGCTTTTTCCTATTTTTCATTAAACGATGAGCGAAATTCCACACAAGATCAATACTAATCAAAATAAAAGACCCACCTGTTTACCTTGGGTTTCAGCACTTTCCTACAAATCAAAGACCTTTATAAATCAGTCAATGCAGTGAGCAGATCTTGCGCAGCTTACTCGACGATTTCGACCTTATCAGAAACCAGTAACAGGGCTACGATTCTTTTTTGTAGGGAAGTGGCTTTTATGATGTAGTTTCCCGTTGCCTTCCTCACTTCCTCACTAGTGTGTTTAGCGTACTCGATTTCGAGCGTAGCAGAAACTAGAGACAGGGCTGCTTTTCTAAAAACTACTTTTTTAGAAGTGAGCGATGCAGCAGAGTTCTCATAAAAAGGTTCTGTGCGATGAGCTTGTAGAATCAACCTAAAAACTGCATCGACCTCTGCTTAGGAGAAAATACAATTACGACTATCCACAGTTTACATTTCTTCGCTCTAGAACTTATTCTTGTTGCATTTGCAATCATCAGCTTTCAATCTTTGGCACTTTTATAGAGCATGCATTATTAAATAAAGTTCTTGTGAATGTTTATATTCCTCAAACCTTTCCCTTATCCGGTGATCTATCTTTGTCCCTTCGCCTTTCTCTTGCATGATTCCGATCGTAATCTCTCCCCCTTCGATCTCTTCTATCATCTACGGAAGTTGACAGTTACGTTATCTCCCATTTTCACGGCAGTGGGGGGGGGGGGCACAGCAGGTCACATGACGGACAATGAATGAAAGTCTATGGTAAATATAGCTTTGAATGCTTCAATTAGAATGCTCAATTAGAGCAATGAGAAAAAAAATGAATTTTTTTCAAAATACCTAAAGATCTGTCTACATCTTCTTCATATTTTGCACGGACCTGTTTTGACTCCTGAAATGAAAAAAGAAAATGAAGCACTACTCACAAAATAATTGTTCACGATATTTACTAACTAACACACCCAAAAAGGAATAAAGCGTCTCATCTGAAAATGTTAGAAACTCCACAGCAATTAAATTGCTTTTCAACAACAAAATATCTTAAATTCAATAGTGCTGGTTTGCTAGATCAAGCTGGATAGGTATAAATAATGACTATGAAATTTTCTTTCTATACACAAATAAGATATACAACACTTAAAATGCATTTCCAATTTTTACAATAATACGAATATGAAATTTAACCAGAAATAGAAATGCATTTATATAAAAAATGTATTGATAGATACATCCAAGCGTTTCCTTTGCTCTTCAACTTGCAATTGCCTTCTTTTCAATGCCTCTGCTGCCCGTTCCTCTTTAGTCAAAAACTTTGGCTAAACAACAAAAAAGTATAGCTGAACAAAGATTCTGTATGTTTCCTGGGGTAGACTAGTACCAGCGTATCTTAGGCATGTCACAAAGGCAACTAAACAAAGTTAATGGCAGAAAGGACATATGTTCGTAAAAACCAGGCAAAGCCATCATAGGAAAGCGGTCTTGGTACTTAATGACCCACACTGGCAAACCCACCTGTGGGAGAAGCATGTAGAAGATAGCTAAGTGAAGAAGCTTTGATTCCGTCAGTTTAAGGCAATATATGTCATGTCAATAATAGGATAAAACAACTTAATCTGAATGACCTAATTTTCATATCAGCCAAAGCGGACATGGGTATAGCTTCTTTTACTTTCGTGGGACAATTTGGTACAAGCTAAGTGGCTACACATATACCTTTCATTCACACTAAATCATATAACATTTATTTTGCTGATGCAGGGCAACAAACATAGTGGAAATAAGCCACAAAATTTGAAATTCCTCAATGAAAATTTTTTTTACTGTCCTGCCAATCTAATTATATAGGTCAAGGAAAACCTGCAGAAAATACACTTTGACTCAAGATGACTTCAATAAAAGGGAAAATGGAACCCATTGATATTTTCAATCATTACATAAACTGACCTTTTCAAGAGCCTTCTTTTCTTCTTCTCTCTTAGCAATTAATTGTTCCAATGACAAAGGCTAAAATTCAGTAAAAAGTCAAGCATTTACTGTTATTCTTCCTAGCAAATAGAAGAGTAGTGGAAGTTCAAGTAACTTTTGTGAGGATTTTCTGCAATTTTATCTACGAAACAGTTCAAATTTAAGAACTAAGCAGGCTATTTTAATATGAATGTTCTTTTTTATACTTTTTGCAAAATCAGCATACATTATGCAGTACTCTCTACCATGTTCCAAAATAGTGCTTAAGGAAGAAAGATGCACTTTTCATTGCTGTATAAAGTTAGAAGTCTTTCATTGAGAACCCAAAATGCCATAAATATATTTAAAGATACTTTCCATTTCAAATTAAGACTTCTAACAAATAGGACTGAAAGTGTAAAAAGTAAAGCTGTAAAAATTGGAGAGAGAGACCCTGAGAGACCCTGAGAGACCCTAAGAGAGAGAGAGAGAGAGAGAGAGAGAGAGAGAGAGAGAGAGAGAGAGAGAGAGAGAGAGAGAGAGAGAGAGAGAGAGAGAGAGAGAGAGAGAGAGAGAGAGGGAGAGAGAGAGAGAGAGAGAGAGAGAGAGAGAGAGAGAGAGAGAGAGAGAGGGAGAGAGAGAGAGAGAGAGAGAGAGAGAGAGAGAGAGAGAGAGAGAGAGATTGAAAGCAAGAGAGGGGGAGCAGAAGATGATGATCTCAGAAATAGTATGAAGGGCAATAGAAGAAAGGGCTATGAGAAAATATTCATCCAATCAATGTGCCAGTGTCACTATGAAATGTATGAATAGTTTTATCTTAGTAATTATGCAATTAATACATGATAAAACAAACCTCTCTCTTTACTGCTGGTTTCTCATCAGCGTTTTCTTCTTCATCAACTTTTCTATAATTATAATCAATATTATTAAAACTCATCCAGTGGATTGTCCTGAAATAAAGCATGGTAAAATGAAAATAATTATCATATATTCAAAGCATTTGACACTCTTCACTCACATCTTCTTTGCAGGTCCAGGATCTCTTTCATCGTCTCCTTTTCTTTTGCTACTTTCTTTATATCTATCTCGTGACCTTGAACGTGACCTGTTTTTATGCTTCTTCTTGCTTTTCTTTTCATGTCTCTGCTTTGAATGCCTTGACTTCCTTCCTTCTCTTGACTCTTCATCATCTTCTCTTCTTCTGTCACCTTTATGGCTACTTCCCCTGCCTTTTCTATCTGACGATTCTCTCCTACTGTCTTCTCTGATCCTATCAGCACCTGATCTCTCTATCTTGTCATCTCTGCTTCTGCTTTCTCTACCTCCATAGTCATCCCTTTGTCTGCTACTCTGTCCCTTATCGTCTCTGCTGCTCTCATCAAGATCACCATCAGCTTTTTGCTCAGTAAACCTTCTTCCACTTTTGTGCTCATCTCTTCTTTCTTGTGTAGTACTAGTTGAAGGCTTAGCAACAACAATTTGCGAGCTCAAAACCATGTTCGAGTTTCTAAATAAACATTTCAATATGTAATACAAAGAATGATAATAATGATAATTATATAGCTATTGATAAGCCTCCTTGGTAATTTTTTTCATGAAAAATGATGATTTTAAAAGAGGCATGAAGGCCCCAAATATTGACAACAAAGTATAGTCCTGAGGGCCTAGTAGTCAACAGCAAGGTTTGCCTAAATCAACTTCAACATTGAAAAAATTAAAGGTTTTTATCAACCATGAACCTTTTTATTGAATTGCGACACTCAGTAATACAAGTTTTATTGACTTATGCTTACCATCAATGCAGAAATCAAACTTTCAACTCACAGCTCAGCCAAATATGTTTTGATCAGAATCCCGTGTCGGCATCAATGCTCGAGTAGGTGCCATTATGGCTTGACCTCTCTTGTACTAAGCCTCTGTTTCGTACCCGTTATTACTGGTAGAAGGGAACACTGTACAATTACAGCGAAATGTATAAGCTTTAAATATACAGTAACTGTACGAAGCAACGTGAATAAACGAAGAAATTGAATCTCTATCCAGACTTATGCAGTGCAAGGAAGCCCAAGAGCATCAGCAATGGCAATATGCACATCTTATCCACTAACTATTGTATACACAAATCTCAAGTCTTATCTCCCTTTCCTGTCAGCCTTCTACTCTCTTCTTTCTTAATTTTTTGGTGCTTTGTATAGGCCACCATGGTCTTTCCCCAATATAACTCACTGCAAGTAAGGAAAAGTGGGGGAAGCAACAGAATTATTGCCTAAAACTTAAATCCTCGACTTCAATATTGTTATTTGATGTTTCCAGAGAGAAGTTGTCAATTTGGAAAATCATCAGTAACTTGAGCAGAGACAGCAAAGAAAATTGTCAAATAGTAAAATGTCGTGCTGCAAGAAATGAGCCAATCAACCAATCGATTAGCTAAAGTGAATGCTAAAGCTGGGAATCAGCATAAGTGTTCTTAAAACCCGCCCATCATACTTCATGATTGTTGTACAGTGTCTCAATGTTTCTATTGGGAAAGTATGCATGGAATTTCGCACAAGACCAGTCAGACAGACTGCTGGCAAATCGGTTAGCTCGACGCACACATTATCTAGTTGTTAATGAATTGTTTATCATTATCACAACTGATATGTATATTGATGAGGCGACTTTTTGACTTTTTGGAAAATTCATGGTTCCTTAAACTTCGAGTATTTCCCTTTCTACGAATCTCAATGTATTTCTTGCTTTAAGTCTACTGCAGAAGCTCTCATCAACTCACCTCATAATCAAATGGGTAAAGATCAATCAATGGAAGCTGATTACTTGTTCCACCACTATTAACCACTACATTGTTGTTCTCAAACTCCCCCCTGCACCTTTGCCCCCTTCCCTCTCAAATGCAGTGAGTTCAGCTTTGAGAAAATGAATGACTTCTCCATTCATGTTGGAGACACAACCGCATATGACGTGGGCCTATCATCTTAAGATTCTCCTCGACGAAGTAGAAGTAGTTACAAAAGCGAGCATTCTACCACTGGGCCATGGACGTGGTGCCATCTAAGTACATGTTTGAAATGGAAAGCAAGATAATTAACATTATAAATGATAGATAGGAACGGACCTCGGAAAGGGAAGTTGTGGAGCTGTCGTATGTTACCAGCCTTGTCCTGGACTTCTGCTATCCTAAAGACCAAAATCGCTTTCTATTTATTAAGTAGAAGTCAAGCTTCAATCGCCCTCGACCTCAACAATTATTCGAGATCAATGGCATCAAAACCTCTCTTCAGACCAAAAAAACATCACCGATAAATTGGATCATTTATCTTTACGTTTACACTGCCAGCCTCGTGTGCAATTCACTATTGATTTTATCGTAACAGGGTCAACGAAAACTCGATTGGATTGGAGCTTTTTTGTTCCTAGGAGCCAGATCTTTGCAAATTTCCAAACATCGTGGAAAAGATGGACGGGAAGATTATGAATCATTACAAGCTGGTTGCAAAAAAGCGTCGCCATTTTTAAAAAGCTCAATCGGGACTTAATCATGTCCAAGTGAACTTCTATTTCTTGGTGTTGACCCTAAGAACAATGACGCTGTCAGCTGGTGTGAAAATTGTGTCATTCGTTTGAATTTTTCAGTGACCAACAGGGTCAATTTTCGGTTGAGAATATATTGTACTCCATGATTTAAGGCCAGTAAGGGCAATGTGAGGACAAATTGCTCTCGAAAGGTCTCCTTGCCTTGTCAGTTGTTTGCTCACCTGCTTTCACAAGTAGTGAAAAACAAACTGTCTTACTTTCGAAGCACTTGTCCTGAAAGAGACCGCCAGCTCGTGAAGTCTGCAGTAATGGGCCCTGCAAATGACGTGAGATTCCGAGACCACCCGAGAACCTGCTTCACTTTGCAACATAAAAACTGAACTAACTGGGGACACAGTGATTGGGTAGGCTATTGTGGCTAACGACTGTCGGGTCGGAGACGTTTCTCGTTTCAGTCTGCTGCTGTTGTTGTTGACACTCACCGACGAAATTACATAGATTATTCTTTAGGCTGTGGGTCTCTTTGCTGCCAGAGCTTCGTTGACCAGTGTTCATGGCTTTTATTCTGTTCTCCTCCACTAAATCTGCAAACATGTACTAGTCCTTGATCGATAACAGCGTATTGTACATACTGACAAATGAACCTGTACAAGTACAAAATATTTGTTACTACTAATACTGTTTAAATTAATACTGTTTCATCACTGTTATTTCCTTGAGTCTTTGGACAGTCTTGCAACGCATTCAATCCATGTGTCAGGAGTTATCTATCGACCAGCAGCATCTAGCTAACATGGTAGCATCATCTGGCTAAATCTAGCAAACATAATGATTGGGACAGCGTGTAACATCTTCCGCACAGAGGCGTCAGTAGGAATTTTTTAGGGAGGGGGGGGAAGAAAATGCAAATACAAGCCTTTTTAGATTAAAACCAGTGAAGAAGTCTAACGGGGCAGAACAGCAAATGCAACTTCATTGATACAAGCTCCATCTTCTACAGGCAGTGTCATTAAGCTCTTCACTAGACCCTCTGTATGCAGATTTTTTGCAATTTCTGCCTCAACAGAGATAAGCATTTAAAATCGAAGTCCATTTTGCCACATTGCTGACACGAGTTTATTTTGATAAGATTCATTTTTGAAAATGACCTTCTGTCGGAGCTGAAGTTAAGGGTAATGTTAATGCTAGTTTTGATTCCCTTCCGTTTGCCTCTCTATGCCCCTGCTTACGCATAAACGTAACTAAACTTTGCCTAAACAGTAATTTCTATCTTGCTAATAGATGATGTTCTTCGGCTCATTCTGCTCAAATTAAGGGACTTTCCCCTTTCTTCGAGTGTGTCTTTCCAAATACTTGCCACGTAATAGCATTAACGAAATGTATAAACTCTTTGCTGGACCGCAAAAACCTCGTGTTTAAATTACAAGCCTTTCAAACAAATATACATTTACCCTATATCATCCTACATGACCACTAAGTCGTACCTTTGATTGGTAATGCGGAAGTTCTCGAGGCAATTTTAAAAACCAATAGTTTTGTAATGACCTCAGTTGATCAATATTTACGCACAAACATTTTGCCTATGCCACTATTTCAACTATTGCTCACATATGCATCCCTAATAAAAACACGTCCTTCTCCATTTACTCTGATTTTGCCGATGCAAGGAATAGTGCAAATTGAATTGCTGGAAATCTTAAGAGCATGATTGGGAAGACTTAGAATTTGAAAAAGAATAAGAAAGACACGGAAATACTTGACGCCTCTGCGTTGTTTGTCCAGAGCAGGAAGAAGAAGCAGTATAAAAAGTTCAATTACTTTGAAATCATTCTGAGGCAAATATGTCTTGTAGATAGTTCAGTGCTGAAGATGACCCAAAACAAAAACCATCACAGCTTCTGAACTTTTCATTGCTGAATAGTGAGCTTGATGAAACGTCGTTAGTTAATTGCTCTAATTCTCTAAGAGCTTTTGGTGAGCTTGGCATGAATGCAAAGACTGAAATAATCTCACACAAGACATCTTCGTCAAGGCAGCGACAAGAGTTTTTTGCTGAGTACTTTGAGAGCTTGCAAGTATTCACCCAGGGGCAATCATGTGTTTAGCGTAAATCTCATTACTTGGTTTTGATAATCGGTGGAAGGGAACCCGATGAAGTGGTTTCCCGTTGCTTCCCGCACCAATGGGGTTTCTGTTGCTCCTTTTTGTTTTTATGTTGGGGTTTACGATTGATTGGTTATGATTATTATGATGCTATGCTGCGTTTTTGTGTCATTTGTTGGTTTGTCGCACTGTGATGTTAATAGAGAGCTTGAGATTTGACCACGAGCGTGACTACGACGACGACGGTAGCCTGGGCTCTAGCACGGCTCCGTTGCCCCTCGCGTAGTCATTGTTTCCTTTCAGGGCACGTTGTCTGCGGCGATTGGTCATGTGACGTTCATCAGTGCCATTTTGCTTTAGCTCGTTAATTACGTCGTTGTTGAATTAAAGTCTAGTTCTAGCAGAGTTCCATTTGAAGTTGAAGTTTCAGTTGACGTTTGAATCTAAGTCCTAGCTAAAGTTGGTTCACTTCTTTAGCTAGGGCCTAAGGGCCTTAGCCGTTGCTTCTCCATGCTATCAAAAGAACACCGTAAACGCTACACTACAACTGCCAACGTTGAATCCATCTAATGAACCTTCAATCTCTCTTGAAGGGGACAATACAGAAACCTCCACGTTGGTGCCCTGGATATCGACCGCCAAAAATGATCTCGATGCATTTTTGTCGGCTCGAAACCGATTCTGCAACCACTTTCCCTCACAGCACATTTGAGGGAAAGATTCAATGAAAAAAACTCTAATCAACGATAAAAACCCTTCATTACCCAGCTGTGAAAGCAAACAGTGAAAGATTACGAATACAGCATGCTGTGAAATATTTTGATAGCTGTCTCGCAGATAGTTGATTATTTAAACAAAGCTCGTTAAAGCTTCAAACTGATCAATATCCCCGTTCATTAATACCGTAAAAGGTTTTGCAATGTCTACTTCCAGAGAATCCACGGTTTCTTGGTTCCAGCGTCGCTTAGATCAGTGTTAGAATATCATTCCTGTGATGGTGAATCCATTAGTCTGTTTGCAACATTTTGATATGAGAGAAATGCTGCGGGAATACTGTGGACTCAAAAGATACAAATTCCAGGCTTCATCATACTGTTACACGCAAGTTCGAGAGAGGGAGAAACAAAGAGAGAGGCAATGCGTCCGTTATTAGCGTTGATCAGCATAAAGCTAAATCATACAGTTCACAAATCACAAGACATAGTTAAAGACACAGTCACAAGACACAGTCACACGACATTGTCACATGACATAGTCACATGACATAGTCACATGACATGGTCACATGACATGGTCACATCACATGGTCACATCACATGGTCACAAGACACAGTTCACAAGACATAGTTCACATGACAGGCATGTATCACGCGACGGATACTAAACAAGACATCGATATTTATTGAATATAAAACATATTAAGATCACAACAATACGGAAGTAGAACTTGATATATCACATAAAGCAAGGTGCCGTAGGCTGAAAACAAAACCGCTGACTCGGATGTGGGTGCCGCATATGCAAATAACATGAATCCAACGAATTAGCAAACTTGTCGTTGAATTTTCACCACACCATAGTCATCTCTTCATGTGACTATGACCACACAGCAGTCGATGAGAACAGAATGAAGTACAGCTGAATAAAAGCTAGTGGGTCCTTCAGATTAATGGAAAAACGGATGCCTTTTTCCACCTTTTTCCACTTAATCTTATCCCTCTATCCTCTTAGCTGTTCGCTTTCTTCCTATGTTGGGGCTTTGTATAGGCTACCATAGCCTTTCCTCAACATAACCTACTAGAAAAAAAGTATTAAAAATTGTATGTACTAGAATCGAAGGAGGTAATGCGACATTGCAAAGTACACAGCTGGACTTTAGCAAGTGTGTAGCGTTCTGCATTTAGGTCGGCTAATTCTAGATGTGCTATTTTAAATTTTACAGTCAATATTGTCAAGTCTCTGTGCTATTTCAGTCGGTTCCTATTTTGGTGTGGCTTGCTGCCAAATAGATTAGCATTGTACTTTAAATGTGTGTAAAAAGAATGTAGTTTCGCATTAAAAGGCAAGCAGGCAACAACGTGTTTCTCTTGGCTATATCTGCAAGAATCCACTGCGTTTTAAGGGAGAACATGTCAATACAGCTTTCATCCGTCGATTTCGGATGCCATAACAGAGGCCACGTTTGGCGGCAACCAATTGTGGTGAATGTAGGAGAAGCATGTAAATGCACCAGTCTTAAATTTTTTAATTTCCTTTCGCCGAAGAAAGCTCAAAGATAGATTTGCTTCGAAAATGCGAAAATGTATTTCATTTTTAAGAGAAATGAATGCTGCAATAACAAGAATTGTTCCCATAACTCGTTAAGATAAATATTCGATTATATGATAGCAGGGCAGTATAAGTTTTGAGCAGCATTGAGAAATCTTAATAAGAGGAGAAATATCATTGACAGAGCTATCAGAAAAGTGGCAAGGCAGCGTTATTTCTCTTGCTGTAACCATGAGAATCTAGAAAATGTAAGAGAAAGGGTATATTACTTACACAAAATCTAGGACAAAGAAATTAAAAAGGGGTACGTTTTCAAAAGCTCTCCTGGATTTCCTTTAAAAGGATCAGTTCATAAATGTACAAGCAGCAATCAGGAGGCATTGCCCTAGAAAAGAAGAAACGACTGGAAGTAGAAAACTAGTCTTAAAATAAGTCTTAAAATAAGTCTTAAAATAAGTCTTAAAATAAGTCTTTCTAGTAAAATTTATTCAACTTTAGATGCACCCTTGGTTTCCTAGCAATAGGGGTAACCAGTTTCATTTTTACTCAGAGAATCGAAGAATAAGGGAGCTTTCTGGTAGAGTTCTTTTCTTGGATAGTGATGGTTGCACATATGATAGAGGAGTGGTCCCACCGCGCGTTATCAAAAGAGCACCACATTTCAAAAACTGTCTCGCAGTATTACTTGAAATAGCATCGAGCAGCAAACACCAAGACGAAGTGTAAGTATCTGCTTGTCCATTTTTATTTTCTACCGCTAAGGCTCAAGAACAGAGAAAATGCTGTCAGTTATTATGGACTGGTACCTAATGTTTGAGAAAAATGCTTTATGGTAATACTCAATTGTTTTAAGTTAGCAGACAAAACGAATCTCAGTAGAACCGGAGTCACGAAACACAACTAATATTCAAATCATTGCGACATAACCGAAAGTATTTATAACTTGAAAACAGCGATATATATGTTCAGTCAATAGTGTCCCTTCAAGCTGTGCTTCTGCTGAAATCAGAGTTCATGTTTATTTGCGTTTCGCACTCAATTCAATATTGTATCTTTGACAACAATATTAGCGTTAAAGCAGATTCAGTAAGGTGAGGTGAAATTTGATCAGTTGGAAACAAGCAAGTTTTAAGCCAATGCTAAAAACATTTTATGTAAGAACCAATTCTTGCTGTCTGAAAGCTGCAAAAGACTGAATCGCCCAAAAGCCGATGAATTTATGCCTATTATTTCTCTTTTATGTTCCAAATACGAGTTTAATCTTCATATCATCATATCATATCATATATTTTTGTTAAAGCAGGTTGTTTTTGGCTGCAATACTGCAATGTGGACCCGCTATAACCTATAGGAGTCGATAAGGGGAATTCTCATTTTTATTCTAAGCCTTGCTTCGCTCAGTGTGATGAATAGCGCTATTGTTTAACGATAGTGTCCTTTTATGAGTATGGTTTGATTTGATACGGGTGGAGTAGACAGGTGAAGGTTTGGAAAGGATTAGACACAAAGGCAGAACAAAACACTTCCGTTCGATACGCTTCTCCATAGACAGGCCCATTGGAACAATATTAACACTGGGGGGGGGGGGCTGCAAGCGAAGCGAGTGGAAATGGGGGTGCGGGAGCCTTGCCTCAGGAAATTTTTCCAGACCACGCCCTTTAGATAGCTGAAAAACGCCCCTGCTGTACAAATTACAGTACTCTATTCCAATAATGAGCAAATGACGACATATAGATATCCAATTGACGAGGATTAAGGATTTTGGAACGAAGGAATTGAGGAACGATCACTAGCAAATTATTGGGGGGCTGAAGCCCCTCCAGCCCCCGAGCTCCGACGGGCCTGATAGAGTTGGACTACAATATACACCACATAATTTTTATGCCTGCTCTGCAACGAACCCGAAACCATGCAACGAGTACTAAGTGAATGCCCGGTTCTACATCTGACGGTTGAAGGGGACACAGTGCATCATCGAGTGAAGCCTACCGTCCCATACGAGCGAACGAACGATGCCTGTTAGGACACAGTCTCATTTAGCTCCTGTGAATAGCAAAATACGGGGACAATGCAGAAACCTCCACGTTAGTGCCCTGGATATCGACCGCCAAAATTGATCTCGACTCATTTTTGTCGGCTCATAACCGATTCTGCAACCAGTTTTCCTCGGAGCACATTTGAAGGAAAGACTCGATGAAGAAGAATAGCAAAATGACCGCATGTCATCCGGTATGTAGTTGCATTGTTATCCGATATAGGTTCATCGTTAAGACAAGGCAGGTTATCCGTATCGTTTGCGGGTTACTGTCGAATAGGACAGCATGTTTTCTTTGTCACTGCAAAGGCGACTGAAGAGTTTGATGGCAGAAAGGGCATCTGACCATAGAAATACTCAAAACCGTCATAAAGACGTGGAATTTTACTTAAAAGTCCGCACAGGGACTTCATTTTGTGGGCGAAGTTTGTGAAAGAGGAAGTTGAATTAAGATACGTGAAAGACAACTGAGAAGGCGTCGGGCGTTCATTACTTACATTTCTAAACAGATGGTCAAACGATCCAACATTATACTGAACGAGGATGCTTCGTGAATGTGGATGAAATGTTGGATGATTTGACAGGCCAATGGCCAAGGCAAACATTTGTTTAGGGAGCCTGGCGCACCGCTGACAAGGAGAACTGACGCCACGATGTCCCTTTGTTTTACCATCGCTTTCGATTGATGAATGATGCCTTTTACCATGGCAACGCCAAAGCTATTCATTTCATTGGTCCAAAACTGAACTCAGCATGGAAGACATTCCTCAACGGTCCCAGCACAGACAGGAGTAGGTTTCAACGGGAAAGGTTACGTCTTCTTCTTCAGATCACCAAAATGAGTAACGAATGGCAAAATGGCATCTTTGGTTGCTTCAGCGACATCGGAACATGTTGCTTCGCTTATTTTTGCCCATGCATTGTGGCTGGCAAAAACGCTGAAGCAATGGGAGAGAGCTGTTGTCTATATGGATTCCTGTCAACTCTTGGCTGTATTGGATTATTCACCCAGTCGACGATACGACAGAAGATAAGGGAGAGATACGGAATACAGGTGGGTCTAAGTTCGCCTACGGTGTGCGTTTCATGTTGTTTAACGGACTAAATAGATTTATTATTGGGTCCGTTTCGGAGCAAACTTGAGAGCATTTCAGCAGTGAGAGTGGCACGCCCAATTTCCGCTGCATTTCTTGTCGTGCTTTTCCTTTGCGGTTGTGAAAGTGGAATCGTCTTATTCTGCTAAATGTTTTTGTTAGTTTTCTCATGGTTTGATGGGACCAGTCCTTATTCATGGAAAATTTCCAAGAAGCTGGGAATAATCAACAAGGAAGGCAATTGCAATCTGTTCGGCGTGATCATGACAACGTGTGTTAATCCCGCAGACAAAGTCGAATTTGATTTGTTTTCTCGTTATTTACAACAACTGATTGGGTTACTTTCAGCTACTGGCGCAGCTGGGCTTTCCTCGACAGTATTCTGAGACGAAACCTTTGCGATTTATCACAAATTCGGTCGATCTTGAATATTCATTTAAAGACACCATCGTAACACAATTAGGCCTATTGTTCTCAGTTCGCTTCAAACTGCCATTGCTAAATATCGTCAACCTTCAGTCTGTCTATTGAGATACTTACTTTTCTCGCGTAAGTCAAGTAGCCAATTACGTTATTTCTACCCACAAAGGACATAATGAGTGTGACTAGTATGGGATGGGATTAGGCTTTCTTTGGTATTCCCGGAAAGGATGTACGTGTCCCGAGTTACTCGTCCGGAAATCGTCGTGTTGTTTCTGTCACATGTTGTTATGGCGACAAACCTGTGTAGTGACAATGCGAACTTCCTCACCTTAAAGGGTACAATTATAGTGATGGAAATCCCAAAGTGTTAAAACCGCAGATAGCTACAATTTGATTGATAGCTGCAACAGCAAGATTGGAACGGAAGAATAAGTATTGCTAGCGGATTACTTGAAGTCGACCCTTGCATATTGTAGTAAAATTGTGGGATGATGCTAAAAAGGTGAAAAATGTACCCCATGTGCGACAAACTAAACGCCTTTCTATAAACGGTAACCTCGTTTTGACCTCATAAGGCCTGCTTTTCCCACCAACCTATTCATAGCCCCACCCACCACCATTTTTTCATGAAAGGTTGACCAATGAAGTATTGAATCAGTTCACACATTGCAACCAGTGGGGCCTGACCAAGAATTTTCCTGTGATTTTGAAGCTGTGCATGATTTCGAATGAGCAAACATTCTTATTACCTTAATTTCCTTTGTGACACCTACTGTATTGCAATGGCCCTGTGATGGTTTTATCATCAATTTTTCATTTGTAATCATGATACAGATGCCCTTGCTTCCAACCACCTTTCCCACAATTATGGGGGCTAGCTCCACTGGCAAGATTACTCTACAAATCCATTGTTAGCTGTTTTCCCAATGCATTCAGTAAGCGCTCTGATTGGTCAACAGCCCTCGATACAGTTCCAGTATTGAGTAGTTCCGACCATCACAGAGCAATGCAATTCAATATCACAACCTTGCATTTCTGATACCAATGTCAGTAATTCAGCCGAAATGTCAATGAAATTGAACTGATGCCATCCTGGCTGACAATCAAGTTTGATAGATGGAGTTCAGAAATCCCAAACAATTAAGGAAGTTGATAGGTTTCTGCAAATTCTTGTTCTTGCAATAAAAATCAGGTAAGGCACAGTGTTAGAGGCTAGGCCGGTACCATTTGAGGGATATTTCCATTTCTCAAGCACCATCTAGTATCATGATGTATGCATCTACTTAATGCGAGAAATTTGCTAAAAAGCACATTTCAGTTTGCTTTTGGAAGGTTTGCAGTTCTTTTTCTAATTAAGAGTTCATTGAAGTTTGCTCTTAGAATGGTCTGTTTTTTCAATTGGCTATCCCATAGTTTTGGTTTAGGAACAAAATTTTCAAATGCCGCCCCATTGAGAACACTTAAGAGGAAGCTTTCGACTTGCTTTTCCATTTGCTGCATTCTATGTGGTCATGTACTTCAATTTTTCACATTTTGACAATGATTTTTTCCATGTTAGACGCACTTTGATTATCATATCTTTTCATCTTGTAGGGAGAGTTTGTCAACGATATTTTGTGCTATTGTTGCTGCCCTCTATGTGCTTTGGTGCAAGAAAGCAGCGTAAGTCTGCTTACTTACAAATTGAATTCAAATCATGTGCTTTGTTTGTATGCATTTGCAAATGCCCAAAAAAAGTCTAAAAGGTTCATATGCTCAAGTTAGGTTCCTAGGCTCATAGACGACAGTTGTCTTCAATTTTCGTGTTGAGTTGGCAAAAGAATTTTCATTGCACTGATTGTAATGTGTTTATTTCTCAGGAGATCAAAGCCCATGGTGGTGCTCCAGGTGGCATGGCTATGGCACGTACTTAACCTCACACCCGTATGGACTGCTCATTTGCATACTCCTTTGACTTTTCTTTTTTCTTTGCTTTATACTTTGCGGAGAAATAGGCACAATGTTTTATTTAGCTGATTCCATTACTCTTTATACACTTTTGTCATTGATGTTTTGAAAGAAATTCTACATGATAGAAAGATTGGATTTATCTTGTGCGTACTTATCTGATTATTGGTCAGGATTGGTATGTGCCAACTGTAAGTCTCAAAATTTGCCAGCATGGGCCAGTGTTATCTTAATGTGTCAGGCTCAAAATTTGAATTAAAAAGTCGTGGAAAGGAAGCACATCTCATAATATTTTTAATCAAAATCCTCAAGAAAAAAATTATACAGTATCAAGAGGATTTTATGTATATATATATAATTCTACCTAGATGTTGAAGGTAGAACAGAAAAGAAACAAACAGAAAATTCAGTGCTTTTAGGAGGTTAAATATTTATCCCTCAAGAGAACAAGCAATGAAACTGTGCAACACTGTAATTATCTCAAGCTTTAAGTATTGCCCATTAGTATGGATGTTTGTGGCAAAGATGCCAACCATAAAATAAATAGCACTCACAAGCGTGCTTTAAGAATACTTCACAATGATTACGACTCCTCTCTTCATAAACTTTTGCAGAAAAGTGACACTGTAACTATCCATATAAAAAATATCCAAAAATTAATGCTAGGAATTTATAAGTCAATTAAGCATTAATTTCATCATACATCTGGCACCTTGATGAAAGGAAGGAGAGTCAATATGATCTCAGAACTAAGCATCTGTGTAAATTGATGATTACAAATACGATAAAATTTGGTATGGAGTCGCTCTCATTCAGAGGAAGCTTATTGTGGAACAGTCTTAACGATGAAATAAAGGAGCTACCAACAGTTGCAAGCTTTAAAACAAAGATCAAAACATGGATGGGTGAAAAATGCAATTGAAAAATTTGTAAATAGCAAACCATCACGTTATGTAGGTTGTTTATTTATTATTTTTCTTTAGACGTGATTGTAAATTATGTTGTAAATAGTTGGTTTTAATTTGTTTTCGTTCCTCAAACTATGTAAACACCAACATTAGATAATGATTATGAATGAATGAATGAATGAATGAATGATAGGTAGACGTTAAGGCACTGAGAAGCTTTTTGCTTGTCGAGTATTGACTGTATCCTTCCTCCTGATGTGACGAAACCGTGCGATTTCTACGCCTGGAATTACAGAGGGCTGGGGACTCCTCACTCTGAGTGAAAGTTAGATGAGGATGGATTCGAACCACTGGCCACAGGATCAATACTCAAGAATCCAACCACTGAGCTATCCTGACACCTTTTCGAGGGATTTTTTCCTAGTGTAACAATGTTGTAACGAATATGTTTGATTAATAATTCCTTAGAGAGAAGTTTGTATTTGCCGAAGGTAGGCATGAGCCATTGCAAGTCTGCAGCGACGGACGGAAGCATTAATCTTGGACTCAACTGGGAAGGGATATCTTAATTGGTTGGATGATAAGAGAACTATCGATGAACCCAAGAAACTCTTAAGCTTTTGGAGGAAATGATTCCCAAATGAATCGAGACAAGGCCGTTCGTAACTAAAGAGTTTAACCTAAATAAGGCACGGATTAGAAGCGGTACTGCCTCGTATCCCCTTGGTTCATTCCTCAAGAGAGGTGTCAGAAAGGTAACTGGGATTAAAAACCCAATCAGAATTGCTAGCTGGCACATGTTCATCTTCCTGAGTTGATTTGATTTCGAAGCAAGGGAAGCAGCATATGGCTTCAGCTATTTCCGGGGCATGGGGGGGGTAGTATCCAATGTCCTTCATCAAGAGGGGCAAAAAGTGCCCCCCTTAAGGAAAATTGAAATTTCGATTGAGTCATTTTTTTAAGACGGCAGAAAACTTTATGCCCGTAAAGATATCTATTGAAGGCTCAAAGATGGCCGCTAGACTGACGAGTGACATTCCAGGCAGTGAATACTGTGGACAACTACTTAGACAGATGAGATGACAAGTGGCACAAGGAGCAAGTTCAAAGCAACCACAGTAGCCTTCAAGCTCACAGATGGATTAGCTACAAAATGAATCCATCAGCTCATCAAAACCAGATCAAACAACATTTTATAAGAACTATTTCATACACAAATATACACGAGCCTGCATAAAAACTGGAAGAAAGTCGCCAGTTCATATTACCAGAGGTGAGGAAAATACCTAATTAACTATCATTAGATGTGTGTAAAGTGTATTGAAATGCCATAGTTGAAACAGCGTTGTGGAGCACCTTGGTTACTATCTTGAGCAACGGCATTAGGAGGTAGGGTGGCCAGTTCATTTCCTGGCCGTCCTTTACTCCAGCTTGATGCCTGGTGCCCAGTTACTGCTGGCGGACAGAAAATGAGCGGAGGGAATCGTGCATGAAGGTGCTTCGAATCCGAAACATCAGTACCGAAAGCACGTGCTCTACCAACTATGCCAACTGCCCCTCCCATAGGATGTTAGACAATCCAAATGATTAGAAGTTTTTCAGCAAAAACGAAACAGCCTTCACGAATGAATTCTAAACTTTGCCTTCACCTGACATTGCCATTCCGATTTTTGAAGCTTATAGAACGTTTTCTCGAAAACTGGTAATTACATATCCTTACCTCAACGTGGATGCTTATATCAGCTTTGCATTTAAAATATCCTGCTTTCGTATCATCCGATAGAACTGGTTTGCTTATAGAAGGGAGATAATTTTTCACTGTAATGAGCGCTCTGAATCTCTGGAGTAGCTGTAACTCTAGGGGGGAGGGAAGGTTGCTTCAACGTTGGATGTTCCAATCAAAGCATGCTTGTTTTGTCAGTACACATGCATGACGATGCGGAGCTGTCTTGAGCTTACAGATCCACCTGACTGTAGCAGCAATATCGCTTTAAGATAATTTGTTGCAAAATTTGTAGATTAAAGATCTTGTATCAAAATGCCAGAGATTTGTTTTTAAACATAAGCTACTTTTTGGAGCTCCGTAAAAGCTTTTTTTGCAGGATTAACACCTTTAGCTTCTGTAGCATTAATACCTTAAGCTTCTGTAGCATTGATACCTTAAGCTTCTGTAGCATCAATACCTTTAGCTTCTGTAGCATTGATACCTTTAGCTTCTGTAGCATTGATACCTTTAGCTTCTGTAGCATTGATACCTTTAGCTTCTGTAGCATTGATACCTTTAGCTTCTGTAGCATTGATACCTTTAGCTTCTGTAGCATTGATACCTTTAGCTTCTGTAGCATTGATACCTTTAGCTTCTGTAGCATTGATACCTTTAGCTTCTGTAGCATTGATACCTTTAGCTTCTGTAGCATTAATACCTTTAGCTTCTGTAGCATTAATACCTTAAGCTTCTGTAGCATTGATACCTTTAGCTTCTGTAGCATTGATACCTTTAGCTTCTGTAGCATTGATACCTTTAGGTTCTGTAGCATTGATACCTTTAGCTTCTGTAGCATTGATACCTTTAGCTTCTGTAGCATTGATACCTTTAGCTTCTATAGCATTGATACCTTTAGCTTCTGTAGCATTGATACCTTTAGCTTCTGTAGCATTGATACCTTTAGCTTCTGTAGCATTAATACCTTTAGCTTCTGTAGCATTGATACCTTTAGCTTCTGTAGCATTGATACCTTTAGCTTCTGTAGCATTGATACCTTTAGCTTCTGTAGCATTGATACCTTTAGCTTCTGTAGCATTGATACCTTTAGCTTCTGTAGCATTGATACCTTTAGCTTCTGTAGCATTGATACCTTTAGCTTCTGTAGCATTGATACCTTTAGCTTCTGTAGCATTAATACCTTAGATCTCAACAAAGATCCAACATGTGATGAAGCGCTCGTTGGTTGTCATATCCAGACGAGAAAGATGGTAGCACAGCAGTGTCAATTTCTGAATGTTTTAATTAGTACGGAGACGAATACCTCAAGATGGAAGCATGCTGTCACATGACGCGAAGACGCGAAGTAAGCACAAAATTTCACGAGTCAGCCAGCCACTTCGAAAGTTTCAAATAAAGATCCGAGGATCCTTTGACACGGATGCAGTCAAAGGGGCTGTAATGAACGGTTCCAGTGGCGGATTCAGGGTGATGCAACCGCTGCTAAAGCATCAGTCAATCTTCCGGCTGGATCCGCCACTGGGTTCTGGCTTTCCACAAAATTGTTTGGCATGAAGCGTTAAAGTTTGATTTTCGTTAGATACCCTCCAACCTTGCTGTCAAATCTGATGACGAGGCAGGGCATTGTGCTGTATGTAATGTATAGAGGCTGGGGAGCTGCAATTGAATCTGATGAAGTCAACGCAACGAGAAAGCCGAGCGTTGCCACACCTCACAATCCTCATAGTTGGGTGTCAACTAAGTTCCTCCACAGGTTTCGAACCCGTCGAGCGAGATCTACAGTTAATGAAATTACTTACTGTGGCATTGAACTCTATCAAAGTGTTTAGAACAAGAACTTGACCCTACAAATGTGTTCAGGATAACATGCAAGAGATAGAAATCAATTTGCAATCATGATTGTGATATGTAACGTATGCTGATGCAGTGATACAAGGCGTCTGGATTCTCAGGAGTCTAAAAACTAGTACATTTGAATAATCAATACAATAATTCCTCTTTGAATAATCATGTTAATAAATCCAACAACGTTACTGCCGTTCTTATCTAACATATTCACAGATAAAGCTTAAGGAGACAAGACGAATTAGTCCATTAGCATCATGGTATTATATCAACACGCGATTATCCCACAATTCCTCAACTTTCAGACTAAATCTGATGCCGTATTGCTGAAACACATTGAATGGAGAAAAATGAAATGAGACCATAGCTTAATCTTGATATCCATAGCTTTTTTAGCTGTTAAATGATTCATCATCTAATCTGTTAAATGATCATAGATCTAACCTGTTAGATGATCATAGATTTATAATGCAATCTCTGCTACACATTCATAACGCTAAATCTTCTAAACAAGGAACGTATCACTTTCCTTATCCAACTTAGGCCTAACACATTTAAAGATACTTCTTCATTGACTTGGATTGATGAGGATCTACAATGACGCTCAATTGAGGTTAACCCTAATATAACTCAAGGTCGGTCGCAAAAAGTCATGAAGATGTCTAAAAAGGGCATCGCAACGATGAGGTTCTGGCTTTAAGCTGCTTTGTGAAGCTTTGCACATCTTTACATTATCAACAGTTTATACAAATTTAAAACGAAACGTGTACTGTGGGCTATTGATACGCTACTCATTTTCCACCTGGGCCACAGCAAAACCGAGGACAAACTGGAGCACACGACTGTTGGCAGACTGGAGGGCACTGTTGGGCCATTGGCGGTGGTGGAGGTGCTGCCATTGGCATTGGCATTGGCATTGGCATCTGCATCATTGGTTGAGGTGGTGGTGGCATCATCATTGGCATCTGCATAGCGGGTGGCTGCTGTGCCGCAGGCCCACAACATGCGTGGGAACACTGAGGTGCACACTGCTGGGCACAGACTTGCGGGCATTGGTTCACCATTGCTTGTTGGGGCGTGGCGGGACCACAGCACGAATGAGGGCACTGGGGCGCACACTCCTGCCTGCATTGCTGAGGGCATGCCTGAGGAGGAGGAGGCTGCTGAGGAGCAGCTTGTGGCAAAAATGTTATTTGTGGTTTGCTAAATGTAACCGACAACATCTGAGGAGGTGGCGCTGGAGGCGCTTGCATTCCCATCATGCAACTCGGAGGAGTGCAAGGCATTTGTGGAGGCATCTGCGGAGGCATCTGTGGAGGCATTTGCATTGGCATCTGTTGGGGCATTTGGCAGTTGGGAGGGGTACAGGGAGCTTGCTGCGGCATCTGCATTGGCATTTGCATAGGCATTTGCATAGGCATTTGCATCGGCATTTGCTGTGGCATTTGCTGTGGCATTTGCTGTGGCATCTGCATAGGTTGCTGTATAGGCAGTTGAGACATGCAGCAACTTGGGCTGCAACCTTGAGCTGCACAGGCTTGCGAACAAGGGGCGGGGCAGTGTAATGGCGGGCCATTCTGCTGAACGGTTGGGGCTACGCCGTCACCCAAAGGACCTGTTAAAAATGGGAATCATGATTTGAATAAGATTTCATTTCTAATTTTGACAGCAAAGCAAACTCTCCAACAGCGCAAATAGAAAAAGTTAGATTCAACACACCCCATAGATAGCACCCTGCAGAACTTGTTTCGAAAGCAGATTTAAAAGGTGCCGAAAAGTGTCCTTTCAAACGCTTTCCTTCTTATATGAAACTTGCCATAGCCTTACTACCTTTTCCTTCAGGTTCAAGACTTGAGTAAATATTCAAGATCCTTGCAAATACAAGAAGATTTTCTGGTTTGCAGGTAGTAATGAAACTTCTCGTGCGAATTTAAATCCTTACGCAAAACACAGATTTAGGGAGCCGTTCAATTTTGCGAAGCAATGAGACAACGCTGTAGAGTTTACAACTAGTGTCATGACGATTAATAGAGTCATACCTGATAATAATTATTATCATGTATCGTGGAAATTGGTAACGCGTGTTTTTCTATAGATATGACTCAAGGGTCACTTCCACTGCTGCAGCACGTCGCTAATGACTCAAGTGCTTCCCGCGCATGTGACCTAAACCTTTCAAGACTTCGTTCAATAAGCCGCCAGTGAGCCTGTAAGCAAACACGTGCACCACCCAACAACGTCATCAGAGGATAAAGGCCAAGAGACAGTTGCAGTATCTTACTGCAAGTCTATGCGATCAGCTAGGCTGTAATTCATTGACCTCTTTCTGGAGTGCGTGATATTTCACTTCATCAAAGTCAAGGTATTTTTACTTCGCCAAAATCAATTTGAATATCAATTGACTGATGCAACCAAACCAGCCAAGTGATTTTTGATTTCCCACCCCGTTCATTGGTAGCAGAAGAATTAAAACAGTCCTTCCTGTCGTCGTGGTTTGAAAAGCTCAAATGATGAAACTGTAACGCAGACTCCGTTCGGTGTTCTGATCTATCTTCATCAAAACACTGCAGCAAAACAAGATGTTGTCAACAAAAGACGAAATAGCATCACTGATACCAGTTCACAGAACTAGAAAAAGTCGTCGCACATGATAAGGTATATGAATGATAACTTGCAAACATTGGTTGCTATGCATCGCTAAGACCAGGTTGTGATCCGTCATGGCGGATGCAACGTCATCACCTGACTAATGGGATCAATCTATGATGATAATATCATGTCGTCAATAGATTTTCTTGATGCCTATAGGTAACCGCATTTCTTGGATTCTAAGAAGCAGCAATAGATTTCATGAATCAACAAATTCCGCTTTCTTGAATCCTTCGATCGACAACAACAATCAAAAGGCCCGATGAAAAAACTCTCTTCTGCGAGGTATTCATGGCACGAATCTCTTAAACAGCCGTCAATCTAATCCAGAGATCAGCAATTAAATCTGAGAGAAGACCTGGCGATGGCTTTCAAAGGCGCCTGACCCGTGGTGTATTGACATAGTGTTAGTTCCTCTGAAAAGAGCTAAGTGAAATCATAATGCTAGCTTCTGCATGCCAAAGTCCCCTGCAAGCATTTAGTTTATTGGCAGCTCTGACTCGCTTCATCCAATCTTCAGCTTCCTTCACGTAACCTGATTCTATCTAGAATATCTTAACTACTCAGTGTCTGCCAGAAAAAGAAACGACCGTTTTTTCTTACACTACCGGTAAGGTAAGACTGGCATATTTTGGCATTTGCATCACGACGTTAAAGACTAAGGCAAACTCAATGGGCAAAATTTCCTGCAAGAGAGAGGCCATGTATCTACCTGACAATGGCGCCATTGAGTTGGAATAAGGTGAAGTAATAAAGAGCAAAAATTATCAATAATTAAAGATATGTCTATTGAGTTTTGCTATGGTCCACAAAGTTGTGCAGTAAAGAGTTGAATGTTTAAGAATTCTTATGGAGCAAAGTCTTTGGCGAGACTCTCGAATCCTCTTCGTAATCATCGCAGATCCTCTTTTCGCTTTATCTGGTTCTGTTCACTAGGGAACTAGCTAGAAAATTTTTTTGCAGAATATGCCTCAACCTTTGCAAAAATATATTTAAAGAGATACTTCTGAAGTCACCGCACAGCATGTTGCATTGTTTAAAATGTTACATTTAAAACAAAGGCAGCTATTGGAAGAGGGGCACGTTTGATAGCTTTGTAGATGGTTGGACTACCATTCCTTTTGATGAAATTCCGACTGTCTTCTCAGTGGTACTATGCATCTCTCCATTGAGTTGTTAGATCCATGAGAAGAATCACACGATCAAAAGCTAAAGATTTTAAAATTTAGTCCCAAAATCTGCAGCCTTTACCGAATTCCCTTAATTCATTTAAACTGGCACATGTCTATGGCACCTTAATTTATTTAAACTGGCACATTTTTGTGGCAATATCGTGCTTGCCAACGTGCCAACGTGCCAACGTGCCAACGTAGGAAATTTCCCCAAGTAAAAATCGCGAGGCTAGGTTGCATCATAAACACTTGTATCTAGCTTACCAACACCAAGTGAGGCCTTCGTTAATTCAGAATTCATATGCTGACTTGCAGCACTAAGCTTACCTAAAAAAGAGAGAAAAAGCAACATAAACAGCGGACTTGGGAATGAGTTCATGCTGATATGAGAAACAGTTGCAAGTAGGCACGACTTAGGGTAGACAGGAATCAACAGAGAATTGAATCAACGATGACATCAGATGATATTCAATGAACGAGGTCTATGCATATCACAAGTGAGAAATTATGCTGAGTGCAAAAGTCTAAACTGAAAATACTCGGCTCTTCTATGATACTGTGTAAGCAGAAAAAGAGATTCGATGGTAGCAACAGAAGAGAAGCAAATATCAAGAGGAGGCAGCAAATGCGATAATTTTACTAAAAACAGCTTGAATTCTGTGAAAAAATTCAAATCCTATTTAAATGTGCAATTCACAAATTGAGAAAATATTCGCGTTTCTAAGAGGAAATATTTACATTTTTAAGACAATTTGCCGTGAATCTTAGTATCGTCTTGTTATTGGAACAAGATAAAGATTTGAGGAAAACATAATTTGTTTCAATCATTTTCAACTGCTCTTGGTAATCATGCAAAGGTGAAGAATCGATAAATTTTCTGGTTTATCATTATTCATATGATGCTCTACTCTTTACCCATTAGGAATTCAAATTATATTAATAAACTAATCCTGTAAGTATCTAATCTGTAAGCAAGCTTCATTTGCATGTAGGGTTTAATTTTACAAGATTAATGTGGACATTGTTGCTATGAATTTAAAACAATCAGGACTCTATTGGTAACAGTATTGTACATACTAATAGGTTATCCTTTCAAAATATTCACCTGTTAATAACATTATCATTAAATATTGTACTGAATCGATCTATAACACCTTAAACTTATGCTGAGATAAAGGCTACGTCATGGCTTAAGGTTGGTAAATACGCGGGGGAATTATCACTCACTCCCCAGTGACGGAGCGATGAGACATAAGAGAGCGAAAAACGTCAATAGGGTGTTTCTCGAAGATCCATTCTTTGAACAAAGCGTTAGAAATATGCACTTCGTTGAAAGAGCGAGCGACGTTTTTGTAGAAGACGCAGCGTCAGGGAAACGCTCGGAACTCCTACAGGTGTTCTTAAATAGCTGCTTGATGCTTGGTTGGCCAAACCTGAGTTTCGCTTCACATTTCAACTCGAAGCACTTGTGGTCTGGGTCTTTAAACAAACCACCGGTATCCCCCCAGGTTCGCTGCTGGAGTTGCTTCCGTTGATTCTATGGCTCTCTCCTTTATTGAACCCCATAGTTTTTTCCAGGGATATCTTAACTGTTCTTGCGTTCAGAAGAGCTGTGAGCCTTTTTTCGTCTCTAATGTGCGGTTAGCATGAGATTGTTTGACTTACAGATTATCGAATTTGACTTGCTTGCTTTTTTTATTTTAGAGTGAGAAGTCAAATTATCTCATGAAGGACCTGTTTAGGTTCTCGACTCCATAAGTAGGAAAAGGTGTCCGTTTAAAAACTTGTGGTTTTCTTATTTGATTTAAACCTATAAGTGGGCTCAAGAAAATTGCACTTTATGGGGCAATAAGGAGTTATGAAGCCATCAATGAGTTCAAAATGATGATCTGCCTTTTTATGACAAAGTTACAACTGTGCAGAAGAGTCAGTAAATATGCCGTTTTGGCAAAATGTAGTGTTGATTTGGTTTATTTGCTCACGCTATTACTGAAAAGTTACACCATGAACAATTTCCTTTGCATCAAATTCAGAGATTCTTATTGCAATGCTTGTATATATCAAGAACGCAAAGCATTTTTAATAACGCTGATTGAACAATGGAAGCTTCTCCCTTCTTCTCCCTTCTTCTCCCTTCTTCTCCCTTCTTCTCCCTTCTTCTCCCTTCTTCTCCCTTCTTCCCCTCTCCCCTCTCCCCTCTCCCCTCTCCCCTCTCCCCTCTCCCCTCTCCCCTCTCCCCTCTCCCCTCTCCCCTCTCCCCTCTCCCCTCTCCCCTCTCCCCTCTCCCCTCTCCCCTCTCCCCTCTCCCCTCTCCCTTCTATCTTTGAAAAGATGATTGCACTCATGCCGTTTCCAACATCTATTTTTATGTATAATGATGATTAAATTTTGATGTCTGCTTTTATCTTGAATAATGACAAAAGAAGAACGCGATGCAAGCACTGGAAAAGCAAGCGTTGAGATAAACCGAATGAGGTAGAAAATGATTGGACATATGGCTAGAGGAAATTCCCCAGCTCTGATGTTCATGATGATGTGTGATTCCCAAAGAAAAGGTGGCAGACTATCCACCACCTTGAAAAACATGCTGACAAACGATCTAAGTCAGAGACACTGCAGGGACTGCTGGCATCGATGGAACAAATGCTTTGGATGGAATCGGAAAAATTAACAAGAACACGTATCGCCGTATCACAATGGGCCTGTGACCATGATTACTGCTTATCTTTTCATACCCATACTCAATTTATATATATGATGTGAATTTCTACTCGGTCGCTATGTATCTACAGCCTCCCTTTGGCATCGTCTTGTGAATCTACGTATGCTGAACGCCTGCCAATGCTTATGAGCATATACACAAAAACCCATCAGTGAGATCTTGATAAATGGGAAGCAATGTAACCAGTGGAATTTGACTGCAGTTTAATCATCACCTGCACTTACATACCAATACTTTCTTTAATTGCACTGTGCAAACTCCCAGCAGCGGCCAGGGCTCCCGGATGACTTGCAAAGTTCACTAGAAACGGTAAAATGAGCGAATTCTGTGACGTTCTTTCCTACTCAGAAGAATAAGAGCTTTGGTCAGTCGTTAGTTGTTGATTCGTTATAAGCTCCAAAGGGCCTCAGATATTCTCATGAGAAGTATGAGCAGTCACACTTCCACTGACGACTTTGCTTCTATCCATTTAGATCTGTTTTTTTTTCGTTTCGATTTTGGTGTGGACAGGACGTCATAAATCGCTGTCGATCTAGTTGAAATGGTTCGCGAAATTCCGCTGTACCTCACCTTCATTAAAAGCAATAACTGAAAATCATAAGGCAGGGAAATACCCCATAATCGGTGACAAGGATGGGAAATATCAAACCGATGAATGAAGCTCGGAGAGACGTTGCCAAAGAGAAGGACTGCTAGACACCGATGGAGTGGAATGCCTTGAAGCCAAATTTATTCTAGGAGAGCATTGAATTGTGCAAGAGAGAGGAAATGAATGGAGAAGCAACAATATTATACAGTTTATGATAATTGAACAAAGAGCCGGGATTTAGATGAGCTGGCTGGATGAAACGTGTCTCATGAACAATGTGCGTATCAATGAATGTCAATATCTGAGCTTGAATGTTCGCTTAACCGTTCTCATCATTACTGAATGATTTACACATTGCCCTGTTCATAATGTTCTCATCCAAACATTTCTGAGCGGGTAAGAAACACCGATTGTATGACATAACTTCTAAAGCGAAGCGAGTTTTTTATCACAGTTTTACCCCTGGTGAATGGGATTCATGAATGCAGGCATCAACCTCAGAAAACCCCATGAGAACCGGCACCGAGCAGGAAAACTTACTCCTTTACCAATCTTTTACCATGTTATTCATGTTAGGTTAGACATTGTGAGAGAGACACTATGATATTATATAGCATACAGTCTATAAAGATATGTAGATAAATATATATATATACATATATATATATTTATCTAAAAGAAGTAGTCTCGAAGAATTTTTGATTTTATTGTGTTTCGACCTATATTTATATGTGTGTGTGTGTGTGTGTGTGTGTGTGTGTGTGTGTGTGTATCCGATTCTCTGTTCTTATCGGTCTTTTCCATTTCTGTATTTCTGCTATCAACGCTCTGTACTTTGTACATAGAGCACTATAGGCTGGTTAAGACAGCACCCTCTATATGATATACACATGTATATCATATATATATATATGTATATGATGTATATGTATATATTTATATATGTAAATTAATCAAATGCCCTGATAAAAGTTTATCATCATAGTTTTTGAGCAAGTAATGAAATCTAAATCGATTTCAGCCAATAGTTGAATTAACGATAATAGCCCATCTTTACATAAACTGATCGAATGGGTCTTCAATGCCATTTATAGATCTTCATATACTTCATTAAATTTGAATATGACGTTTATCAGTTCCATAGAAATACACACTATTGAGATTAGAAAAAAGAAATTTCGCGACGACTAATAGCATCTTCTATCTCAATAGTTCATATAAGTGAGTCAAAAAAAAACTAGAATGATTAATGTGCTTCAAGACGATATTGAATCTCCCTTGTTTTAGGCACTTGCTGACAGTGCTATGAAGTTAAAAACAATCTTACTGTGCATTGAAACACACAGATGCCACAGTGACTCTTGGCATCGATTGATCTTTACAAGCTTACATTGAAGAAGCCAGTGCTCAGATCATTAAGCAGACATTAATCAGATCATTGGCGTAGTACAAAAGAAGGACAGATAGCTATAGTACTTCTGTGCTAACAGTATCAATATATGTACCTTCCGTAAATACGATATGACTGTAGAAAACTCATGTATACATATTCGTCGATGATACTAATAATAATAAGGATGTTATCTCTAATGATCAATTGATGCATGGATGTGTCCTATCTAATGATAATTTTCCGCTTGAAAAGGAGTTGCAGGTATGAAGCAAAAGTCTTCTGTTCTAGGAAAGTACTACCCCAAACGCCAAAGACCAAGACCACGTGCTAATTTAAATTCTGTTTCATTGGCACGTCTGAAAGAAATGTACCTCTTTAAACATTACCTTGTGGCTGAGAAGGAGCTGCCTTTGCATCATCTGCTTCTGGTTTTGCGTCATCGTCGTCATCATCGGCTTTGATTTCCTCTGGCAATTTAATAATATAAAGATAACATACTAACTAAAATTCAGCTTCACGAAGACTGCTAGTTTTCTATTGCAGGTTTATTCAAAAAATGTAGTCATAATAAACATGCTGGCTGTCCTCTTAATTTGAAAGGAGGAATTTAAGGGAATCTCCATGAAGTAAGCTGGTAAGTGGTGGAGTATTAAAGGCAAAATGATGATACTCCAAGGTGTCCTAATTTTCTCCAACCCTAGCCCAATACATATTTTTTTTACTCAGCCTTATACATCATAACGGTTTCTACTTTAGCATGTCATTAGCGAAGGTACGCCCCTTGATGTACGTCGAAAGGATGGGACAAAGTCACCACATCATGCATATTCCTTGGTACACATCACAGGTATGCTGATCTTTCCACGGCATTGTTCGCGCCTAATAAAAGGTTGCTCAATTTCTGCGCCTAGCTTGTTATTTGTTCATTTGCGTAGTCATCAAATGTTTCGTACACCACACATCGGTCCTACTTTGTCTAGGCCTTTCTGTTGCATTTTAGCAATAATATTCATTAAAATTGAGCTTCGCTATTATTAATTTAAATTGATCTTCACCAAGGTTACACATATACAGGTAACTACGAAACGTAGAGGAAAGGAGGTAGAGAAGATGGTGAGAAGTGCGAGTCATATGCGATCGGTGCAAGAAGTCAGCCTGGCATGTAAGCCTGCCCCCTGGTACTTCATTTAGATCTCCTACTTCCCACAATCTCCGCTATCTCCTTCCTCTAAGGCCCATCGTTACCGGTATATCCAGAATTAAAGTAAACGTAATTAGAAACCAGCGTCAGTGGTGCCCTGGTGTAGTGGTTAAGCATGCGGAATCTGAACACAAGGGTTTTGAGTTCGAATCCTGCACGTGTTGACCTAAAAACGCCATTGGCGAGGAAGGCAACGGGAAACCACCTCATGAATTCCACTTCCCTAGAAAAAACTCAGAGCTCTGTCTCTGATTTCTGCTACCCTCGAAATCGAACATGCAATGGAATTCCATGAAAATATTATTGCCAATGAAGGCAACGGGAAACCACCTCATGAATTTCACTTCCCTAGAAGAAACTCAGAGCCCTGTCTCTGGTTTCTGCTACGCTCAAACTCAAGTATGCAACGCAGTGTCCCTTCAGGTGTTAGTTTTTCAAAATTGTTCGAGTTGCAAAGCCGTATAGATCTGTTTCTGACTTCCAGTATCCCTTGTGCACCGGATACAAAAATAAGACCGTTCATTAGAGTAATTATATCTGCTTTCAGTCATGGTGAAGCTCTGAAATCTTCCTCAATTCGAGATAATGCCTTTTAAACCATTTTGCCTCCAAGATATACCAAATTGAAATTAAAACCGCAAGCACGGTTGGAGACAAAGCTATAACAATTATTATAGAAGAAATATCGCGGGAAAGTTGTACCTGACTAACAATACAGATTGAGAGATCTGATAAAATTAGCCTGGAGAGAGATTTTACATTTTCGCATTTTTGAACCTGTTCCAGGAGGATGAATAGCTGGAAATGGTGTAAGTAGAAAAGCGTTAAAGAGACAAAGAAAATTCGAAAGCCGAAGGTCGATCCTCATTTTCACTTGATAGATATTGCTCTCTTGTCAAAACAAGTTATAAACAAGTTCTACGACAAGTCAAAAAAGTACCAAACAAACCTTTTCTTTCCGGCTTCTTGTGCACTTTCTTTATCTTGTGTCTACTACCTGGAAAGAATTCCAAACGATGTCTAGCAGAGGACTCTCTTTCGGTTAGCTACCATTGATTGTGCCATTATGCGGGATTGTGTTAGCAGCAAAGTGAGAATGGAGAAAAAAGGCAAGTGCATTGTCAAAGATAAGCCAAAATATGAAAGCAATTCGCGGGCAAAGTTTTTTGCTGTACATTGCTATGGTAGAAGTACTTTTTACGGATTAATTAATACAAAATGTTACTGTTGATGAGTGCCAAAAGCATTGTCGGCTTCCGCCAAATTAAGAATCTGGCATGGCATCGCCATCTTCAACTACAGTTGCAATGCTACAACTGTTGGTATGAAAATTCAAGCATGTCAATCAGGTAGATATTCAAGAGATGAGTGGGAGACTAAGTTAAGAATTTATATCAAAAGCTGAATTTGAAGTTGATATTTGCACAAGCAATAAAAAATGTAACATGCATGCTTACTCACCTCTACCTCTTGCTGGTTTGCTGTCAGCGTTAAGGACCAGAAGAAGGACAGCAATGAATAGGAAAATATGCTTCCACGAGAGATTCATCTTCTTCTTTGCGTGACGGCAAGAGAAATCGTCCTACAACGTAAAGATGTGCATACGACATGAGCCTAGTCCATTGATGTCTTAGGTTTTCAATGACGTCATGTTTAAAGCACTCTATAGAACAGATACTCACAGTGCTGACTGGTGAAACAGGGTAAAAGGGGCTCAGCCCCACCCAGAATCAATTGGTATGGGTTTTTCAGCTTTGGGAAAGTTTCAACATTAAAGAACCGTTATTTTTCTAACTGACTTCGTGATATTTGCAAGATTGAATTTCTGGCTCGTCTACACCAGAACGAATCCAAAGGGAGCAGCACCGCCGTCAGTACAGAAAGACTCTCCGTTTACACTGGACCCACTTGATCCGTAGCTATTTGGGTCAGCTATCTGGACCCATTTGGAATTGCTTTCGAAAGCGTCCTCATTTGGTCCGTTACCCTTTAGGTATAGTGCTGACGCAAACAAAAACTATCGCGAATCAAAATTGAATCCGTACGCATTTGAATTCATGCTTGTGCACACGTAGCCTAACTGTCTCCAAGTTATTTTGAGATGTTCTGGCAACGTCACGAAAAGAAATTGCAGACTGACAATTATGGAAATCTGATACAACTAGAACAAACTAAAACAAATGCTAAATTTCAACAATCGCTACTGCAGCAACGCAACGTTCTTGCAACAATTCAGTCAGGCTCTTTAGTCCATTTCGAATATCTCTTTCACTTGTAGGCAACGCCTTCAAATGCTGCTTCAAGCTTCTCCTGCTCCTTTCTTCTTTCGGAATGGTTAAAGCTTCATATTACATGTTGCCACGGTTTTTGCCGTTCGTATTCTAAATCCGTCTGATAGGTCAACTATCTCTGTTTGCTGCCGATGTCTAATCTCAGAACAGTTCGCTGAACAGTCCGCTCGCTTTGCAACATTGCTTGCAAAATCGATTTATCAAGTAGCATCGGTGAAATAACGCTGAACCTTCTCACGCAAAGTCACAAGTTATCCTTTCTTACGATGGGAATAAGCCGGTATGTCCATTTCAGGGATGTAAATTTGTCTTATTACTTGGAGAGGAATGGGGGTCAGCAGAGAGAGTGGGTATTAAGGGAACGGTCGTTAATAGCATCAACCATTGCTTTAATCAGAGCTTCATACAATTCCGCAGTTGCTATAAAGCATCTTAATAATAATAATGATATACGAATTTTTATACAGGAGTGACCTATCAATCTTGTCAAGCATCCTGTTATCGCTGGGATCTTTTAGTGAGCTATGTTAGGAAACGCCATGATGGCCTATAAAAAGCCCCAACAATTAAAGAAAGGAAAAAATCGAAGGCTAAGAGGAGAGGGAGATAAGATCAAGTTTATTGATCTTCGATTTGAAAGAGGGTAAGTTTTAGGAAATGATGCCTAACACAGACTAACATTGTAGCATCAACCCAGGGACTTTGATTTCTACCTCTTTGGATAAAAACGATGCCAGTTTCAAACAAAATCGCTTTGCTCCAATTGTTCAAATTGTGGACCGATCCCCATTCTTGCCAGCCTTGGTTCAGTTGCTGTCACTTAACGAAAAATTCCCCTTGACAGATTCTACGATTCGTCCCGAAATACCAACATCAATTCACCGTGTCAAGTGCTCAAGATATTCGAACTTCAATAGAATAGGTACACTACTATGTAGCATACGATGATTTTCACTACATGACAATAATGAAGTTTAATTTCCTGCCACCATGAATTTCTTGAATTCTCAACGCATGCAGCAACGATTTAGATTTGATCTAAATGCCAGATGCTCATAGTTTTAACTGGCGGTACACAGCACTAAAGCTAGGACAGAGAAGGCTGCGGTGCACCAATGTGTATATTCAACTACGTTGCGACGAAAAGTCATATGGATCAAGAATTACTAGTAACCTCTTCTGACAGAAATACAGAAAAATGGGAACTCGGATAGATAGCACTCTCTTTTCCCTACTGCATCTACTAGAAGGACTCAGCATCACTGAAAACTGCCGAAAATGATATCGATCAATACTTCGCGCTAAAAGCACTTGGTGAGTAGGCGATCTCGACAGGTTGGTGC
Source organism: Pseudorhiza aurosa (assembly GCA_964026355.1). Taxonomy (NCBI): domain Eukaryota; kingdom Metazoa; phylum Cnidaria; class Scyphozoa; order Rhizostomeae; family Lychnorhizidae; genus Pseudorhiza; species Pseudorhiza aurosa. The sequence continues at coordinate 4,094,613 of OZ032115.1, forward strand.
ATTTCTGAAAATCAAGGATTCGGGTCCCTCAATGTAACTTATAGATAAAAAAGACATCAAACATGACTTGAAGGCAGGCCTCCGTCGATAACTACAGACCGTAAAATATGCAACAAGCGACCATTTCTGTGGAAGTAAGGACGAGAGGAAGAAAATAAAGCATAAAACGGATGAAAAGTAACACATACCTCTGAGAAAAACGGGAGGAAAGTATTTTTGCTATTAATTGCTTTTAAAATGGGTCCTATGTTTTCAATGATCGGTGTTGAAATCTCTGGGTGTTTGCATTGAGCCTGAATAGGGGCAGTCATGCGTGAAAAAAGTATCGTATTTGTTCAAGTGGCGAGTGAAAACAGTGATGATGACTGAAATGCTTACTGAACAGGTTAAACACTATTCATTAATGCTAACGAAAATGCATAACATACCAATGAGGGTGCTCATCCATTCTAAATTGGATCCACCGAGTCTCTTTGACTACCGAAAGAGCTGTTAAGGCATTCACTTGGCGTGCTCAAACGCACCTGATCACCGGAGAATTTCTTGTGCTGCTAGCTACACACATGCGCTCATACGGTAGACTAAGTAAGGTGGAAACTGAGAGTCAACTGCCGACGCCGTTGTGGGACCATAGCTCACTTTCAATTCTTTGTACCTTCCGTGTTGTTGGATGCTCTTTCCGTACACAAGCCAATTAATCTAGATGCTATGACGGGATGGATGTTTACATAAGCTGAGTGTCTGTTTGGGCTCTTGCAATCACCAATTTCTATTATCGAATGCTTCGATTAAGCGCCAGAGGCTTCTAATATATATTTTTGTCATTAGGGGCCCTCATTCCAGGCGCTTTTAGAAGAGGGGTCCCTTAAAGATTTATAAAGATTCTTTTGTTGTACCCAATAAATAATTGGAGGCTTGAAGTAAACATCTTCCAAACCTGCTCGTGGCATATCATGTAAATTTCTTCCCTCCTTGGGAGAGGGGCGTTTATTTGAAGAGGGCTTCTAAAAGGGAAGGCGTTTATTCTATACATTATAGTACTTTACCAGCATCAAAACAGACAAACTTCAACTGGAATCTCATTATTTACTCTGGTCATAGAAAATTGGCTACAGGTCAAAATCTGTGTAGAAGGCAAAATCAAAATTAACAAATTACAAACGCTTTTTCAAGTCATAGATGTAATAAATAGATAGGCACTTTTGATGTATGTAATACGCTAGTGTGCATTCACTGAGAAATCTAGCCAAACGATATCATTCCGCAAGGTAATGCCGTTGCAATTAAGCCATATTTAGGCTTGCAACTTGCCTTAGGTGTAAATAATGACGCCGTTGACTTTTCCAAAAAGAATACAATGAGAAGTTTCCACTTTCGCATTCCGCCTCAATCGAGAAGTACCTAGATTAAATGAAGCTTCGAAGACATCTTCGAGGTACGACTTGCTACACGGGAGATCACACTAGAACACGACAAAACGACAGCAGAACGACAACAAAAGTCACTGCATGGATGAAAACTAAGGAGAAATGTATTCATATTGCCATCCGTTATCACCGTCTTTGCAATGTTCATTGCGATGTTCTACGTTGCCAGGCGCCTTCTTCGTGAAAACCACTCTGTCATGCATCCTACCTTTGCCACCACACCAGAATTCAAAATAATCTGGAGTCAGCTCGTAACCACCCCTGAAAGGAAAAATGCCGAAAAACTTGAGCAAAAGTCAAACGATCTGAGTCTTTTCTTACTCACATAGAAAAGAAAGAGCAGAATTTATAAAAACCAAGTAACTTTATTTGTGAATAGAAACTCCTAAATCAGAGCAATAACAATGCACAATTTTGTTTATTGCTTCATAAAGCATATTCAAGTATGTATCTTCACATCCATGTGCTGGGGCGTTGGTTGTAGCTTTTCGCTTGCCTGTAGCTTTAATAAACCAATGGTGGAAATATACCATCATTAAGAGCTATTCCGCATGCTCTAAGGCAGTTGAACATAAACTAGGCATAAAAAATGTTGGCATCAGAAACAACTCAAGTATACGAGTCTATGCTTAAACGGCATTTAATGCAGATTAACTACAGGAAATTTCTAGCAAGAAACAGAAAAAAGACATATATCAGTAGACAGTAATAGTGGGTGAATTCAACATAGGAATTGCTTTAAGTGACAAGCCAGAAAAGTGAGACAGAAGAAATTTCTCTTTGTTCAAAAAAAGAAAGGAGAGACTCTATGGTGAATGGGTAAAATCTAAGAGGTACAGAGCTGCAAACACTGAATCTTTATAGGATCTGAGGACATTCCTTGTGAGATAATATACTTTTGCACACAAACACTTAATTTATATCAATAACATTTCTAAAATCATAACTATAATATCCTAAACAAAGTAGGTTTAGTAAAGCCACCATTAGATATTCCTTGCAAACTACTGTCCAGAGAAAACTAAATGAAAAATATCTTCAATATTGAGGCTTGCATTCAGATTAAGACACTGAGCTAGTGGAGAAAGAAGCAGTTAAAAAATTACCCAACAAAAACTGCTTACCACCAATCAGGCATTGGGATTTCTACACTTTTGTATGTTTTTTCCAAGTCTGCATACCGCTGCTCTAGAAACTAATACAGGCAATAAACTAATCAGCAACCAACAAACCAACGGATAAATCAATGAGTGAATTAGTATGTGAATCAGTGGATGAATGAATGATTGAGCAAATAATTCAAGCAATCAAATAATCTATCAATCAGCCAATCAATGAATAGCTTAGTCATTGAATCAACTGGCCAAACAATCAAATAATCAATCAATAAAGCCCCCACTCCATCCAACAATCAATAAATTAATCAACGAATCAACTGGCCAAGCAATCAAATAATCAATCAATACAACCACAGCTCCATCCAACAATCAACAATTAATCAATGAATCAAATGATGGTCCAAAGGTGGATCAGATAAATGAATGAATTGATCAACAACCCAGTCCATCAATTTATCTACAAAAAAGCCAGCTACAACTTATTTCTGCAGTGGTACTATTCAAAATTTCCACAATGGCTACACTAACCTTTTTGTTTGGTATAGTGGTGCTTTGATTGCTTGCTAATGCACCAAGTTGACTTGCTCTTGGTCTTGACTTGAAATAGCTTGCTGACTCCTCACTTGCAAGTTTGGAAACTCTTCCTTCAATCCTCACCTAAATGGGAATTGACTTTGATAAGTTATCAATTGATGCTGATCTTAGTTTGAAGCATCTAAAATCGCAACAAATAAATAGAGCAGATGGATAGAAAGGGTAAATCAAATGAAGTAAACGAATAATATGGTTTGCAATAGGTTAAATCCCACTTCAAACTAATGCAATATTCTGCATGACATTTCACAGTAAATCAGTCAGCTTTGCTACCTGTCTCTCCAACGGCTCCCAGTAAAACAATATGGCAACATTGGGATTGTTTTCCTACAAAAAAGAAACCAGGCCTGTAGTTGATGTAGTCCAATTAATATATTATTAATGTTAAGAACATGAAGGATTATTGCTAATAACCTAAAAATCTCAAAATGTTAGGATAGCCATCAGTGTAGTACTTATGGAACGTCTTGCCTTCCTCTTGCTTTCCTGAATCTTACAACTTGCCATCTTTCAAATCCAAGATCAATAAACATGATCTGAGCTCTCTCTCCTCTTAGCTTTTCCCTTCTTTCTTTCTTCTTCTTTTGTTGAGGCATTGTATAGGCCACCATGGCCTTTCCCCAACATAACTCACTAAAAAAAAATTCCTATGGTTAGGGCTATCAGCCACGGCTCTGATGACCTACTTATCACATACATATGTACTTGCCCTCTTTTGTGTTTATACGTTGTTAATAATACTTGAAAATTTCAATTTTTCAAAGGTCTTCTACTTTCATCCAGGGGTAGATTCCAATTCATTCTAATGTACAGATCATTTTTGGCCACCATGGCCCTTCCCCAACACAACTCACGAAAGAAGAAAAGACAGAAAGAGAATAATTTAATAATAAAGTGAAATCTTAAAATTATCTTGGAATTCTAAATGGGGAGATCATTCAAAATATAAAAGCAGATTGCAAAATAACGTCTTAATTTTGCATATTCAAAGCAAGCAATTGAAACAATATCAGAATCTAGTAGTCTAGATGCTTTTAACTCTTGAAAGATTTTGCTTTGGTATTAATAACCTTGAAATTGCAGATATATATGGGCATGGTGGAATGATGTTATGTTATCAGTGATGCTTGAAATTCTTATTCCAAATGAGGTAGTCACCAATATAAGGTTTGATTATAGAATTAGCTGGGGTTCATCACAGTGAGAAAAATATAAAATCTTACTATTTCCTGTCCTTTTCTGCTGCTGTAATTTGTGAAAAATCTAAACCCTTGCTTGCTGTAACCTTTTAATAGGACAATTCGCACTGATGGCTTGCCATCTCTGAAAAAGATAGTATACTATACAGTAACTTCAATTACTGACTTAAAAGAGTTGGGATGCTTTGCTTGAATATAATTTCACGGTGGAAAACTGATCAAATAATTAGTTCAACACTGATTGCTCTCTTGGTATTATCCTATTAAATACTAATGACCATCACTGTTGTTAGAACGATCTTTCCTTTTTGGTGGTATTTTGGACTTTGCTTGAATTTCACTTGTCTAAATTTAGATCTGTTGCTGGTTAGATTTGTTTACATTTCAACTTGTTTACAATTTTAACTTGCTTCTGTTTTAAACTTGTCTGTGCATTGATTTTTTTTATTTGTTTTTCTAGGCTTGTTTTCATACATTACACAACTATTTTGTTTTATTTCCCAGTTAAATAAACTAATTGGAGTATCATGAATTCACACCTCTTTGTTGGTATAGCAATGCACCCAACAGTAACTTTTCCAACATCATTTAGTGCTAACCATTCTGTATAAACACTGTTCAATTTTCTGAGCAGATTATACCAAACCTTTAGGGTTCAGCAACAAGCTACTTTGTCTCATGCTTTTGTTGAAAAGAGACACTTAATGAGTGGCTCATGAAAATTTGAACCATCATTTGTATAACAATACTTAATCACATAATCATTTAGTATAATGCTGTGCTTACAGAACACGTTGATGAACACATCTTCAATGTTAAATAAATTTTGCTGGTGGCTTTTTTAGATTCACACATGTTGATGCTAGATTACAAATAGTTTTGTTGGTGTTATATTACAAATAGTTTTGTTGATGTTATATTACTAATAGTTGTGTCCCCGTTTATTACTGAAAGCTGCATAAATAAAGGAGTTTGATTATTCGTTGAACACCTGATGTTGCATATAATTAACAGCTTGCAGCAGGGAAGTAGGAAGAATTTGTCAATCAGTTACAAGAATGGCATGACACAAGCCCTATCTTCTTCTCTGTTGCCAAACCTGATAAAGAAGCCATGAAAACTTAACTATCATCAATTACTGGAAGATGTTTCTTATTTCATACAAAAAACAGAGTAAAATTGTGCATGAATATGCAGAATGGCAAAAAAAAATTCCAAAATTAATGTCATGGGCACAAAACACTATCTCTTACTTATTCCTTGGAAAGATGCGCATGGCTTTCTATAGCATCAAGGTTGCTGTAACAGCTAGTTAATGATTGTATAAAATTTTATGCTTCTTCATTAAAGTCCAGTTATATTCAAACAGCACTGCAAAATGATCAGAGATGTGCAAAATAGTCTTACTTTGAAACTGTAGCCAAAGACATTGCATTTGCCTCTTTGATTTCAGCGCACTCCTTCGCCATTTTGAACCACTTATCAAACATGACGATAGGCTCCTTTATCTCTATTTCGTCCATTTTTAAACCTTCAGATTTGTAGTTGATTCTCATTGCAGCTACGTCATGTTGGGCCACCATTTCAGGGGATGTTGATGTCATTTTGTTGAATCTGTGAGTCCTTTTCAATACCTCTGAAGATTTTATGGAAAAAATAGCTGCTTTGTGAAACGATCGAAAGGCTCTGATTGCCATCATTTACATATATTTGTGTCCGAAAGCCGTTGTAAAACACAACTTAAGTGTACTGCTACCTCACGAAGCTTTCTATTTTTTCGCTAGTTGCCTTGAACAGGCCCAAGGCATCGTCGGCAGCAACATCACAGCATAATGGCAAGAGAAGCATGCAACTGTTTACTATGCAAAGACTAGATGTGCAGTAATACGTTGAAGAAAATCGATTCATAAGTTGATAGTCGCAGTGCTTAAAGAATTATGCAACACTTACACTCCCTTGCTGCTGTCCCCTCCTCTTGTTACGAAACACATTCAGCAACAACTGCAACAACACTTTATCGATCGCCTTGACCCTGAAACCTTATAGTAGATTATTGATAGTTATAAGAACATAAGAATTTTCATTTCAACCAAAAGAAGATTTACAAGGAATTTTAATCAGCAATACGTACGATTAATGAAAACTGACGTAAACTAGAATTAAACTATTGAATGAAAAAAAAACATCAACAATTGAATGCCAAAATTGAGCGAAGAGAAAGTGATTACATCAAATTTGAATAACTAAATGGTTGGGAAGGGACCTTATAGCAGAGCTAATTCGTAGACCCCCACCCAGTCTATCCGGCTGATTCAGACGTACTAATTAAAAGTTTAGTCGTAGAGGTGTAAAGCAGATAAAACTTAGGAAAGTCTCACATAAAGAAACAAATAGAAATAAAGAGTGAAAACATAGTAAGTATACTTGGAACCGAAGACAGTATCAAGAGAAGAATTGGTAAGCACATTTAACAAACCGAAAAAGTGTTAGAGTCACAGGCAATGATATCAAATAAGACCGCTTCCAGATTGCATCACACGTACATGTATAGATCAACTGTATAGATAACTGACGTTAACGAAACAAATAGATAAGAAACGGACACATTCCAAAGGAAACGAATCCAACATTAAAACGCACGGGAAAATTAGAAATGAACAGAATTTGCCAAGGAAAGAAGCATGAGATGGTCCGGACATCTTCCAAGACTTCACGAAGATATCCCTTCAAGAAAAGCTTTGAAAAACAGTGATGGGCAAGCAAGAAAACCGAGGGAGAGCTAAAGTGATGGCATGGGTTGAACTTGTGAGAAAGTTGGCTTTAAGTTAGATACGGAAATTTCATTGATATTGTCATCTCCTCTACCAGGAAGAGCAATCAAAGCCTTTTTGATCTAAAATATGCATCCCTCATATAGTTTTGGCCCACTAGTAAAATTTCCTGGATGCCCTGCTCTGCTCTTAACCGAGCTACCGGGAGAAAGTCCGTCACCAAGATGTCAAGCAGCATGAAAAAAGCCAAAGGAAATTGGTGGAAGCAAAACGGGGTCACACAAAGCTGCCATACTCAAACTTGCTCCTTCTCCAGACTTGACTTGTCAATGCTGCAACAGAATCGTATCTCGGGCAGAGGTCACCTTTCAAATCACATGCGCACTCGCCTTGTGATGATGATCATGATGGTGATGGCTGCAATAGATTTAACATCAGAATCAGCGTTTGTGATACCTTGATTTAAAATGGCAACCATTGGAGGCTATCCTGTTCGAAAGTTTATGAAGAACTGTTTTTTGACAGGTAAAAACAGCTTTGAAATGCAACCGTCTGCCGTTCACGTGCCCCAGAAATGACTTAGGCCCACACCATGTTCCTGGCCACATTTGTTTTGGAGGCCACCTTAGCCTGAAGTTGGCAGTGTGTAAAGACCCAGTTGAATTCATTCTCACCTTTTGGATACTAACCGCATTGGGAAAGGTTCAAAACATGTTGTTCAACTCAGGCCATGCTCAGCAGATTTATTTCGTGTGTTCATGTTTTGTGGCCGATTGGTCTTGAAGAGCCAGTTTAAAAAAACTCGAAACGTTCATCAATCTATTTTACATACAAGTCAATTTAATACATTAAAGGCTACAAAGTATAGCTAAGTAAGACTGCAAGACTGTATATATTCATATTGCAGATTGATTAAAGATCTCTAAATAGATAAACTAATCGAGACTACCAATTTTTAAATATTTTTTCCTCTTGGTTTCATATGTCCACCCCATTCCAGTATTAATTCTAAGTGACATTCAGCTGGATCGAAAATAATGACGAATTCGCAGAATATACTCAGAGATCCCTTCTATGGGTAATGCTTGCCCTCAACCGACAATGCACATTTTAAAGATGGGGTGGAAGGGGGGGGGGGGGTGCACTTATTTTCTCAAAGTTTTAAATTCTAAAACTTCGAAAAAACTAACAAATGTAGAGAATCTCTAGTACATGTTTGTGCTGCTTCCCAGATTGGCAGGTTTTGAGATATTTGGCATAGGCCTGATGGTTTTGTTTTGATTTAGCATGGCTACTGTGGATGTTGAACATTCTATTTGGAATGTTTTCTCAGGCCACCAGATTCTCTGTATTTACTACTACTATTGCACAACACTTAGTTAAGTAGGAATACCTGTCAGGACACACCCAAAGCTACTTACAGAAGACACTGGTGTACAACTTGCAGATCTTCCTAATGCTATGGACAATAGAGAGCTATGGAGGGAAATAGTCAATTTGGTCTGGTCTACTTGCCCAATATGATGATGATGATGATGATTGCACAACACACAGTTGATACTGTACAGTGGGTCCCATAGTGCAGCACAGTTTTTCTTTGTATTTAGTCACATTTAAATGAGCGTTGTTTCTCCTCATTTACTTTTGATGGGTATTAATTTGAAGACTTCCATCTGCAGCAATGCTAGGATCAACATCAGGAATCACCTACAGGTATCTAAAAGAACATCCGAAAAAAATTAAGAAAGTTCTTGCCTACTCTTCTGTACCAGGTAAGTTCATTTGGTACCTTCTGAATGTTGTTACGTTGCAAAATAGAAGAATTGTTCAACTTTATGGTTACAGCTTCCTTCCATAGTGTTTTGTTGTTTTTGCAAATCAGGTTAGTTATCAGGAGCCATTAGTGAAAGGCAATATTGTTGCTTGAAGCATAGCTCAAGCTCAAACATCAACAACTGCTACAGTGAAGCCATCTTTTTTGTCTAATTCTGGAATAAGAATGGACAGTAGTCCTCTTTTGCCATCTTCCCTTTTTTGCATATGGAAGTACCACATGTTTATCATCTGTTGATTGCACTTCCAAGCTTCCATGTTAATATTTTCTAGGAAGAAGTTTCAAATGTTTCCGCATGTTCTTCCATTTTCAGGATGTGCAGGCCTTCTTCTTGGCTGCTCTTATGGATTCATGCAAAAGGGTGGAATGGTGTTTCCCGCAATAAAAGGAGCAGCAAATTTCTTCCTCATCTCATGCTCATATTTTGGTATGCAATGATATAATGGTCATACTCCCTAAAGCAGCATTACAAGTTGTTTCTTCTTTAGATTTTCAATGTTGAACTTGCTATTTTATGATTGAAGGCCTAAAATTGCATTTGATTATTGATCTTTCATGTCATAGAACACGGAACATTTTTTAAGATCATTTTAAAGGCAATAGAACATGCAATTAAGTGCAATCGATATATTTCATTTCATGCAGATAGCAAGCTTTTTTGTTTTATAGGAGTCAGAGAAGCTTTGGAGGTTAGTGAAATCATGAAAGATGAATTTGGGTTGAGAAAATCACAAAGGTTTGCAGAAAGCACTGCAAGTGGTATAATAACTGGATTTATTGTTGGATCCTTTTGGTGTGAGTTTTTTCAATTTGTTCAAGACTGCATTCCATTGCTGTGCCCTGTTGCTAGGTTCACCTCCATCTGTGTTAAAGGATGATCTTATGATTATAAGGTCTTTAAAATGTATAATTTTACAGTGACATCAGTTAGGGTCATTTTCTTTTTGCTTATTGCAGGCAATATAAATTCCTTATCCAATGTTGTTTGTCAGGGTAATGGTGTTTGTCGTTATTGCTAATTATTTTATGATTCAGCCACTTTTAAGGTTTCTGATCCTCTACACTCTGTAATTAGTACCATAATTAGTACCAGTACACACCACATTGCTACCCGTTGCTTCAAAAGGAGGAAAATTCCTGCATTGATGCAACAACAAAAAATGTAGTTACATTGGTATCAAATGCCATTTACGAGATTCTCAGATGTGATTTTGTGGAATGAAGCATCAAAATGAATTGCAATGGTAGACATCTCATTATCAAAAACAGGCCAAATTTTTAAATTTTAGTATTGCCAGTAAATTTTTAATGCCACATTACTGTACCAAAGCACCAAATTACTGCAATTGTTGTTGTTTCTATTTTGAGAGGTCCCGGGTCCTATTACTGTCAGTCTGTTAATATATTTTATTATACTTAACACAATGTCATAGTAGAATACAGGGCTTCTATTGATAGCAGCTAAGATATTGTAGCTGATTGAATAACCCTGTATAAAGAATGTATTATTATTAGTATTAAGAAAATTCCTGTCTTGCTATTTGCTTCAAGCACTGCATTATCTTATTACCCTTTATTGCTTCTTCAAGGGAAAAGCCCAGTCATCGCTATAAAAACAGCAGCTGCTTTTGGAGCTGTTGCTGCTACTGGTGAGTGTGTTGCCTGCTGGCGCTTACAATAATGATAGCAATAATAATAATATACAAATATTTGAACTGGATAAGCACTTCAACTACTTAAAGCTGTTATAAAGGTGTGTCCAGTAGAGCAAAATAAAAGATAAAGGAAGAAGTTATTTAATATCTGCAGTTATGCTGAAAGAAGGTTAATTGTGGTTATCTAGAAAGTTTGAGAAGTCTAGTTTTTTTAAACCACCGCCTTCCAATGGAAGCACATTAAAGAGTTTTCCGCCATTAAAAGGAAAACTTTTTCTTCAATATTCTGTTTTAGCCTTAGGCAGCATGGTCATTTTCGCATTCATGTGAAGCAACTTTAAAGCGTAAATCTTGCAGAACCATGTAAAATGATACCCCGTTGTCAACTGGAAACCTTCTGATAAAATGAAACAGCAATTTAACAGAATTTTCTCCCCTTTTTCTTTACTCTCAAGCACACATGTTCAGTTTGCATCTCTTTCCCACCCTCCTTCAATGGCCTCCTTTTTGCTCTATCCAACTTAATTCAAACTCAAGTTCACTCTTTGGTTCCTACAAATGGAATATACTCTCTATACGTCAGATGTTGTCTTGAATTGAATCATCACTTCACATGAAAAGTCTTCCTAGTCTTTATCAAGTTTTTGCACTAGATTTTTCATAATTGATTCAAGGGCTAGGCACAGTAGCTGTGTTTGGAAGCAATATTTGCTAATAAAAACAGACAATGGCTGCTTGTTTGGCAAATTGTGAATAGTGTTAGATAGGGCTTGGTGATTAGTGCCCCCATTGTTGTGTAATCAGTGGTATTCAACATAAAATTATGACTGTGTTACTTTTCTGCAGTTTAGAATAAGTTATCAGCAGGATATCGAAGATATCTTTGGATTACTATTCATGAAGCATTATTGAATCTACTTGTTTCCATATTCATGTGACACTCCTCTCAAAGGATTCAGAAATAGTATTTTCCTTTATATATTCTCAATGCTAATCTGCACCCAAGAAGAACCCTTGTCTTGTCTTTTTCAAGAAATTTAACAAGCTGTTATGATTTCATAGTCATCAAGTGCTCATAATTTGAGTTTGAAAATAGAGGATTACAGTCAAGGAATGCACTGCAAGCCCACAAGGCTGAGTGTAGCATTTCAACATCATCAAAATGATTTGCTCTGAGTGAACAAAATTTAGCTCAGTGATAGAAGAGGATAAACAAATTGTGTATCTTGTTGTACTCACAATATCCGCCTGCAACTTACTGCGTGAATTGTATTTTATTGTAGGTCAGCTGAGTATTGATAAACTGCAAAAATGGCGCATAAAAAAAGCAATAATGCTGAATTATCCCGAGTTAAATGAATTAGAATGGCTGGCATTGACTACGGATGAGCAAGATGTAGCAAGAAGGGTACGTCATTGGTTTTAACTTTATTTTGTAGACAAACAAAACCACTTAATGAAATCCACTCTCCTCGTATAAATTTATTGGTCTTCTTAATCAAATGAAATATCCTAGAATAGGTCCTGACTCAGAAGCGAAGTTAGCACACTCTCGCTATTTCTTCGATGAAAGACTGAGAACTTATGACGGCCAATAATGTTAACAATGGCTAGGTCTACCTATCCAGCCATTGAGTAGGACGGCATGCTGATTCCACGAGTCAGCTCCTACAGCTTTCGGGGTGCACGCATTGAAAGTAATCTTAGCTGTCTAGGTCATTTAGACATGGCTGCAATCTGAGAAGGCCTGTACGAGCCTCCACGGAGGGTTGCTACAGCTGATGCTGAAAAGGGATGAAGCCGTTCTACTTTTCATTTCACGATGGCTTTTATTGGTAAGATGGCCAATTGTAAAGTGAATCTTTTATTCTAAATTCTAACCCACCATGAATAGGTTATGGAAGGAAAGCATGGCTCTAAATACGCCTGCAGGAAACTTTGAATGCGAAATAAATTCTCTTCTGAGAACTATGAAAGACACGGCAGAGCCCCAAATGATTTTGGAAGGACCAGGTCAAGGCCTTGCTGGCTCAGCCTGTGATCACAGTAGCTGCTTTGGAAGTTTACCATGTGCTGAGCAACCCGCTTCGAGACAGGCTGTGTGGGGGTATTTCAACCGAATAGCTTCATAGTTACCGTGATGAAAATTTAAAAAAACTTTGAAGAGGGGCCGGGATACTCTACTCAACTCTTAAGCCACATTCGACATCGGCGTGAGGGCCATTTAAAGCACATCTGCACTGGAGTAGCCAAGCCTTCCCTTACGCGGACGTGAGATGATGCTGGCAAATATGCGCCAAAATAATTGATAAACTCTTCGCATTTGCTCGTTAATCATCTTCAAAATCATATCGTTTAAATGGCTGTGAGTATTTGCCGAGGCTGTGTTGTCGTTTTCCTTATAGCTTAAAACTTAGAGCGGCTATTATTTACTGTTTTTAGGAAGCCAAAAGCTGGTGGCTGCGAGTGTACGAAAAGATGTTGGATAAGCCACAAACTGGGAAGATGAGGTCAAAGCAGAAGGCATTGGCAGAAGAACTTTATTGTTTAGAGAAAGAAGAATATGATCTTCTTAGGACGTTGGGACTAGAAAATGATAATGAAGAGGATGATTTTTATGACGATTTCCTGGAGTGATTTAGCAGTGATTTCAGTTTTATTTGTTTCCTGTCCTTTTTTGTTCTCACCCAGTTGTTTGCCTTTCGCTAAATGAGTCTAACTGAAACATGTTAATAACACTGTGCTGTTGTTTCTGTCTTGCAGACATTTATGGCCTCATTACCTACCCATTTTGGATCCACATTGACAGATCCTACCACCCAGTTCCATTCTAAATTTTCGGTGCGTTAATAACTTTACAAACTTTTTCGTCGTTGGCCACAGTGAAAAGATATCAATAGCATTGACTGTAGTAAAGAACGAAATCGTGCAAAATGAAAGATTTTTGTTCAGTGATTATTGCGATGGTTCAGTACTCATTTCACTTAATTTTTCGCTACTGTTTTTCTCAGTCATTTGAAGTTTCAATACGAAAGACGCTCTAGAATTTCAAACTCTGCTTCTTCTGTGCATAAATTTCGATGCAACATTGCAGGATTCTCTCATTACCACCCACGGTTTCCTCCTCTGCCACTAAACTTCTGTGGAGTGAAATTCCTACTTTTCCTTTTCCGATTATTACGATTTTTGTGTAGGGGTTTAAATAGCTCACGTTTCTTGTCATCCTTGCTATGAATTTTATGGTTCGGATCTTTGTACCCCTCAGCCCTGTGACGTCGCTTTCTGTGTCTCGTGGTTCGCGGTGTTGATGAGCTCTTGAAAGCAGCTTCTTTCCTGTCAGCAAGATCGTCTTCTATCTCAGAACTGAAAAATGGAACCATCCTGAAGTCTTCAACGTACCCAACTTCCATTTGGGACAATGAGAATGCAAAGTTAATGATTCCTGAAAATATTTCCTCAATGAAGTTGAGGCCCTCAAAAATATTGTCTGATGAGTCTTCTGCGATCTTCACCTGAGGCAACTCTATACTAAGTGGCTGCTTTATGACTCCCAGCAAGTATTGCAAAGCTAATATTTTGCTCTCGATGGCAAACTTTGTGAGTCCTTTCGTGCAAAGGGGATCTGTGGAATCTGTTGGTGTTCTTCCCTTACCGCTTGAAATTATGTGATTGCTACTTTTACCAGGTTTCTTCTTTTCTTCGAAGGCCGTTTTTACACGGTTTACGCAAGCCAAATTAAGTTTTTTTGCACTCTCCTTCACTGCATAGGTCTTTCGTGGTTGCTTTATGTCATCGACAATTGTGTACAGGTCTTTTAGTTTCGCTGACCCTTGCGATTCAACGTTGTTTCTGAGTGCACAAGTTCGCAGTACATGTATGCGATGATTGTCACTAACATCTACCACTAGCCTCATTTTGAGCACTCTCGGGCGACACACTGGCTTAAATGTGCACTGCTTCTTCCCAACAGTTATCCAGTGACTGACATACTGGCTTTTTACAGTTGGAATTTCTGCGTTTAGTTCTTTTATGCTTTGACACACTATCCTTCGACTGCTGCGTGGCACAATCCTCCGCTCGAGTACGTAGTTTGTGATGTTTCTATTCTCGAGATAGCTTATTTTTGGGTGCTTCGGAAATGGTTGGAACCTGCCACTTGATTTCCTTTTTCGGTCTGCTTTCATTTTCATTGGTACCCTTTCATTCACACCGCCATCTGCATTTCCTTTTGTGATTATTTCCTCATCTACCAAGTTCTTGTTCACTTCAGCACTAATGCCGTCGTCTTTGCTTCTCTTGATCTCACCGTTTTCTGGTTTGCATCTTTCAAATGATGCTTTCACTGCTTCTGCATAGGATAGCAATGGTGGCCCCCTTCTCTGTTTCTTCTCGAAAAATTCCAAGTCGTCTTGGCTTATTCGATCTCCGTCTCGGTCCACCCATATCCAATTGTCGTTGTTTTCTTTCGACGTGCTTCCTTTTTCACTTGCTTCATCGTTTCCTTCACTCCACAAGTCGTATCCGAGCCAGCCGAATACTATGTCTGTCACTGACATATTTGCTTTCAATGCGAGCAGGCTCTGGCCCTCAGTCAACCTTTCGTGCGGCAGTTTTAATGTAACGCAGTCAAGTAATCTGACGTCGTTATTTCTTCAATGAACTTCACGTGACTCACCAGCCCAGCGCATTGCCTCGATCGGGTTCAGTTTCGTTTTGAATGGATGCATTTGAAATGGGAACTTTTCAGACTAGCAGCATTAAGAATAGCTGGTGATGTTTATGCCAAGGCTGGCAGGGAAACAGAAGACTCAAGGCGGCCTGATTCGATCGGCCCCTCTCGCATTAGGAAATGCAACTCCACCTGTGTGCTGTTGTTGGCTTTCGTTTCTTAGTACAGCTTCATCGTCACCAACACGACCTTCCGACACAAGCAAGACCACGTTGGTGCATCCGCTGTTCCTGCACATACACGTCGTTTGCTATGTGATAGCAAGAAGGACAGAGATCGGAATGACATCCTGAAGATAAGAACTGTCCAAGTGCTGATTGCCCTTCGGATCATCACATGATCTTCTTAAATATCGCATTGTTATTAAAGAAAATGACAAAGAGGACAAAGGTAACCCATGACAAAGAAACATGCGATAACCGGAATCTTCATTGAATGTGCTGTCCAAAGCCTGTGTAACCAACCAGAAAAGGACGAGACACCAAAGGCTATAGCTGCAATGCGGGAATGTGAAGCTCCTGGTACCTTATGCATCCCAGAGGAGCAGGGGGCTACAGCGCCCCGTCGGGGAGTGCTAGCCCCCATCGGGGAAAAACTCAAGCCTGTGACCGATCGTTGTCAGATGCAAGCTTCTGTGAATTAGTAATTTGGCCCCTTGTTGGAAACTTAGCTCCCCTGATTCACTGATGTGGCAGATGCCAAAGAAGTTTAGCTGCACAGAAAATGTCACCAATTTGATCGAAGCATTGCTTCAAGCGTTGGAAGCTAAGGCGACACAATCGTTTCGGATCCGTGAGGAATTTGCCTTCATCATTGTAGTCAAAGGAAGGTCATGTGTTGGCACAACATCGTTCTCATCGTACTTTTCAGCCATGGTACTTGTAAGGTGCAAAGTCGCTGGATTTGCTGTTCATTGACATGCCCTAGGACTCGAGGAATTTATCGGAAACTTTTGCACACAGGGTGGAGTACTTTTTTAACTGCCTCCGCAGCAAAGGAATCAGTTAGCAATTCAACGATTCTTGCTCCATTCAGACCTTTTTTGGCTAAACTATGCATTAAGCTTTGCTGACATGTTAAGATTTAGAGATTCGTGCGCATTCGCTGTTGAAGGTTCTTAAGTTATTGTCATTGCACTGCGAAGACAGCTAGGCCAAGATTGATTGGACAAACTTTCAGTAAGTGTACTGCCATTAACTTATTTCTGCATGAACTTTATATTTACACTGTGTGTTTTTATCGATTTAATCTTAGCAGAATCGATCCACTTCTGAACCAACTGATCTTCCATTTTTGTCATTTTCACCGCGCGCGAATCCTTTCTTGCCCTGTCTTTTTCCTTATCAATTCTGGAAAAATCCCTCTGGTTTTCCCTCGCCTACTTGGCAACATACATTTGCCAACACCTTTCATACCTCGCGTCAGCTAGCAAATCCGATAACATGGTACTTTGTGTCAACGCCCCCTCCCTTCTGACACATTTCCTAAAACGCTTCAAATCACTCGAGCTGCTATACGTGGCAAAGCTGCTCACTTGCGTTCGTGTCAGCAAAGTTCAGAAGACAGGCAGAAAAAATACTTTGCTTTTGCCAACTATTCTTAATCTGACATCATTGTACTTATTGCAGGAATATCAATGGTGTTTCAGAAATGAATTCGATGGAATTAATAAAAAGTTATCCGTGACATTCATTTACATAGAAGAACAACGAGGCACGATTACGAGTAAGTATATACACTGAGAAAATCAAAGCATTACATCAACTTAAAGACCCTAATAGATGGTACCAATGTGATCATGTTACAAAAGTGATTGCATTATATTACAGGGTTGTACTGCTCAATGCGATCCAACAGTTTGTCTGAGTAACCAGGCGAATAATATCTGAAATGAGACAGAACAAGCTGTTATCGAACTAAATAGAAACATTTTGAATATTACGCTAAATACAGGACTAAAATGTCAGTTCCCATATTCTATAAGAGGGTTGGGGCGCACCTTGCTAAAGATATACTCCCAGGAGAAGACTCTGTGAAGCCTGTTTTTGTCCTCGTTTTGACATTCAAAGCTGGGAAAGCATTAAAAATTGCCATTTAACTACTAAGTATATATAGTACTGCAATGAAGTTCCCCAGTATGATAACTAATCATGTTATGGCACTATGATGTTTATACTTAATGAGACGACATAATTTTCAATGACTAAAGCAAGCAATACTTTCAATTTATTGTAGACAAACGAACACACAAACAGCGACAGGCAAGGCGATGTAACGGAAGTTTGCACTATGTAAATATGAATGATACAAAGGATAGAAGTAACATATGAATAAATCATGAAAGAGTATGTAGATATATGGATGTATAAATATACATTCCTAAATATGTATTCATAAATATATATTTACAATGCATACGAGTATGCGTAAAAAGTAGATATTGAAATTTCATGCACAACTTTGAAGCCAAAGCAAAACATAACCAACCTGACAATTTCCTCGGGATATGAATTGTTAATCGTGTTTATGTATTCAAATGTACTCGAATCCTGCTCCACCTTGATCTCTTGTATCTTTTTCAAACCACCACTGGTCACAAATAGTTTGCGTGCTTTCGCATCGTGCGGCAACACTTTGGCGAACTGAGCCACGACGTGTTTCAGCACATTCGGTGGTGCATTCTGGAGAAGTGGTTCCAATGCCGGTAAATGGATACATTTCTGGAGTATATTCTTTAGTGCTTTCTTCGTCTTCGCCTGCAGATCCTCCGATGACTCGGTTGCCAGGTATATGCTTAGCAACTTTGGAAGAACGTTCGCAACTGCGACAGCTTTGGCGTGCTCTGGTGTGTGACGCCCTATCTGGCCTAGAGCCCAGGCCGCAGCTGCCTGAAATTCGAAAAATACCGATTAACCACACGCATCTGCTTCAAAAGATCCTTCATACGCATCTTTGAAGATATTCATGTTCCTTAAAATGGGGGTCATTCATAGGTCGTGTAAGAGCAACGGTGTGTGATTCGTAACACAATTGGCAAACAAGGAGTCAATCTGAAATATGCGTACCAGTGTCCTGGCCCATCATAAGGCTATTTTGGAGTTACCATAAAGCTAATAAAATTTACAAAATGCCAAATTTGATGTAAGTAGAGAGAATCGAAATATCATGAACAATGGAAGTAGCCTAATAAAAGGATTTAAGATAATATTATTGTTATGCAAAAGTTTTTCCTTTTGAAATCATGTCATATGTATACTCACAACAATATGATCTTCGGCTTCTTCAGACAGAACAACTGCCAACGCTACGACACCCTGTGGAGAATAAGAATTTAAGCTCACATTTATGCACACGTTATTGCGCCTAGCATCTTCAGTATTGATAAGTTTTCTGTTTTGTCATCTTCAGAATTTTTCGACATATTGAATCCAGCGGTGATCAAAAGGTAGGGCTCTCCTTGTGTCAAATTCCAACTTCGACAAAGGACATTCATTAAAAACTGCATGGCATACTCGATTTCGAGCGTAGCAGAAACCAGAGACAGGGCTCTGAGTGTTTTCTAGGGAAGTGGAATTCTTGAAGTGGTTATCCGTTGCCGTCCTCACCAATGGGGTTTTTTAAATGTGACATATGGAGGAATCGAACTGACAATCTCTGTGTTGTGAGTCCGCATGCTTAACCACTACACCACGCCACCACTATTCCTTGAAAACCACTGCTAAAAAGGAGGAGTAATCCAAAGATGTTTTCCACAACAATGCAATAACATATTTTCTTCCTTAGCTGTCTGTCGCAATCGACGAGGAAATTTCATAACAATATAAAACTCATATATCATCATATATGAAAAAAAATCATAAATGAAGCTCAATACGAAAAATCTAAATTGGTTCTTACTGAAAACTTACGAATCAACTATGCATTTAAGGTATGAGCTAAAAGAAATCAAAGCGAGAGGATTAAGGTGGCTACCTTTGATACAATGACAGCCATTGCTAAGTTCTCAGACTGGGCGCCAACGTAGCCAAGCATCATAATACCAGGTAACCGGATGTTGCCTCTTGTATCGGAGACATAGTCAACAACAGCAGCAACCCCACCAGCATTAACTATCAACTGTGCAAGCTTAATGAAGGAAGAAAACCAAGAGAATGAAACACCAAATTACTCTTATCAATTTAAAAGACTTCATAAGATAAGAGGATACGGTTATCAAAGTCCAGGCCTTCATACAGCAGACTGAGAACCAAGACGCATGTCGAAAAATCATTAGAATCATGAAATATAGCAGCATATTGGTTTTTCAACGGCTTCATTTGACTTGCTTGTTTGGTCAATATCAGTCTTTATTGGCAAGTCTCTTTCTTGTTGAATGGATTTCTATGCGATTCACTCGCCAATATACTCAAAGGGTGGAAGTAGAAAAGATGACGATGAATCTGAATGCAGTCGCAAGACTTCAATCATAGACCGTCTCGTTGATATCCACACTGAAACTATTTCGCAAAATGTGCATGCCCAAATATAGGTGAAAATCGGTAACCGTACAAGAAAAGCGGCCGTTAACGGAACATCTCACTAGACAACTGGTCCTGTGAATCAGGTCTCATTCGCCGTTTTCTCTGTTGTCAAAATGGAAAATGTTCCTTTACACCTGTTTTCCAAAACGTAATAAGATAGCGCGGTCTGATCCGATCAGAACGAAAATAAAGTCATCAACGTAATGCCTCTAAGCCTGGAACAGTTTCCCACAAAAATGAAAAGAAGCATCAGACTGTAAAGGATACAGCCACATACACGTACACACATTTGTGGGAAGAGATGTGCATGTAAATTTGGTACAGATTTATAAATATATACATACTTCTGGTGTGTGTTTCACAACTTCTCGTATCAATATAGCCACATTTTTCTTTACGTATTCATCGATATCTGAAAGATAGGACAAGAATCTGGAATGAGATAGGAATACGTTCCCTAGACATCTTTGGAATGATACTGAAAACAAACCCAAATATCAGGCAATACAGCTGGCAATTTGGTTCAAAAAGGGGTACTTTTCACTCGTCTAAGTCAGGGTGAAAAGAATTCTCGTGATGCCTAGCAATCCTCCGAGTAGATTTGATAACGTCAGTTTCGGAACAGCTTCACTAATCTCTCTCACTCAAATAGTTCCGCAAATCCAATATTCCTCTAAACGCTCTGGGTGATGATGGGATAAGGTTACTTTTGGTACCTGGATTGAACACGACTATATCTAAGCATACAACAATCCAACGTCCATTAATTTAGCAAAGCAAATGACTCACCTAGAAATGGTTTGCAACAGTAGGTATTGGACTTACCTTTCAAGCAAGTGAGAACAGCTGGGAATATCTCAGCTTCCACAACCATCTCAGCCAAGTCTACGGAATGCTTTGCTATTTGGCTTAGAGCAGAGAAGACTTGTCGCTAGAATGAAATGAAAAATTTATATCTAAGAATACATTTATACAGTATAAATGATAATAGTGATAACAATAATATGATCTGCGGTTAAAATCACCAAAGTCTCAAACGATGAAAAAGAAGTTGTTAGGTATCGGATAGCCGCATTCCAAAAGAGGTGGTCTTTTAGCAACGAATCGGCAAGGAAGCATGGGAAATCAAATCTAACAAGAAGAATCTCAATACAACAATTTGGTTCTTGAAAATATACTGCCCTCATTGGCGTCTTAAGAAACATGCTGATTTTTAAAACCACATTCTTATCAATTTCATGTCAGAGATTTGCAGGTGCAAAAGTAATACTTTGTTTTAACTCAGTACATCTGTTATGAATCATTGAAACAAAATTTAAGATGCAGTGCAAATAATCTAGGACAAAAATGCAAGCCAGAAAGCTGCTGCGTTTGGTGCAGAATTATTTCAGTTAAAATCTGGTATTAGAGACAAGGCCTGTAGCAGAAAAAATAGGCTTTTAATGATGCACCAGCAGAAGAGGGGAGTATTCATTTGTTCAAAGTTAACTAAAGACCAGAGACAGGGCTCAGTGATTTTTTGTTCAAAGTACTGGCGATTAATCATTTTCCTGGTTATGTATGACCACCTTGAATGGTGCAGAATGTGAGAGAAATGACTTACCTTGAGTTTGGCATCTGGGTTCAGGATCATCTGTGCAAGGTGGGCAATGGCACCAGCATCAACAACTGTCTGTGCAAGCTTAAAAAATGGAATGGAACAATCTATACTTGGGAGTTTGGAAAATGAATTAATATATGAATCAATGGTGATCCAGCATATAGCAACAAATCAAAGCCATGATCTCATTACTTTGTCAATTATTTAATAATAACACCAGGAAAGATTATACTGAATGTCCATGGCATTTATGGCTGTTTTTGCATTGATTATTATATGCTTACGATTTGCATCAAAATGGAATAGATGCAAATGGTTTCAATCAATCGTAAAAAATGGCATTAAAAATGTTTAAGTCTGACATGACATATAACATGACATAAACAAGATACATAACATAACATGTATAACATAACATATATAATATAACATAACTAAGATGTCAAATAACTATTTATATAATTTCTTAAACTTCTTATTGATGAAAAATATTTAACATATAAATGTAAACCTCTATAACTAGGCAGTTTACAAACGGCTTGCCTGAATAAAAATAGTAACAATAATAATTAGCTTCTTTGCTCAAAATTCATTAGAAATAAATGGAATGGCTCTTGAAATAATAAAGAGGTAATGAGGTGCCCTCTTATTTTGCCACGCTAAAAAGTTCCTGAGTAAAACCAGGGTGGACTTCATTTTCAGATCAAATTTAGGTACTACCATATCATTCAATCAATACCCACCTCTGGTGAATGCTTACAGATGTCACTCAAAGCTGAAGCTGAAACTCTTTTCACAGATATTTCCGGCTCTTGTATGCAGAGAACTAGCAATGGTACTGCTCCTGCATCAACTACAGCCTGTGCAAGTTCTAAATGGAAGCAAAATAAGTTTAGGATGATTCCTCTCTCTATGAAAGAGTAGCACAGACAGATAAATTAGCAAGCAACACGATTCTTGCAGGGAAACTTTATAAGCATTTGAATAAGGATGCTTAATGTGATACGAACAGCACCTTAGTGCTATAAGAACAAATTGTATTCATAGAAGTGAGCTTTGCAAAAAAAAACAGAAAAGCCCATATGTTTTACTGAGAGGCACCCGCTCAAGCTCAATATTCAAATTCAGTTCTTTGGAAGAGGTTATACAGCTGCCCATTTATAGAATGTAAACGGAGGGATTAGATGAAAAAGAAAATCAAGATGCATTTTTCCAAGGTAGAAGTTTTGACATGCAATTCTTCATGTAGACAGCATTCTCTGTATTGCATACATGATTTTGAGCATAGCAGAAGCCAGAGACAGGGCTCTGAGTTTTTTCTAGGGGAAGTGGATTTTATGAGGTGGTTTCCCGTTGCCTTCCTCACCAATGGCGCTTTTATTGTGAGGCATAGAGGAATTGAACTCACAACCCCTGCGTTGTGAGGCTGCATGCTTAACCACTACATACTAGTGTATAGACGAAAAAGACTCACCTGTGTTGTGTTTTGCAACATATCCTAATGCCCATGCAGCTGCCTCCTTCACACCAGGATCAAATTCTTCAAGACATATCACTAATGCATCAAGTGCTCCACAATCAACTACAGACTGAAATGAGGGTGAGACATTAGGTGCAATATCAAGCAATCTCCTGTTTTATTACAGAATCAATTTTAGCATGAGAAAAATGCAAGTGACAGAGATTGCCAGGGTGGTGCTCAAAACCATGACCACTTTTTGTGTATCGCTGCATGGAAAATTAACACACCTTGAAACATTCTCACACTGCATACTGTTCTAAGAAGCAGGAGTTAGATATTCCATACAGTTAGGCAGGTAGCGATTGGGGGTGCGAAGGTGTGACCCCCCAACTTTTGGAGCTAGTTGAAATTCAGGTAAAATAAGTTACTACATCGTAAAATCAGCTGAATCTTAAAGAATTGAACCTTGAAATTAAGGAACATTCAACCTTGTACTCCCAACCAAAAGGTTCTTGTGACGTCCCTGCATACAGTACTGCAAATATTCATTCGATCCAATTAATTATCTACTTATTGCTGGTTAAAATCTTCTCAGAACCTAAGTAATGCAATAATTGTATTTTGCAATTGATCTAGTTAGCCTGGACTTGCTACTTAACATGCTTAAATGTCTTGATCTTGCTACCTTTGTTGGCAAAGAACGACCCAACAGCATCTTAGGCTAGAAGCATTCACTTTGACCAAGGCAGCTATTTGATATTTCTTTATCTTTAGGTTGTCGGTTTTTCAACATTTTCCTTGAAAGCGTTGATGGTTGTGTTGTAAAGATAAGACAGGAAAAATTTCCTATTTCCTAACTAGCATAGCTCCATTAGTTCTCCAAACAAAATCTAAATATATGTGTTAGCTATTGTAAACGCAGAATTATCTAGCCATTTTCTTGCCCTTCTGTTACAAAAAATTAGATAAATGCACTTTAAAACTTCAAAGTTAACGCAGAAAAGCACACATGTATTAATTAGTTAGTTAATTATCATGAAACATTGAGGGAAAAATCTGGATAATTCTCTGCTCTATATTTTCTTCACAATGGACCGTTTTGGTGAGACTGATAGAACATCATTCAATGATTCAATTTTAGCAAAGCTATTTTTCTTCCCAAAACCTCTTTGAGTCCCCTCAAAGGATCTTCAATTTCCAAGTATGACAAAGCTCTTTTTCAAGGGATCTTACTCGGCAACATTACAATAGGATGTCCTTTGGTGCTTACATAATATCATCTTCTTAGATTATTCATTGAAATTCATAACCATCATGAATTTCATAACCAGTCTCTATCAAATAAATTGTTTCTGAAACCATTCTAAAACTCAATTCAATGACAAAACATTTCTTATTGTGTCCTTTAAAACAGGATATGATATAGACATTACCATTGCCAGCTGAGGTGAATGCTTTGCAACAGCTCTCAAAACAAAGGCAGCTGCTTTTTTATAAAATCTCTGCAAAAGTGGATAGGAAAATATTGAAACATGTGGAGCTAAAATATTATTCAATAGACAGTTAAAAAAAGAAAAAAAAATGGCATGTAGCTTCAGTCAGTGTTCTAGCATGCACTTTCAGGGAATAACTACCATGGAAATCAATAAAGCAGGAAACTTCTCATATAAACTACATTTATTCAAAAATATGTTGCAACCAATTTTTAAGCTGCATGGTTTCAAAAGAAAAATGTTCTATCAAAGTCCTACAAGGAAATTAATTCTAGCAAATTATTCACATCTCAAATGCTTCTTGAGTGATAAACAAAATGATTATTCAAATACATCATTGAATACTCCTGATCTGAATAGAAGGGTCATGAATATTTCAATAACTTGAATCTTACTTCCTCATTAAAAGCAACGCAACTTTGATTTGATTTAACATGAAAAAGAATTACACATAGTTTACATTTTGCTCAGCAAGAGAGTAGACCAACTGGGGCAAGATATCTGCTTTCACAACCGCCTCAGCAAGATCATCATTATAATTAGCAAGGCGTCCAAGTGCCAAGGCTGAAGTCTGTTGAATACCAGGAACTACATCTAATAGCAGGGGCCTGAGCAGTGCCATCACACCTATGACAAAATAAAATCACTTTTTTAATGAAATAATCAAGAAAAAAAACTCTTGATAACATTTTTCATGTATTGTCATTTCCTCATAAATTTGGCACTACATATATAAAGTTAAGAAATTGATGAAGCAATGGTTCATTAAGAAATGGAATCCAAATGCACCATATGATATCCGACACCAATATGATATCAAAATATCATCTAAATGAGAACATTTTTTCAATCTACAATGAAATAATTTCTTAAGATTCACCATTCTTGTTTTAAATGCAATTAATAAAAACCTCATAAATTAGTTACTTGTGCTTTATTGGCTTGCAGCAATAAATCTTCAAAGTATATCAAAACTCTGACACCAAGCTATACACGCCTTATGTAGCCACTAGTTTTCACATCAATCAGCTGCTACAGGAGTTATATGGTTTGCAGATTGGATGGAGTTTAAAAATGGCCATGTGGGCACCATAATTTTGGGAAAGCAAAAAGACTGCACTTTTCGTGCTTGATGGATCGTATAAAAAAGTGGAAGTATAATTTGAATGAGAGTGATACATGGTGTTCTTTGACACAGCAAATATTGAAATGGAATGCACAAAAAATTTTCATATGATATATCAATGAGAATCAATGTTAAGGTTGGAAGTTAAAGACTGTACAGATTCAGGGATAAGGTGATCATAAAAATAAATCCTATCCAATTAAGGTGGACTTTTCAAAATACATTTTTTACAGGTCTACACACAAAATAGAAAGGAATAGAAGTCTGCTATATAAGCCCACTGACACCAAGGTGATAAATGGAACCCATGGACAATAGTCAAGTTTAAGTCAATAAAGAAATAATGACAAAGTGCTGTCTTGGTAGGAGACATTTTGGAACTGTGCTCTATTCACGGGCAAAGCCCTTTCAACTTTCCCCATGGTAAGGCCATTTTATGAAAGAAGGGAGAGGATGGAGTTGCGCAAGAGGAGAAGATCAACAAATCAAGAGTGATAGGACTTAAGTCCTCCTTGCATGCTTTTCCCATTCATCAGGAATCCAAAGTGTATTATGTTGGGGAAATGCCATGGCGGCCTATACCAAGCCTAAACAAAGGAAGAAGGAAGACAGCAAAGGGCTAAAAGGAGAGTGAGATCAAATCAAGTTTATCTATCCTAGATTTGAAAGATGGAAAGTTGGAAGATCCAGGAAAGCAAGCAGAAGGCAAGAAGTTCCATAGATTGCATGTTCTGAATCCTACGTAATAGAAGGAGTAAAATGGACCATATAATCTATGCAAGAAATAACGAATTCATGATCTATTAGCAATTAGGCATATTTGATGGCATAGAATTCATTCCTAATGAATAAATGATAATACCTGCATTTTGTAACGTTTCAATATTCTGTGGTCTTGAAGCAAGCTCTGCTACTGTCTGTGCAAATGTTGTCCTTGCTTTTTGATACTGCTCAAAAACTACAACCGAAAATTGCTTTTGAAAATTATGATAGCTGAAAAATCCTACAAATATGACAAAATCTATTTCTTTTATTATCAAATGACAGTCCCTCTCAATTGACGACCTTTTTGGGTAGGCCATGCGAATAAATTCATTATTTAGATAAATCAGAGATAAAATATACTGTTTATCAATTATGTATAATGATGAATATAATATGAAGCACAAAGCAACGTAAAAAGATCTGTAGTGTCACAACCTTAGATATTAAGGAATGTTTTGACAAGTCATCCAAACTTGGATTGACGTCTACGATCTATCCTATCAAGCCTAAAAAAAAAAAGATAAACCGGGCACCGACAGAAATGAGCACTGCAAATTTTTACTTAAAATTAAAACTTCATTGGTAAGGCTACCTTGGAGTACTTGTCTCGTGCTCATTTTCGTGGATTGAAAGCACGCGGAATCTTCAACTCTTCTATGGCTGACCTTTCTCGATAAATGAAACAGCGATCAAAACTGAATATAAAGTTGCCAAGCAACTTCATAGCAACCGTAATCAAGTATAAGGAGGCTGGGCCTCGGTACCGCGTAGACAAACAATATGTACAACTTACATTTCAAGGTCGCCCTTCCAATACGAATGCTTCAAATCTAATCTGGGATGGGATTTTGCCAATTTTCTCAGAATTGTTCTGGATTTAAGTGTCATATTGGGTTCTCAAGTCCCCTGGAGCCAGGTAGGCTTGCTCAATTTTACAGGCATGGCAAAACAGCTCCCCCCCCTTCGAATACGACAAGTGAAAGGTTTAGCATTTTTGTGCCTTCAGCAAAATAAACTATTTTGTAAGTACCAACACACC
The DNA here is from genome assembly GCA_964026355.1 of Pseudorhiza aurosa. Lineage (NCBI taxonomy): Eukaryota > Metazoa > Cnidaria > Scyphozoa > Rhizostomeae > Lychnorhizidae > Pseudorhiza > Pseudorhiza aurosa. The sequence continues at coordinate 4,121,945 of OZ032115.1, forward strand.
TCAGCCAAAACTTTCAAGCTTTAGGGTACCGAAGCCAATTTGAGCGAGAATTAGCGGTCTCCGTTTGCTTTGAGTCAGACCTGTACGTAACTGATTATTTTGGCAACTGATGGGATGTTTCTTGGCTACTTCTTCGAGCTATTTGACCTATTTGAGCTGCTTATGAGGTTTCCTCGATAGAATTCCAAGGCTAAACTGGGACCTAATACTAAGATCAAGCCGTATTGCAATAGCAAAAGTTGCATAAGTCAGAAGGAGCACCAGAGGGGCATCTCAATCAAGAAAAAATTGCATTGCTGTCCACAATCACCTATGGCTGCTAATCGTGGCGACTGAATGAAGAAAAGTTGCAAAATTGTTCCCGGAGACTTGCAAATAATACAAAAAGTACACAACGCGAAAGAAACTTGAAGGATGAAATGGCTGGCGAAGGGAAAAGCCACGAATGTCAGATGTCAGCTGTCAAATGTCAGAAAGAGGAAATGACGATGGTTGGTGAATGTCACTCACATTGCAGACCAACCAAGCTTAGCCATGTCAGTTGGAATAAGAAGCTAAGAACGACTACCGTATGAACTGGGCGGCTAGCAACAAGGAAACTTTCCTTCAAATGGTGCTACGAAAATGCAGCTGAAAGAAAGCAGTTTATCTTCGAAAGCAGAATGGTTCACGTTTCTTACTTGAAAAATGTCGGGGAGCACCTTGTTAGAGAGACGTCATCTTGCGTCACGGCATTGTGAGGTAGGCAAGCCAATTCCTGTTCTCGCCGTACTTTGTCCCACCTTTGCGCGGGGTTTCTATTTGCCGAAAGATGGCAGAGAGGGCGCATCAAATCAGGACCATCCGCGCAGTAGACACATCCTCTGACTACGACGCCGAATTCCCCTCCACGGTTTAGAAACAATAGTGTAAGAAGACTATGCCTTTGAGTGTTTTCGGGTGCCTTGGATTGGCAACTGCAGTTTAATGAAGAATAGGAATAAAGAATTTCAGAATTCCCATGAAACAGCATAGTTCAGATATCTATTTACACATCTAATCCAAGTAAATTTAGAAATACTTAGATGTAATCAGTGATAATTGCAACTTGAATTCATGCATTCTTAAAAGTAAATTAATCATCCAAGCAACTCATTAACAATTACAGCTCGTTAGGTGAGAAAATTTTGTTAAGAGAGGGTCTGCTCTAGAAAATTCCTCTAGTGACGCAAATTTCCAGCATCAGCATGCTTATCGCAGACAAAATTACGAGGTTAGGGTAGGTTATGGATGTACCCTTGAGTGGTTTCAATCATACCTGTCTGAGAGAAAGCAATGTTTCTGTTAGTAGAAGCAATCCTAACCTTATTTCAAACACACATGGTGTACTACAAGGCACAATAATGGGTCTGATGCTTTTTCTTACTTAGATCAATAATCCACGAAATTCTTGAAACAGACCAGATTTTCATTTTTGCTGGTGGCACATTTACTCCGAATCCAGAAACTTATTTGCATTGGCTTAAATTGTAAACAATGAGCTGAGATTATCAAAGAAATGGCTTGATAAATTATGATTAAACATTGACAAGACTAGCTACATTGTCTTTCATTCTTCATCTACAGCTGATGCCGTTATTGCAATGGATAAAAATGCATTATAAGCGTTATGTTTGTTGAGTACTCAGGTCTCCTCCTAGGTGAATATTTGAAATACTATTTCAGCTAACTTTACAAAACATTAGCCAGAGCAGGAAACACCTCAAAATCTAAAAAATTTGTTCCGCTAGAACAGTGCTACTTTATTTCTGTCTTCCATGACATGTTCTTATTGTCTGGGGTGCAAAACATGCGCCATACATGGAACCAGCATTTAAACTACAGAAGAAAGCAGTCAGGGTTATCTCTCGCCACCCTCGCTTTTCACCCTCTCTTTTTATATTCAAAGTTCTTAAACTTTATCAACCCCCTAGAAGATTTTCAGCTCTGACTCTGCAACTTTTCAAGTCTGCACGGAAAAATTTCACCTAGTCGCTGCTTTTTACCTTTATCCAAATCCCCTGTTCATCGATATTTCATGTGACATACAATCCACTCACGTTGCCTTATGCTTGTAGCAAAAAACCGTCTTCAACGTGGTCTTATTACAATACGACGTGTTGGTGCTGAACCTTGGAACGCTTGACCTGCAGTACTACATCTTACGCATAGTTTAAAACACAAACGACAATAGATTTATTGAAAAAGGTTAATTTGTTGTATTTGCTACACTGAATTATTCGACAACTACCATGCGAGCATGCTTTGGGCTTATGCGCTGTAATGGGTGGGTGGTATTCAGCTGGGTTTGCTACAGTTTGCGTTTGGTCCTTTGCTGCCCTAGGTGGGTCGGTTGCTGCTTTTGGAGAGGGATGACGGTCTGCCTGTTCGACATGGTGGCCCATCCGTGTGGTTGCTGGCCCGCCCGCTGTGGAACTGCCCACACATTCTGGCACATATGCTCCCAAAGCATGCTGTAACATAATCCCACCCAATTTTACGCAATTAAATTCATCCTAAGTCCATTGATACCATTTGATGATAGAGGGAGAAGCTCTCTCTTTTGATTTGTTTATCTACTGAGAAAGCTCGTGCTTTCGATGATCTCCTGTATGAAAGATATTTGTGTCTTCGTTTGGTATTTGCATAATGGATTGACTTTTCGCAATAATTTTTCCTAATTTTGCAACATTGCCTTGTACCCTTGTAGCGTAGTTGTTACTATATAAAATCATCTTGACAAAATTTGAATTCAAAACACGAAACTGAATCTGAAAGGCAGTTACACCTTGAATTATTCAAAATTGCCTTTCAATTAGATAATAATCATGCAGTCGCTTCTGCAGATTGTCAAAATATAGAGAAAATCATTAATTACACAAGCTCAAATAGAATTTCAAGCCATTACATCATTACTGTAGAAAACTCAAGTCTAATATCTAATATACCTCTTCTTGCAGAATATTTGGTAACCATAAACAATAAACAAAAATTGTGAAAAAGTGCTACCTTTTTAGCAGATGAATTTTGGGAGAATATTCCCTAGAGCCTTTGGTGCAGTACGCTACTGATTGGTTATAACAAAACTTCTGCTTCGCCTATCTTGTGATTGAAATTGCATCTGCTACTAACAAAAATCATCACAAAGAAGCCAAATGCCTTTTCAAAATAAGCAGGAAAGGCTGGAAAATTTGAGTAAAAAGTCAAGAAAAGCACTCCTATACACTCAAAATATAATCATTCTACATTAAAAGACGCACTGCATTCCCTTATTACGGAGAGAAATATTTCCATGAGAAGAATGAGCTCCAGGTTTCTCTTTCCCCCTTTCATTTGACCGATCAAGCAACCGAACGTAGATTTTAGGACACTGAGCTCTTCTTTCCAAATCTACGTACGTACCAATGAGCCATCCTTACACTTAATTTCATCTGGTTTCTGGCTTCTTTTGATTCTGCTTGAAGCTTGCATTTCATCTGACACGTTAAATAAAGTCATGTGAAGCGTAGCACTGATGGAATGGAATGAGGCGTGATAAATGAAGAGGGGCACAAACGAGGCCGTTTCAAGAAAATGAAAGCCATTCTCACGTAGGAACGAAGCAGTTTGAGCAATGGTACTACCGAAACAGCAGCAGCTGGCCAAAGTAAAACAAGAGACAGCGATGTTCGAAATGCTATCAGATTAGGTATTGGTCTGCCTTTTCCTATCCTGTAATGCTTCAGCATTCAGTTTTCAATGGAAAAGGCCTGTGATTGATCTAGGAGTTGCACTTTGCATCAAATCAAAGATCCTGGTAAAAGCTCACTGACATAGCAGCAAGCTCTTACAACCGGGTGCGAAAATGACCGAAGATGTGAACGCGGCGGAACTAAATCGTGATATTTCGACCAGTGGTAAGCAACCTTAAAAATGAAGTCGGATTATCAACCCGTATGAAATTAACGAACTAAGTGATCTAGCTCTAGCACTAAATAGATAAGTTACTCGAGAAAATATGCAATACTCTATAAAATTTTGCGAACTGACTTACACTTGATCATCATGAGAATATGAAGAACTGCATTCCGTAAATGATCACCTTATCAGGCAGTTGCAAACAGCTCTGCATACTCTAACAATAAGAAGTTAACGATTTGATTTTGATACACTGTATTCAGAGCGATGTTTAAATGGTCCTCTTCGTCTTCTGGCCGCAACAGCGTCGGTCCAAATACGATACTGCAATTGTGCTGCGCCATTTTATTTTCCGAGCAAAATTCCACTACCCTGGAGATGAAAACCGTCAATACTCGTTTGTTCCTTTGAGAAAGTTCGAAATTAAGTTGGCAAGTTTATGATGCATTTCCATATCAAAAAAAGTGGCGCCTTGGAAAAAATTCTAAGGCAGGCAGGAAGCAGCTCGTCCATCAACTGCCGTCGAATGCAGAACAACCTCAAACACCCCACACAAAAAGAGACGGGAGTCGCTCATGAAAATCGTGCAAATGTTGGGCGAAATCTTCTTTGGTTTTTGAACAAGAAATCTTCAAGGAAGTGTTAAATCCTTCCTGCTCTATAACAATCTCATACAGCATCCGAAGACAGATTTGTTTCTTGCAGCAATCTGCAATCTGCTAGGTACTCAGCTAGACAAATATAGTCACGTCCTTCGTCAACAGTTGTCCGAAAATGTCGCAAAAGCATTGGCGAAGGTTAAATAAAAGTATCAATTATAAGATCCTAGATTATTTTATGACTTCCACGGGAAGACACTTTAATTCATCGAGGATTCACTAAAATATTGGGAACTGATGATTTTAATTCTGTCAAATAGGCTTGTTTTCTCAATTTGCTTGTTTCCTAATATCATTTCATATGCCTGATGTCTACTTTTAAGTGTCTGCTAACAGAATTTCTGTTGCGTTTTGCCCATTTTTCGTTCTCTGCCGTCACTTGTCTGTTAAAAGAAAATTCTCTAAAGCTGGCTATCAATTACTAGGTATGCCATTTGGCGAAACTGAAATGCCATACAAGTTCACAGCCGACGACTGAAAGAACATCCACCGAATGTAATTGCGTCATACTCACTTCAATAAATGCTGCAGTAGCACCTTAAGCGTATCATGGTTATACTTTGGCATAGTTTCGATCAAAGATTTGAATTTCCTTTTTCGCTCGTGATTCGATGGAATTTCTAAAACAAAAAGAACAAACGTCCTGATAAGACAAAATGTTTCATTTCTCTATCCATTACGTGGATACATTGGCAAAGTGCTTATAGACATGATCATTGTTGCTGGATCATTAAATGATACTGCGATGTACGTAGTGGCTAGCGCACTTCCGTTTGCTACCAAATTCGACGCACACTTGGGGAGGCCATTGGGTGTCCTGGGGTTAAATTGAGGGTGTGGTGCAGCTAGGAAAGCAATTAGGCACCCGATGAACGAAGGACGATAAGCTCCACGTGTCATCCGCCTTGAATGATTATTGTGCTGAGCGAGAGATATGTACTAAAAAGACAAGAAGGAAAATACCCACTTATAGCTTCTACAAAACTGTCGAAAGATGGTGCTGGAATCAGTGGTTCGGGCAGCTCTCGAAAGTACCACTTCAGAGCACCTGCAATGACGTGTATATCAGCCCATTGTTTGTCATCGAAATCTATTCGCTCGCCTGCAGGTAGAGAAAATTTAGTTGAGAATCTCATGCATAGTATTGATATTTGCACGTAAAGGGCGTTTCCGACTCATTTAATGCGAAAAGCCAACTGCTCTAGGAAACCAAAAGTGATCCAATGCTGTACTGAAGAGACTAGACAGTATGCCCTAATACGAATAAACATGGTATAAGGTCTAATAAGAACCAACAAGTATACGATGGCCACAGAATAAGTGTCTAATCGAATAGATGGCAATACGACATACTCAATTCCGACGGACTACGTCATTGAGGCACGCTAGAGCATACAGACGTATGCAAATAGCCATCGGTCCACGAACAAAAGACATTTGATGTTCAGGTAGATGCTACTGAGTCAATACGCAAATTCCATGCCAAAACAAGGAAAGAACTACGTGAAAAATGCCAGAAAATACCTTGATCAGTGCTAATGCGCAGCTTATGCATGAGCGATGCATTGCCACACTCTCTGTATATGCCTCTGACATGCAGCCCTGTTAGAAGAAAGCGAGAAGATGAATGAGGCAGGTCTCGTGCAAATAATTCTTATGAACGGTTCACAATGTCTCAAAGCACACTTTCAGTAAGAAGTATAATTACGGGCTGTTGGCAACGAAACCGCCTCCATCAAAACCACCAGATCATCTCTCGCGGAACGCTTCTATGGAGGCTGTTACGAACCACGTCACGCACGACATCCAATTTTCGGCATTGGTTCTAACTATTAGAGTATTTCGGCGAATCAGTTGCAATAGACGAAAGGCAAATTGCAGCAATACAACATATGTCAACAATAAAAATGACGTCACCTCGTCTTTCAACTGCCTCGATGCATTTTATAACAAATTTAGGAACAGTAACATTTTCTCGTTTGCATAAAATGTCAAGATGACACCCAAATATTTCCTCTGAAAGCAACGGACAAAACATCAGTTAAAGATATGAAAAACAGCTGAGAGTTTCAAGGTCATAGAGAAATCAAAATTGCACATGATTGTTACATGAAAACGAGAAAATCGTTCTGCGTGCAAGCATTTTAAATGATGCTGCAGTTGGCTGTGAATCTTCCAAGAGAGCTATCAGCTACTCGTATCAACGACGGCGTTAAAAGGCTCATATTGTCAACGAGAGCACACATCAAAGTTTATGATGGTGGCATAACAAAGTCACATTTGTAGATTATTGTTCAAAAGCAGGTTATAACTTATTGTCGTAATAGATAGACGAAAATTGTGCTTCGTTCATTCGATTAAAACTGTGTGTACACTGGTTGGTTGGCTGACTGGCTGAGGTCAAATCGACGACAAAATGAGATTCGTAGATTTAACTAGCGAAATAAAAAGAGGAGACTCACGCTTTATAATTCCCTTTTTCTCTAATTCGTAATATGTTGGTCGCTTTGGGAGAAACTTTTTCAGCTTGTCTTTTATCTTTGTTTTGTTAGTGTCCTCTTCATTTACATTGCTATCTAAAATAAAAATAGAAAAAAATGCGTGCGGAAGCAAAATTTAAGCGATTTTAACTCTGTCATCAGTATTACAGAGGACACGTGTTAATACAACTTTTCGTAACCTGACATATGTATATCCATTGAAAACATTAATAATACATACATAAATACATGCATACATACATACATACATACATACACACATACATACTTTCATACATGCATACATACATACTTTCATACACGTGCTAAATACCATTGTACCACCACCATAAATCTACAGTCTATGTCGTCTAGAGATTCTTTCCAAGATTCGCAACTGAGACGCGGCTATTTACATTTCAAACCCATGAATCTCATTCATGAAAAAGTTACAGCGGATCTTCGTTTGAGTATTTGAATAAAAATCGAATAAGATTTAATCATACCTCTTTTTGATAACTTCCTACTCCCAATACCTCTAAACGACTTTTCACTTTTCTCTGATTTATCTTTACGTGACACGCCTGGGCTTAGGGGACCTCCATTAGATCTTGGCGTAACGGTTAAGGTGTGACTCGAGGCAGCTGCAACCTCTGGCAAAGCGACCGTGGGAGGCAACGGATCCATTTCATCCTGATAAAATCAAAAGAAAGACGTCGCCGGGTGCTTAATCATGCATGTTTGATAGCAAGAGAGTGGAGGCTAATGAAAATGCAGATATCTTAACAGATGGCGATGAGTTTATTCATGATTGTGTTGACAGAAATTCAAAGATGGAAATCGATCTCGTCTGGACATGAGAAAGAGAATACTCACAAGCTCATTGAGCGTCAACTGGATAGATGTGATCCAGTAACCCATGATACTGGGGGTTTCAGCCATCAACATCATCACATTTAACCTATTGAATGTGGTTATCTAAAACAAGAGAACGGTGCTATACATTCTCCAGTTGCACGTGCACAAGTGAGGGTGAAATGATTCCCGCGGGTTTGAAACTTGAATGAACCAAATCTCCCTTGTTTTACATGGCTAAGTAGTCCAATTAATAGTTTTGCCCTGTTTCAGCGTGGCAGAATAATTCTTGCACCAAGGTTTTCTAATCAAGCGGAGCTTGGCAACACACTGCTACTCTCTTACACTTTCAAACACATTTTCTCACACTTTTCACTAACAACTCCCCGCGACTTTGCCTCTTATTCAATCAATATCATGTTACAGATAAAATCAATTATAATAAGAGAAAGCAATAGTAATGCCAGTTGTAGCTGGGGCATTAGTTATGATAAAGAAGAAAACTGAAGACCATATCAAGCGAATTCAAGGGAGCCCTTGTCTGGCAAGAATTGCAAAAGATAGTGCGATAAAGAATGGGACGCCTCATTTACTGCGACGTGTACTATCCATGTGAACAACTATACTGTTCTTACACAATCAGAAGATTAACACTATCTTAGTGCTACAGTCATAAAATGCATGAAACTTCACCTCCCCTTTTTATTCAATCGAATCTTTATACTGGATGAAACACTTCAGCTTTTTAGATTAGCTGCTATCAATGTGTGTCCAGTGCTTTTGCCCTCAGAGTCACTTCTGATTACTCATTTACCGACCTCGGAAGGATGGACAGCTGAGTTGACTGTTGGCTTGTGGTTAGTGGTTCCAACGACGGGATTCGAACCCACGCGAGTAGACCTCGCATGATTCGAAACACTGCGGCTTAACCACTCGGCCACACCACCATGTGGCTATTGGAAATAACTCGGCAAGGGATTGTATTTAATAGAAAATTAGCAACATAAACATAAAATAACAGTAATGATAATAACATTTTATAATGAGCATATCCACTGAAGGTGTGGTTCCTCAATTCTTAAAGAAACAAAAACGAAATTTAAATGTGCACCTATATAACAATATTGAGTTTCTTCAGCTTTCCTAAAGGTATTTCAAATCCTCTGTGTAACTAAGCATACAAATAAACTGGATGAAATTCTATCTCATAGCTAATTCCTATCAACGCATTTATCTTCATTCAGCGTGAGAAACATTGCACGGAATCAAGAGGCTTGTTCACACTGAAAGGAAGGGCAAGGAAATTGTTCAAAACGTATACCTTGTTTTGAAACAGAGGCAAAAGCAGCACTATGCCATGAAAAATTGGTCACTACTTCACGAATAATGACTCGGTCGACCTTTAGATTATCAAAAATATCTTACTTGAAAAACATTCTTCTTTCCTTTGGTCTTATCGCCACTCGGAGCATCCAACGTCGCACCTCGTAGGTCAATACTAGACTCTGGCCTTCCATCTGGAAATTCTGGTTTCTTAATTGAAAAAGAATACAGCACATCAAACGAAGTGGCTGGAAACCACTGCTTTGCAATCGTGCAGGAAATTATCAAACAGTAGCAAATTTCTCAAACTGCAGGGTGCGAAGCAGTAAAATAGAAATGGGCAAGGCTGCCAAAATAACTCAAATTATGCTTGCAGAGACAATCATCTCGAAAATACAGAGCAGGACAGAGTGCTAGCATTTTCATACAAATCGAAACAAATGCGTGTCTCTTCATGCTTCCTACTTGTCGAGTCATCAGTAATTATATGATAATCATAATCTTTGTTTACAGTTGGCTGTTTTTTCCAGATGCAGCTCATTCAAGCCAAGTGGCACTTAAATAGATGATGCTATAGCAAAATTACACACTACGAAAAATCGAATTCGCCTACACAAAACCTACATAATCTACAGTTACAACCAAAATCAAAGTTTTTAATAAATCCTTTTAAGTTACTAAATGTTCGGGACTCTTTCATGGAAGATGACATTGCATTCTAGATCCAAGGAAACGTGAACTTTCAGCAACTGATGCATGGCGGGGGTGAGAGCTTGAGTGAGGCTGGCGGGTTCGTGTGACGACGAGAGGAACTGGTCATTATAAATTACAGCGCGGTTGCTACGGAATGCTGTCGAACTATCGTACCAATCGTGTGAAACGGCTTTGCTTCACGGTTGGGGAAAGCAAGAATGACGTCAGTGAACTCTTGATTGATCAAAATACGATATCGTGCATGGCAATACAAATTTTCAACTTTACCAATGAGTTTACCAGCATTTTCTTTACGCAGTTGTTGGTACAGTTATTTGCTAAAAAACTTCGAGGAAAGAGTGTAAGGACACTTACCGGAATCGACGACTTCTTATCTTTGTAAAACACCATTACATTATCGTATTTACAGACATAGACCTGCTCCCAATGAAATTTTCTAGAATGAGCAGATTAACTGGTCAGGAAAGAAAGAGCATTGCTATAAAAGTGACAACCCATCATAGACAAAAAAGGGTTAAGTACAGTACCTATTTGACAATTTTTTAAAATTTGGCGCAGCTTTTCATTCACCTGCGGATTAACGAACTATTCGCTGTGCTAAATACCACGTACAAACTCGGACTGTTAGAGGCGAACCCGAAAGGCGCTTTGCTAGCTAGCTGTCTTCGCGTAACTGCACTTAAACATTTGCATCAATCATCAGTATCATTATGTGAAGAAGTTCATTTCCTGATTTGATTGATTTGATAGATTCGATTTTGATTTAAAATTCTCCAGGTACGGCAGCCATGTCAATCAAAGGATTGCTTTACAGTGTACCGTGCAAAAATATTGTCAAAAGGGGTTGGAGCAAGGGGTTTTAGAGCCGGATGCCCTTCCTGACGCTATTTTTAAATAAGTAATTCGAACAGAATATAATACAAACTTAAACGATCTACTAAATCTAATTTCCAGTGTAAGATTAAACAAATGAAAGGCTAAAAGTTATACAAAATAGAATTTAACTTAAAATGGTGCTTAAATAACATGCAGGATTTAAACGAAGGCCAAAAGACACCTCCTTAAATGTTTTAACAGTGATAAAAATGAAGGCTATGAACTCTGAATGGGAAAGAATAAGGGGGAGAGCAATGGGGGGAAAGGCAAGACGGGAGGAAGAGAAAAATGAAGGATATGAGTAGATTGGGAAAGGGAGGAAAAAGGATGAAAAGGAGAGCACGGTAAGATTATTGCCGGGTGCAGAGCACCGTCTTAGAGTCTTCACCTGGAATATTTCCTATTCCGTTACAAAACTGATAGCGATATTACGATGGCCCCTTCAAAAATTTTAATACTGTGAGTAAAACTTAAGAAATTCAAGATGAAAGACGTACTTTGTTTTTCCACCTTCGACCAACTTTTTTCGACCTAAATATCCCTCAGTATTTGGTAATTTATTAACCTACGAAAAAACATGGAAAAACTGTAGAAAACTGCATTGATTCATTAGTTAGTAGCATGATAATACCACGATGATAAATTTCAAACGTTCAGAACAAGCTGTCTGTCACGAAATTTCAGACTAAATTATAGTGTTTATTAGGGAATAGGCCTTTCCAGGATTTCTGTCACATGACTATCGAAGTTGATGCAAGTTGACCAATTAACTCTCTACTACTTCATTTTAAATAGAGAAATTCGAAGAGGTGTACTTAGTCAATTACAATTTCAAAAGATGAAAAACCTGCATAGTATACTCGATTGCGAGCTTAGCAGAAACCAGTGACAGGACTCCAAGAGCTATTTTTAGGAGGTTGATTTCATAGGGTGAATCCCGTTTCAATCCTCGCTAATAGTGACTTTATTTCTAAGTGATAATAAAGATAACAAAAATTAATAATAAAAATATGATGATAACTAGCTCATCATCACTACACGACAGCACCACTTAAACAACAGATACATTGACATAAACTGGGGGGCAAAGAGCGCTTTGACTTGTAGTGGACCTTACGTGGGATTAAGCAAAAACAAGCCATCCATTGATATCGATTCCAGATAGCTACGTGTATACGACATTGCAATCAATACTGACGCTTAGCACCAGCAAAGGAACTCACTTTGTTGTACGCAGCGGGAACTTGTATGCTTGGTATATTTGGATCGTTCCCATCCTGGAGCAGCGATGCAGACTGAGACCGCCGGTGCATCTAGAGTTAAAGCACAGAGATCAACTTGAATATAGATTGATGATTGTCTACAGGGCCTATACAGAATGGATCAGTAAGGATACATATTCTATCAAAAATGACATGAAGAAAAAAATATGATTTTGCGAGAGGTTGGTAGCGTTGTATAGCAAATTCACGTTTGGATCAGTTACGTGAATTTACTACACGTCGCTACCAATGAAAGTAGTGCACAGTATTGCAAAAGCAAAGTTATGTTCAGTTGAGCTCAAATGTGCAACGTATCGCGAAGTTAGAAAAGAAAGCTTCGACAATGTGACGCAGAAAAAATAAAAGTGAACTTAAGCAAAAATATAAAAAGCAAAAATGGAGAAAACTAGTGTTCGGCAAGACGTTATAGTGCACGATGAGATTACACTAGAAGAAAACGATGAGAGACTAAAAATAATTTTGAATTAGCGAAAGAATACGACTGGTTCTATGAGCCTGTCTTTAAATAACAGTAATCTTATCTGCTAGACAGTGGCGCAGCATAATTTTCTGAAAGGGTATTCCTTCTACGTCAGAAACCATGATTGGAGGTGGGGGGTACTTGTGTAACGTCAAGGTGAAATTCAACTAACTTAAAGGCTTAAATGACGGGTAAAGCTTCATACAAATTTTCTAATTCCAGGTTGGAAAATCTGCATTTTGGGGCGTACCATTCAAATGCTTTGACTATCAGCTGGAAGAACGTATCAATTCTTTTCCACGGCTCCATCAATACACCAATCCACTGTTTAGTTCCTATCATCAAATAAACATACTTTGTTCTCTTGGTTCAGCAAGGGCTCAAACAACTGATATTCTCCTTTACTCTCTGACCACAAGACTGTCTTTATCTCTTATTCGCTTCATTCGGCTACGATCTCTAGTAGCCTAGTTTCTCGTCTTGGTTAATCTAGAGGCATTCTTAATTCCCTGTATTTTATCTATTTTTGGTACAGTTCATCCCATGCGATAGCCCTCGCTTTTGCCACCACTCTCCTAGCATCTCTCTTCGCTGTAGGATATAGAAGTCAATCTTCTCGTATTCCAGTTAAGTTCTACAATTCTCATGGCCTCTCTCTTCGCTATAGGGTGCAGCATTCGATCTCTTCTATTCAAGATAAGTTCCAGCTCCTCGCTGCTCATTTCTAAGCCTTCCCGTAGATTTACTATCTTCACACCACCATCAGATTTCTCTATCATTCAACCCTCTGCTACCTATTGCGTCTCCACAGTCTTCTTCCTTTGCCGTTCCATTCATTTCTCAACAAATGCCACCATAACCGAATATAATCAACTTCACGTAAAGGCCGCACTACCTCACGGACAACATCCAAAGTCTTCCTATTGCTCTCTCCTTCAGCTTCTACAATGTAATATTTGGGTCAGTTTGGGGCTTCCTCCGTCCGAAGCATTTCATCTGAGGAACTATTCTGTAATGCTAAATTATTTCGCTGCCTACCGATTCCAATTACATGTCACAGTAAAAACCGCTTGATCCAACGAAGATAGTGAGAACAATATGTTAACGAAGGCTTCGGAGTAGGCAGCACACACAGTAAACACAGCTTTGGGCACAGCATCTGCATACGTTGGGCAACGTTAGGAAAGTCCACTAGGACTTACTAAAAACTTATAAAAACATGCATATAGAAAGGTTTGCCAAACAAAGCGCAAAACTCTACGGAAATTTTCACGGTCATTTTTGCATTGTAAAGGGTTTTTGGTAATTGCTAGTTCTTACAAGGAATATATTCGCGAACAAAGTAGTTCCTTGCAATCATTTCGTGAGGTTGAGTCATATCTTTCTCGTTCTTGGAAAAATCCTGTTCAAATCGTTTCGAGGCTCCGTTGATAAAGTTGGGTGACGTCAAAACCTCAAAGCGAGGTTTATCTGAACGAATTAGAAAGCTGGACAATGCTTGATTTTCTGTGTAGCCGACTGCTGTTTTAGGCCGCGTTTACACTGTACCAGATCAATTTTTGATCCGATACAAAAGTGCTACGGATCAGCCATGCGTTTACACTAGATAAAGTGATCCGGTACAACTTTGTACCTGCTATCAGGTACAGTTTTGTACCTGCTAGGAAAGAGGAACATTTTGTACCTGCACTGCTCCGAAACTGTTCCGGTACAGTGTAAATGCGAGGGAAAAGGAACACTTTTGTATCGGATCAAAAGTGATCTGGTGCAGTGTAAACGCAGCCTTAGCTATGTCGTGAGGGTTTGCTCCATACAATTAAAGCATTCTGATAGACGGAAATACCTCCTAGGAAATTCATTGAGTCTCGAGGTAAATTTTTTGTCAGCACGAGAAGATCGATTTACAACAACAACTCCCAGTGTTGCATCAACTTGTTTCAGTCCTATATCCATAGAACTACGCAATTTTTCGCAATAACGAAATATCGAAATGATGCAAAGGGCAATAAAATGACTTCGTAATAGTCATTAACCTAGTTTAATCTTGTTCTTTGGAAACTCCTCGGTATCCAATAACGGCATACCTACAGAATTTGGTAAACTTTGAATTACCCTGATGCTACGCCACTGCTGCTAGCATTACGAAATGAGCTGGAAAGTCACCTTTGATTTGCCTTTCGGGATCTCGATCTTTGTGTCCTCTTGCGAATTCGTTCCATTGCCTTCAAATCCGAATAGCACTGATTTGGTTTTTGAATTCCGCGGGAAAGTGCTCGACATTCTACTGTTGGTTTTGTCATCAGACAAATCATCCAATGACCTTCTTCGTGCACCACGCGTTCTCACTTCAATCTGGAAAGTGAGCTACGTATATTGTTTTGCTTACTACCATCAGAAATGCCTTTGCCCACTTTCGGCACAGAACTGGACTTTTATGAAAGCAGTGGAAAGGTACAAAGCGTTAAATGTCGCAGATAAATTACCTACAGTTTCTGAAACATTTTGCAATGTTAATTGGAAACCTAACCTGTGGCCTATTTGCAGATTGCTCACTCTGTATGCAGTAGATCAGGGTTCGACACCTTATCCGGGTCGACCTCAGTCGGGTCACATGCAAGAATTTAAAATGACACACGCTGTATTACTCCGCATTTTGGGAAACAGCATGGTAGTTATACAAACAGGGCTATCAAATGGTCCGCCCCCCCCACCCCCCGTCTGTAACATTCACACTATGCTTGTATAGCTGTTAAGCCCTTCGGCTAAAAAACGGAGATGGGCGCCACCTTATTCACCAAAATGGCGAGGGAAAGAGCTTCGGATTTGATCGAATCGCAAATGATTTTGTAAAAGCTGCTTACCGCAGGTAGCTCCCAAGCAGTGACATCATCACCAATTTTATAATAGTATGTACTTCCATTTTCAGCAGTGCACGCTTTCCACTGAAAAATATTAAAATACAAGGTCACCGTAAAGACTGAGTAAAGATCTTGTACCAAATTATGAACAGATAGCTACGGCTGAAGGACCACCCTCCTCAAGCATTTCTAATACAATATTTAATACAATATAATACAATATAATACAATAAAATATAATATAATATAATATAATATAAGAAAATATAATATAAGATAATATAATATGATATATATGATATAATATAATATGATATAATATAATATAATATAAGATAATATAATATGATATATATGATATAATATAATATGATATAATATAATATAATATAATATAATATAATATAACATAATATAATATATAAAGATAATATCTCAATTTAATGAGATCAATGCCTCCTGATTTATAATAACGTTAACCTGATAAACTATATATATCTAAAAATTGCTATTGTCACTGCAACAACTGCCTGATCGAGGAATTGCTTCCACAAATTTTGCCAACGTCGAAAAACAAACTGAATTCTTTTAGTTCATTGAAATCCCGGAAAACAATGGGAAGGTGTGTACTGTTTTGCAAATATGTCTATTGGAAGCCTCCAATGGCGTTCTTGACGTAGAATTTGTCCTGGTTACAAGGTCTCCCTCACACATTGAAACAAGGATTACGAGGGAATCGAGCAATATGTTCTGTGGGCTCGGCTTTATGGTACTTGTGCAATGACACTCGTCGTAATGCATTGGCAAAGTTCAAATTGTTCGAGTTGTGCATGCAAGCTAATAGAGCTTGAAATTCAGACGACAGAGGCGGCAAAACCTGCGGCATGACAAAACGTTTGAATAGGACCAAACCAACCTTCTCGTCATTAACACTGTTTACATAAATATCTTCGTTTGAATCATCCTTCTGAATAATCCAGCCGGAGGGCAAGTCCTAAAAGATTCAGATACCAAAATGATATTCAACGGAAAACGTCGGTAGACCCCGGAAAAAAAGAAACTTTAAAGATCTGCCTGGGCTCAGATGAAGAAACGGACAAAAAATTTTCAGAATAGAAGAAGCGGCATATATCAAGCACCGGGAAGAGTGACGATGAGAGGAAACTTTAGTCGAAACGTAAAAATCATGTATCGACATTGCAGTGGGCTAACGATTGATGATTAGAGAGGTCAGCGGCCAACAACTAGACTTCCTGTTAATTACAAAACACATCTTAGAGTTCTTCATGACAAGTAACAAGGAACTTGGGGTCTCATTTCTCATTTCGGTAAAAAAAGGTACGAAACTGAAGGCTCAACTCAGACATGTGGTTCCATATAAAAAGGTGCAGTCAGTAAGGCTAGCTTTCCCTTCACTGTGCTTTATTATAATCTTCAGACTCTTTTGCAAGGGAACTTCTGTGCGATGAAGTCACCATTGATTCTGCTGATCTTTGGCAGGTAGCGAAGTAAAGGGAACGGCATGATGGCTCATCTCAACACGGAAGCAAATATTTGCATCCACTGACTGTTTGATCAAGTCTAGGCCAAGAAAGCAGCCCTACTATCCCAGCTAAAAACTGAGGCCGACCTACGCCTGCTGACTAAAGTGGCAGATGACAGACAACGCTGGTCTGATTTGTTGGAAAAGTTGCGAAAGTTGCGAAAGCAAAAGGAACCCTGTTGCTCTAATATGCAGTCGGCAAATCTCTCTCTACCTCTTGTAATGCAAATTGTAATTCGATCCTCTTCTATAAACGGCTTGACAGAATTTTGCTACTTATGGCTTTGACAAAAGACAACGGAACTGGATTTAACTTTCGCTTGACAACTTAACGTCTGTACCTAAAACTGGTTACAGATCCTCTTTAGTGGGAAAGGAAAGGCATGCCTGTGTTCGCACACCCTTAAAGATACTTCCAAATGCATCTGGACAACTCCCGGGGTAAAGCTCCACTCATTAAGATCGACAACAAATAATGATCGATTTTGCACAGCGCACTGCTGCTTACAAGGGCAGTGTGCCGTTAGAAACTCCCTAGCGTCTCTTGATCGTCTCAGTAAAAATGAAATTTTTGAGGAGCATTCTGCATGAAATTTTTTAGAAAAAGATCCACCGGGAGGCACATGGCAGCTTAAAATTGACTTGAGGTTCCCTGATCTGGTGCACACAAATTAGTTTAAGGTTTCAAGACTGGAAAATGCTGCAGCTGGGAAATGTTGGAGCAATACTCTTGCTACTAATTATCTGTTGAGCAGATATTCCTCAAACCAAAGTGAGAACTTTATCAGTTCATATTGTAATAGTAAAATCAATGTGTTTTATAAACACCATGGCTTCCCTCAAGTTACTTGCACGCCTCATCATCTCCTCAGTAAGTTTATCATATTAACCCCTAGCTGAGTTCTTCTCAACAGACATTTCATGATCAAATGCAAAAAAGGAAAAATCAGGAGTAAAAAGTTATTAGGCCATCAACAAGAGCCACGGTACTTTTCAAAGAAACAAGAAGTACAAAATAAATTTGGATAACATTAAAAACAAACCTTTGATTGTTGAGAATCAATAAAAACTGACGATCTAGGTGGCTTCCAAACTGATTCTTTAGTCTCTTCATTGTAATAATATTGTCTGCCAGATAGGTCATCTGTTAACTTCTGCCATCCAGATGGAAGAGTTGATGATCGTTTATTGAGCATAAAGTTTGTATTTTTCTTTTAATGACAAAAGAAAATAAACAGGCTACAATTTCAAACATCATTGAAAATACAAATAGAGAATTTTTGGGTGAAAATTGAACAAATATAGTTATCATGCATGTGGATTTTTCTGTGACAGCTGAGTAAGATCAAACATCTACTCAATGAAAATAAATGAATGAGTTGTCAAAAAATAATAAGCTGATAAAATGAGTTGACTTCATTTCAGGACATAGCACACTTCCATTGGCTGTTTTTTAGTTTTTTTTATGTTCGGTCTTTGACCTGGTGGCCTGAAAGCCCCAATGAGGCAAAAACGGCAAACACTAGGAGGGGTGGGAGACAAGATCATTTTTATTGATTTCTAATTTGAAAGAAGACAAGTTGTAGGATTCTGGGAAGGAAGAGAGGGGGGAAGATGCTCCATGCCAAAATGGGTATAAAATGGAACCCTGTTGAGCAAGATAATCTAAAAGTGAACTTCTTTTGCAAGAAAGTAGACAGTGCACTTCTGTGTGGAGCTGAGAGCTGGACTCTAGAAATAAAGATGAGCCATGCATTGGATGGTAATTGTAAAAAGATGCAGATATTGGTGTTTGGTGTATCTTAGGAGGATTACAAAACAAAGGAAAAGTTGTACGGAAATCTTAAGAGGATCACCAAATCACTGCATGTTGGAAGTTGTGTTTCACTGAACATGGCTGGAGAAGGAGAGATGAATTGATCAGCAAAGTACCTTTATGAGGGCTTAAATATGGAAAAGGTGAATGTGGAAGATCTGTATTATATTTGCAGATCATCTGAAATGTGACAGGATTAAACATCAAGGGCATACAGGATGATATAGAAGGAATGCAGAAACTAGTCAATTCAGTTTGAGGTTGCTCAAAATAAGACAAATGTGTCAATAAGAGATGACAGAGTGGTAAACAAATCCCATATGCCTCATATTGGCCAAAATTGCCGTGTTGAATAAAAAAAAGTCTTGATATTTTGTAAGGCAATATTTGGTTGGAATAGTCGTGGATGAAGTTGCAGATGAATTTGGTTGAAAAAATAGAGGGCAGTGGTTTGGCTCTGGAAAGAATACAGCTTTGAGTTACCCAAAGCTTGATATATCCATAATTCAATTAAGAAGAATCTGATAAGTTATAAAAAAAAACCAATGTAACAGAAATGCTGGACTTTACCCTCAACACAACATTTCCCTCAGAACTCTTGGTGTCTAAGTTTTCCTTGTTTGTATCATCCTCATCTATCGTGGGACTCTTTGGTATTGAAGGTGGTCTTCCTTGTTTTTGCAACATTCCACCCTTAAAGCAGGTTAATAAATTTCTTAAAGCTTGTAATAAATTGAAATTCATTTGAATGAAAAAATTCATTGGCAGTGCATGATTCAGCTAATTTGCTTGAACAATACCACAAGGCTTTTGTCATTGTCTAGTCAACACTGTGGCTTTGAGAGCTTAATTTAAAGCATCATTGAGTCTGACTGAAATTCAAATGGTACTTGAAGAAGTCTTAAAACTAATCGCATTGCCTTTTTAGAACAATCTTTGCTTCTTTGCATAGTTGAAAACCTGACTGACATAAACTTGTCTACAGTCTTTCACATACTTAGGCCACATCAGCATCCTATCTTAGCTTATTGATCCTCCTTAACTCAAGTAAACAAACAGGTTTGACCATATTAGCCATTTTGAGCTGATGCCATTGTGTGTGGTGTAATGACAAACAATGGTACCAGAACTATACCTCCAAATGAGCATTTCTTGCAAGGAGTTTTCACGTTATTCTCCTTTGAATAGGATTTGCAAAACAAAGTATTGTTCTTCAATCAGGTGCACCATAATACAAGAGGGTCAGGAGGGTAGGTGTTATTTGCAAAGCATCGAGTGGCAAACAGAAAAAACTGATACTCTGTGTGTGGTAACATTGCAATTTACAAACAAAACCATCATGCTAGGCTAGGTTCAGGCAAAAGCTCTGTTAGCTTTATCGTGAGCTCCATGAACAAAAATTTGAGTAATTTTTGCATAATCACTATCATCACTCAGTCCCTATGTACAGCTCTGTTGTTTCCTTATGAAGACGGCAAACTTTTTGCGCTTATATCCATTACTTATTCAAAGGGTCACAGTTATGGGACTTTGTGTATATGATGGACCAAATCATACATATTAAAGTTAGTGATATTTGATTACTTGCATATACTTCACCTCATGCATGTTGAAGGAAAACAATTTACCAACATGAGTAACATATTGAAAATCTTAAAATCACCCTCAACCGCTGTCTAGTTATTTATTCTGATAAAATAAGTTGACATGAAGTCCTTCTGAGTCTAAATAATGACTTTAACTGTACTGAGAGCAGAATAAATCTTCAATATTTATCTGTTTGTTCCATTACATTTAGCAAGCAAATTAGAAATCAGACAGGGCTACAAGTTTTATCTAGGGGAAGTGGAATTCTACAAGGCTGTATCCCATAGCCTACAATGCCTGTATTGCTTTTAACTTGAACCAATAATGACTTGAACCCCTTGTGTTGTGAGTTTTGTACAACTAATCCAGTCTTTTAAAACACCACTGATATCATTTTACACAGACAAATGGGTTTCCTTGTTTACACTGCTTCCTCCTCTACTTAAGAACACTTCATAATATTTTCTAATCAAACGCCTAGTTTGAATACGACATTGAACTTGAATGGATATTCATGTGCTATAGTATCTACCTGAAACTAGGGAAACTTTGCTCTCTGAAAGTAGCACCGACATGCCCCTTCAGCTGACACCACACGTCTGTTATTTGCTTAACTTCATCTTTCATAACTATGATGGCTGGGGTCGTGTTTCTAAACCTAGTTTGCTAAATTTTCTCGGATGAGAATTCAGTATGCGACTTCCCTACCCTTTGTCTTAAACACTAGCATTGTTTGTGTGCCCACTGACGGGTGCGTGGAACTTCCAGTTATATGAGTCAGTAACTTCGCAAACATGTATATCATCTAAACAAACAACGAATCGTAAACACCTTACCAAGAGAGCATCGAGGTTCAAGCTTTTTCTTAGCTCGGCTGTACTTGATTGGGGAGTTGGTGAAAAACTGCCGTTCAACGCTCTGGGAGAGGTTCCAAGGCTACTGGCTGTGTCGTTATCTGAGTAACTGTAATCCGAGTCGGTGGTTGAATCAGTTCGAGCCATGATTGCTTGAAAATCTTCCAAATTCATGTATTCGGGAAAGCTCGCTGCAGAATTTGACTTGTTTTGTTGCGAATCATCCTCAATTAAACTTGCTCGGGGCAGTTCCTTAACATAATTCGCCGGAACATAAATGACACTCTTCAGGGAAGCATCAGACGATGTTCGCTTCACCTTCCACCACTCATTGGTAGCCTTATTCAACAAAATAAACAACTCTCCTTCTTTAAATGAAACCTCAGATCCATCTGTATCAGTATACTGCCAGGAGAACTGAGCTATTACTTGTTGAGGGTCTGTTGCCATAATAATCAAGCAATGTTATCGTGCGTAGTCGTCAAAATTTCATCGAAATGACGAATCCGATTAATTTCTTGCCTTTCAATAAAAATTTCTTACCAAACAATAATTCGTAACTTTCCGACACAGTTGCAATTGTCATTGGCTTTGCTGCAATATTCAGATGGTCTCAATGACAACAACCAAATCTATGCAGTGGTGTTAAGAGACGGATTTGTCCTTCTTTCGTCGATTGATAGGCCAAAAGATTGCTGCCAGATTCGGCGAATCTCCGTTAAAGTGTGCATCTAACAAGAAGAATCGGTAACACGCATACAAATGCATTCATTACTTCATTACCACAAGTTAAGAAGGCGGGAAATCCATCTATTCCGCACGTAAATGTGTGTTGATTATTCCTTGCCCTTCCTGTTCTTCGTCTTCAAATAATGCAACATATACTCAGGGATCTGGGTCGAGCTATTTCTCATAGTACTAAGGGTTCTTGATCAGCTACCACTGTCGTAAAACCTCATTCAAACTGAACCGAAATCGTGAAATTTTGAAGGCCATTGAGAAAGGGTGGCCTTGGAGCTCATGTCAAATTTTTCTTGACTGTTTCGCTTTAATTTTGAAAATGACGGGTGGGGCTTTGTGGACGGATGCCCCCTGTCTCCAAGGCCCCCCATTTGTCCAAGCCTAAGTCAGTCCGTGGCGGTTGGCAGCAAATGAATTCCGAATGCCAGTCCCATACCCAAACAAATGGGGGCAGCCCCTTCTCATGCTAGACCCAAGATGCAGATGCAGATAACTGCACATCCTCACAGGCCCGGCAATTTACGTGGGATCAATGCCATTGAAAGAAGAAAAGCAATTTCAAGACGTAACAAGCGTTGATTTCCAGGGGCTGGGCTTATGTCATCTTTCTATATTCACGTTAGATGAATTCGATGTCTAATTTGATATGTCAAATCATACATAAATCTGTTGACTTATGCCATACGCGGAAAGGTGCATGTATGTCATATTGCAAGGGCTAGCTAATGATTGTTTGTCAACGTCATTTTCCTGCTAGGAACACGGGTTAGCCATTTGGTCTTTACGGCATCTCCTATTCTATTCGATCCCCTTTATACCCTGCCCCTTCCCATTCCTAATTCCTTCCCACATTGTCAAGAGCAATAATAAAAGTAGCAATAATTATATCAATCATCATAACGATAATTGTAATAAACATGATATCAAGGATTTTTCGCTTTTAGTGAGTTATGTTGAGGAAAGGCCATGCTTGCTTGCTTAAGGCTGTCCGTCATGTCTGACGATGACGTTGCCCTTCCTTGAGTGAGGGGACATGGCCTTCGCTAAGGAGTTGTTTAGGGTGGTGCTGCCATCGCGCTGTATCGGAAAGGCCTTGGTGGCTTATACAAAGCCTCAACAAAGGAAGAAAGAAGAAAGCGAAAGGCTAAGAGGAGATAGAGATGAGGTCAAATTTATTGATCTTGGATTCGAAAGATGGCAAGTTGCAAGATTCAGGAAAGCAAGAAGAAGGCATGACTTTTCATAAGTTGCATGTTCTAGAGATGAATTATATATTCCTTATACAGGAAGATTCTATCAGCTACAATAAATGAGCTGCTATCAATTAGAATCTTGTTCTTTAAAAACAAAGTAAAACTATCAGTTCCAAGACTTCGCAGTCAATTGCTACCACTAAAATTTTCATAAATTACATTAGTATGTTAATTAAAGCACCTTTGATGTATAGAAGGTGTTTCTGGGTCCTTAGTTGAAGGCAAAGTTAAATTTATCAACTTTTGAATGCATTCACAATGCGTTGTAGATCTTAACACTACCGTACTGGGATCGTCTTAGCTCTCTCAGGTTTTGCTTGTGGGATTTTCAAGTAACCTCCATTGACTCTTATGGCTTTTTGTGGCCAACCAATTTCAAAATGGTAATGGAACACGTCAAGAACAGTTTTGTTTGTTAAATCGGCACATTGCATTTGTTGCATAAAAAAACGAAGCATTCAGCATTGTTCGTGACGTGCTTCAAAGCGTTGCCTTACAAAATGTAGTGATTGGCTGCGCCATTGTTTTATGCAGCTCAAGGACAGCATGGATGGTATGGGAAGGATATGACGCAATAGGCCTGGTCCACGTGACATCTTTTTGGACATTTTCATGACTATGGTTGCTCACCGACAGTGGCAGGTCTAGGCGAGAAGCAAGGCTTCCGTAACCATCATTCTATCTTGAGCTCAAAGCAAACGTTTATGATCGTTTCATCTTCCATCTTCTTCCTCTTTGCTGCTGTGCCAAGCAGCGCATTAATCAGTCATTAATTATTCATTAATTATCCACCCGCATTTAGAATGGAACAGTATTGCAGATCCAAGTGTGTCAGAGGCTTCAATAATTTTGGATTGCGTTGTTCATCTCAGTCTGTGACTTGTCGCAAAAAGAAGAACGGTATCTTCAGCATGAATCATAGCTTTACGATGTTGCTGATGTGATAGGGGAAAGCAAAGTACCTAGTATCGAGTCTTGGGGAGCTCCGCTTTAAAACATCTCTTCGTTCGTTAAATCTTTCAAAGCATGTTATTTGAGATCGTTAGGTAAGTTCAATTTGATTTCATCTTTGCCCTGAATTCTCAATAATGCAAAGTCGAAGCCTTGATGTAAGGGTATAGTTGCCCACTCTTCCAAAAGATTTTTTCAAGATTTCTGCCCAGGAAGGCCAATTCTTGGACACTGAGAAGCTTTTTGAATACCCAGCAGTTTCCACGGCCGTCCTCTCGATGTGACCACACCTCGTGATTCCTACATTTGGAATTACAGATAGCTAGCGATGGCTCTCCTCACTCTAAGAGAAATTTCAGTCCAGGGTGGATTCGAACTATTGACTATAGGACCGATGGGTAAGAATCTTACCACTGAGCTAACTACCCTGTTACCAAAAGCCTTTTTAGAGCTATTAGCCAAGGCCCCTTTTTATGCCTTTTTCAGAATCTCAGTGAGAGAGACGACAACCGAATGTGTTGAGCGATTTATTTGAAATTAAAACTATTTGGTGCCAAGGAATTTTCTACTTATTAAGTTTTCATATAGCGTAATGGAAACGGTATTTTCTAGAATATTTAGCAAAAGATGAAGTACTGACTTCGGAATGTAGTTGTCGAATTTCTTTGCATTTAAACTAAAAGAACATAGCGGACCGTGCTGTGTTCCATTCTTGAGGGATTTTTAATACTTTTAAGAATCAAGAAATCAAGATTCCGTTTGCATTGCCAGATGAGCTCGCGATTTGATCGCGATGAGATTTGCATGCGAAAACATAGGCTTGCAGCCAAGTGTGCATTGGCAGAATCAATGGGTGATTATAAAATATGGGAACTGAAAGAAATTTGCTTCTTAATCCCCTTGGACAAATAGAAAAATGAATCTGTGCCTGAGGTAAAAACCTGTCTGAGCTGGCATGAAATCATTAAAAAATATCAAATTCATTTAAGTATTTCATTTGTAACGAGACCTTGCATCTAAATGCTTTACCGAATATCTCGATTCATCGGCTAGGTTCCTTAAACGAGAGACATGTTTATTTCAAAGAACTCAGCGTCATGAACCATTTATGCAAGATTCCAATGACTCAGAGATTGAAAATTAACGTTTTAAGGGGTTTCAATCACATGTTCAAACAAGAGGATTCGATAGCATACGTCTGTGGTTTTATAGGAGCTTACAAGGAACCAAAAGACCGCTCTACGCGAAGTGCAGGGCATTGACTTATTTGGAATCAGCAAGAGTCATGTGAACTCAAAGATATCAAATTGCAAGTTGCAAAAACGTGATCGCAAAAATTTACATGGCGGGGGGCGCCCTGAAGAGAAAAACATGTTTCGTGATGGAGAGCACGGTATAGAGGCGTAAGACGTTGTTAAACTTGCCTGGTTTAACATAGCGATGAGATGATTGAGATCAGTCAGAGCCTTAAATATCTTTTCCATCGGAGCTTTGATTTAGTCAGAACTCTTTACCGCGTTCCTGAGACGTCAAGCTATCTGAATGTAGATTTTGAACAATCAAATGATGCAATGCGGAGTTCTGTTAAGCCGAAGAAAGGAAGCATTCATAATTGACGAAATACCCCTATCTACAAAATGCAGATGATAAGCCATAAGGAAAGCACGCATCAATTCCATTCCTAAACATGCATCTCAAAGCCTTGATTTCGTTTTCAAAGCAGGTGGGCTTTTCTCATCTTCTCATCTGTCGACTGCAAATACCACACTGGTCCTTCTCTAGAGTATTTTTCCTCTTTCTGAGGTGGCGCTTCCAAATATCCTCTCTTTCGTCTCGAATAAAGTAATTCAGTCCTCAGTAATTCGTCTTATGAACAATCGAAACCTTTCCAAACCTCTGCCACCTCTCTTATCAACATTTGATTGCATGCAATTATCATACCATTAATGTATATTTACTCACTCCCAGAAAATCAGGGATATCATACTCGCTCCCCTGAACCATGTCAGAACCACCACAAACTCGGTCCGGCCACTCTCTCTCTCTCTCTCTCTCTCTCTCTCTCTCTCTCTCTCTCTCTCTCTCTCTCTCTCTCTCTCTCTCTCTCTCTCTCTCTCTCTCTCTCTCTCTCTCTCTCTCTCTCTCTCTCTCTCTCTCTCTCTCTCTCTCTCTCTCTCTCTCTCTCTCTCTCTCTCTCTCTCTCTCTCTCTCTCTCTCTCTCTCTCTCTCTCTCTCTCTCTCTCTCTCTCTCCAAATTTCCCTACCAAATCCAAGGATCCTATCGTGCAGGATCCTTGAAATGGCATGGACAGAAAACAGGCAACCAGAAGAGTGGAGAGTATAAAACAGAAGCAGTGTAATACACTGGGACAGAATACAAGGAGACACAATACAATGAAATACAACAATGGAATAGAATGCAATATAATGCAATGCAGTTAATCGAGAAATATCTAACAACAAAAAGAATATGCCTTGGCAATTGAAAATTGCAAGGTTTTTGTTCTGCTACCAATTGCAGTGAAGTTGCTGGAGAGAGTAATTTATCAAAGACGTAGAATGGGTTGCAAAATCGGCATAATCGAGTATGGATTGCAAGCGAGTGGAAATACGACTGATGGAGTTTTTGTGACCAGATCGGAAATCGAATATGTAACAAGACGAAGATCTAGATATTTCTGGCAACCATTGACGAAGAGGACTGTGTTGACGAGATCAGTTCAAGAGCACTTGTAACAATGGTACAGAGAAATGGTGGAAAGGATCATAAGATTAGTCAAGGGAACACAAACCCCTGGGGAGTTACAGTCAGAAGAAAAAGAGGACAGGCCGGAAAGCGGTAGCCCTTGTGCAAAGGGCCTCTAAAGAGTGACTGGAGATTAAAGATTCGAGGCAGCAAGTAGGACGAGAAGAAACTAAGCAAACTCAGAGTTAATAATCAGCTTCAAAAATACAAAAGCTTCAGTAACATCAAACAATCGTTCGTTTATACGAACTGAAGCAAGAAATATCCAAAAATAGACTATATAAATCTAGATAAAATGAATAATTTTGTTTATGCAGTTGGCAAATCAGATCCACAGCCTTATAATGATAACATATAAAGTCATTCATTCAAGCAAAATAACGAAGAGAAGTTGGCAGGAAAGATGTTTTAGCCATGTCAAAAATCTATCCGATGAAACATCTAAATACCGGTTTGACAAAAGTTATCTAAAGAATGGATTGGTACTATCTATGACAAAAAAATTACCTCAACATCAATAAAGATTTCAATACGGATCTAAAACAGCTTCGCATTTTAAAGAAATCAACGAAGGTTTTGCCCAAGAATATTTGCCCTTTCTTGAGTTTCCAAGTACTGCTTGCTACATTTGTCGAAAAAGACATGTTTGCTTGACAAAGTAAACCTTGATGACCAAAATAGCCTTCAGCGCCAACGAACCTCTCCGTTATATGACGAGGCTGTCAACTCAGTGTCAACGGGACATACGAGGCTAATGATGAAACACTTCTTGATTCATCAATTGGAAAGGGAGTTATCACCTCAAGGAAGCAAGGTAACAGTTGAGTAGCCAAATGATCTCATTTCTTTCATATGCAAGTCCGTTCCTACACCCTCAGCTTGCTCTGTATTCACAGATAAGAGTACAGGGAGAGTGTCATCTAGCTGGATGAAAGGAGTCTATTGGAGGAATGTTGGACACAGTTATACATATACCGTCGAACGTTTTGCAGAAAAAGTGGACTGCTTCCAGAAATACGTCATTTTTGAATCTGAATGCTGTGTAAGACTGACAATATTTATCAATAGCAAAAAATACATACTTCGCTTTCATTGCAAATACCCTCACATTCTCCATACCATTTAGTTCACTATAGAACAACACCATTAAAAATATTTCCCCATATAGATGATTTTTATGTCTTCAAATGCCTTCAAACACATTTGGTAACGTCGGAAGCGACAGCTCCCTGATGTCCATATATACAACAATAGATCGTCTCTAACTATACTGTACATTTCTGGATAAGTTTACGGGTAATGGTACATCGGTGCTTGGTTCCAGTCGGTACTTTATTCTGCACACCCTAGTCTCATGCTATGCACCCTGGACTGAAGGAGCCCACGAATACATATTTCATGTTACAACCAGACTTCGTCGTTGCAGCAAGGCCGGACTTCGCCTGTAGTAGCAAGGCAAGTAGCAAGACCAGTAGCAAGACCAGTAGCAAGGCCAGTAGCAAGGCCAGTAGCAAGGCCAGTAGCAAGGCCAGTAGCAAGGCCAGTAGCAAGACCAGTAGCAAGGCCAGACTTAGTTTGCAGCCGTAAGGCCTTTTGTCTTTTTCCTGAACCTTCCAAACGAGCTTGGTCCAGCCTGGAGTGAATCTGAGACCTTTTTGCGTAGCTGTTCAACGTCTTTTTCAGCGAGCATTTGTTTGAAAGTGCACGGCTGCAGAGATTTCTGCGTGAACTCAGATCCGTAGCTAGTCTCCCCGTGAAACTTTCCCCCATCTGCATGTCTCTTGTTTTCGGGCAGGATGGGTGACCGTGGCCTTACTTCCCCATGGCTCCTGAAGTCGCCACGCATGACTGACGGCTCTTCTGGGAACTTGCCGAACGGTCTTACGTAGTACCGCTGTTCGCAAGGGTCGCCATATCTTTTGACCTCCACTGAGTCATACTTAGGAAACTGGGTTTTGTAAGACGTGTCACTGAAGAACTTAGCATCTGTTACTTTTGTCTGGTCCGGCTGTTCTATTGCAACCGGTCGAACGTCTCGGTGCTCCTTGAAGTCACTGCGCATTACTGAGAAGGCTTCGAACTTCTCTTTGGGCGCGCTGTATCGCTCTTCTACTCGTACAAGTGCTGGCCTATGCACTTTACTTTTGTCCCAGGTCACCCTGTGCTCTCTCCCTTTAGTCGTCTCAAAGTATTGCTTATTATCAACTTTCAAGTCAATAGTTTCTGGTGGCGGTGTAATTGGTTTCCGCTTGTCTGGCATTTTCTTACCGAATCCTTTGAAGTCGTCTTGTGCTTGAGTCTTGCATTCGAACTTAGGACGTGGCTTCCATTCACTTACCACCTTAACTGGTTGTTCCCGCACGAAACCTGCGTGCGTCTTAAACGTGTCTTCGTTCGTTGTGACCATATCGTGTGTGCCTTCCAGGCCTATTTTGATAGAGGGTTCCCTGGGAGCTAGAGAACCTGGTTTTGCGGCAAACTCCCCAGAGTGAATCAAGTTTTTCAAAGAGATTTTATCAACTGGGTTTCCGCGGTCAGGATAAAGAACTGAGTACGTAAAGCTGGGCAATTCTTGGAATGACTTCAACTTTTGCTGATCCTTTTGATAAAACGTATCTTTGTACATCGTTCGAGAATCGAACTTCAACGCAGATTGCGTTTTTTGGGTAGCTGGTCTCTCTAGTTTTACAGGCAATGGCTTGTGCGTGGGAAAGTCAGATCTGTACACCGACTCGCTAGTAAACGCACCGGTTAGAAGTTCGTGCTGTTCTTTCAACTAAAGATAGAGAAAAAAATACTATTTAATTGGAATTAAATCATAGCCACCATTATCACTATATCATAGAAGTGAAAGCAAGCTTAGGGTAGGTTGGGACTGAAGAGAGATGTCTATCTTATTAAATTATTCTGTTACCCAACATTGTGAACTGCAAATAATAGTTACCAATAAAGAGCTATTAGAATATGCCAACCCTTGAATGACAAAAAATTATTTCATAGGAATGACAGCAAGCTTAGGGCAGGTTGGGACTGAAGAGAAATGTCTATTTGGTAAATTTTTCTGTTACCCAACATTGTGAACTACGAAATAATAGTTACCAATACAGAGCTATCAGAAAATGCCACCCAACTCTTGAACGACAAAAAAATTATTTACCCAACCTGAAGGCTGCCTGAAAAATCATTTACCTAACCTATTCCTCTTCGGCCCCAACCCAAGGCATAAATAATGAGCGGTCCTTAGTGAAAGCCTTAGATGCAAGCCTTCAAAGATTAAATTTTGCGATTTATAGTCGAAAGTGGCGTGATCGTAACGGTAAAAGATCTCGAGAAGTTGCGGGCAAAGAAGGGCAAAAGCGAAAATACTGCGACAAATAAAGAGCGAAACGAGGGCACTACCTTGCATGGCTTCATGCGACCGTCAGTCTTGAGGTCTTTAAAAGCCAACCGATTAGTTGTCCTGAAATCCATCATCGGAGGATTGGGGTTAACAATTGATGGCAGTGGTTTTATCATCTTGGGCGGAGAATTCTTGGCAGTCTTGTGGAATGTTGCTTGGTAATCAGTTTTATCGCAGCACAATGCCGGCTTTTGTTCGAAGCTCAAGCTTATGGTTGGAAAGTTTTTGGTACATCCAGAGTGATTATGAGATCTCCTGAAATGGAAAACACACATTACATGAACGGGAGAGATGCTGTCACGGCTGGTTAATCATTTGCCATCAACGACAACGCCAAAATTGCGGTTCATCCAACGTCTACCTTCTGCGGAGTGCACACACTCTGCCTAACAACCATGGACAGATCTATCTCTGAGGTCCATCAAAAAGGTAATCTTGTTGGAAATTGTCGAGAAGAGAGAGTTCCCCCTCTACATGTGAAAACTCTCATTCGATAACTTAACAAATAACCAGATCAATGCATATCGCTTCAAAATCGACTTTGATAGCTTTTCCTAGAAGAATGCTTCAGCTTTAGCCAAAACTGAAAAAATACGGCATCGCTATCTAGCTGAATACCACTGGAGTATTTGTCCATGATTTAGCATCAGAGAACTGCACTGGACAATTGGTGTATACGACATGCTAAATATTTGATGTTGAAGAACAGCAAACATCTGCAACAATCTGGGCTCAGCTATCTATCCCAAACTCTAGCCAAACTTTAGCCCTCTGAACTGATTTTGCATATAGCCTATTTACTGGATTATAACGGTTTGTTCTGAGCACCCGATTGCACAGAAATGCACATACGGATCAAAAAAAGAGTGGTGGTGCATTTGCTCCATAAACAATATCATTCTAGGCAATTAAGTCAGGCTTAAGCCAATTTTCATACAGGAAAATCAAGCTTACCCGCAGTCGCATAGCTGGCATATACAGCTTAACCCCTTTGACTTCAGCAATTTCACCGTTTCTTTGTCTAGTTGCATTTTGCCAAATGACCTACGACAAGACAAGGATTTGGACAGTCAGAACCAAATTGGCATGATTATAGAAATTATAATTACAAAGTCTTGTTTATCAAAGACCTGGACCTAATCCATAACCAGGCAATCTCTGAAACAAACATATTATCTTCAAAATGTTGGTAGGAGGAGGAATTTTAACTACAAGAGGTACTATCCTTGGCAGAAGAACATGGAAAGTCTAAAAAGTCTGACAATAATATCAGTTAGCCAACCAAGACTAGCTCTTCATGGCTAAATGTTAATTCCGTAACTGTTGAAGTTTCCTTCCTGTTAAAGATTATAGATAACCACTATCATCATTTTCAATTATCATTCTTCTTGATTTCGCTGTTGATTGCATAGCTAGTCCAGGAATCCATCCACATATCAATACAACTTGTACAATGCAGTCCCTGGCAAAGCTCTTCATGATCAATAAAATCAAAACAATGATAACAATAATAACAATGATAACAATAATAACTGAGATAGCAATAATAACAATGATAACAGATGCATGTGATCTTGTTAAGGGCAATGGATTTACCGCTATCAATCAAGGGCTTGTTTAACTAAAAGCATCCGCATGGTACAATTTACAACTGAAAAACTGCCTTACAAGGATAAAGTTCAAAGAAAAAGTAAGAAGTCAAAGTCAAAATCCTTGCAGCCAGTCTTGAACTTGAATATTGATGTCTCAGTTTCCATTTTGCTCGGAGGTGTGTTAAAGATCAGCAGGATGCAGATAAGATGCAGCCAGGAGTGCACTATCTATCCTGTCACAAAGGATGCTCCCTTTGGTTACGTTCGTCAATACATCGACATCAAGATGAGCAATCATATGCCATCTCTTAAACAATTTAGCCTTTTGTCACATTCCTGACTGACCATTTATGTACAGCAGAAGTGGAAAGCCACCACTTTTCGATCTGTCCCGTCGCTCTGGCTGATTCACTTCAGCTTTAAAAACCAGTCGACCAGTTGTCAACATCTTTCCTTGTTGCTCCCATGCCCAGCTCTGACTCGAGCCAAGCAACATAAATTATGACTAATAGAGGCCTTCTTCAACATCCAAAGCGTTTCATCGTTAGAGGCAAGGTTGCCACTGCCATTCGAAGTCTCCTAATATATCATCACAGTGATGCATGGTAAGTAGCAAGCCACCGGAAGGAAGAAAACCGACAAAGGGCTGCAAACGGACTTGAAAAGCTGCAAAACAGTTAGCTTACTCTGTCACGCGTACCATTTTTTACTAAACGTATCAGCACAAGGTTGGAATAAGCACTATACGAGAGCCAAACGAAAACACGGTGGGACTTACGAAGGAAACATAGCACACCATTTGTTTTGTACTTATTTGATTTAATGCAGGCTGGGTAGCCATCCAGGTGACGAGGGCCTGGGGCATAGCCACTTATGCTCTCAGAGTTATCTACCAGTTCTCATTTACCGGCCTCAGAAGGATGGGCAGCTGAGTTGGCTTGCGGTTAATGGTTCCGACCCACACGAGTAGACCTCACAGCATTCAAAACACTGCACCTGAACCACTCGACCAGCTCGCGGAGAAATGTAGAGCCAACGAAACACTGTTGTATTTAACAGTCGTTGAATCTGAGAAGGCATTCGACTCGGTAGGAAAATCCCTAAAGTCACTGATTGGTCAAGGCATAAGTGAGGCAAATGTCAAGTTGATCAAAGGATTCTACTTAAGATGCTCCTATACAGCAAAACTGGGAAGCAGCAGAATTAGAATTAGCATAAGCATTAAAGAAGGAGGAGGACAAGGAGACACCAGCCCCCAAAGATTTCCACGTCGTGCTTGGAACAAATTTCAAGGGCATACATTGGGTACTGGGCTAAAATTGATGAAAAAAGACTCAACCATTTGAAATTTGCAGATGACATTGCCCTTTCATAGGAAAGCTTGAAATTCAGATTGAAAATCAACAAAGATAAACCAAAATTTGTGAATAGATTTGGTTCATCAAATCTCGCCAATCGGTCTCTATGGAGAGCAAATCTGAGTCCACCAGTCCACCAGTCAAAAGAAATTAAAAATAGGATTCAAATAGGGTGGGGAACCTTCAGTAGGTCAAGTCGCATCCTCCAAAGTGAATTAGTGCTGTGTTTCAAAAGGAAGGCATCCAATTTTTGCATCTTCTAATGAGAGACTAAGAGAGAGAAAGGGTGGAGATGGAGAGAGAGAGGGAAGGAGGCAGGGAGAGAGACAATCCAACCCAGTATACAACGATATTCCCTCCACCCTATCAACTTTTGATAGCATTGGCATGTATTAATATTGCCCCTTATTTAACTTCACTCTGGAGTGCATGTCAGCTAAATCAAATATCGTTGTCCTCTTAGTCTAACAACATTTACTATCAATCAACCTTCAGACCTTCCTCCCTCAACAATTTCCCCCAAAGCTCTGTTGAGATCACCTTCATAACAATGACGCATGCCACTGT
Source organism: Pseudorhiza aurosa (assembly GCA_964026355.1). Taxonomy (NCBI): domain Eukaryota; kingdom Metazoa; phylum Cnidaria; class Scyphozoa; order Rhizostomeae; family Lychnorhizidae; genus Pseudorhiza; species Pseudorhiza aurosa. The sequence continues at coordinate 4,155,776 of OZ032115.1, forward strand.
CCTCAAATTGGACGTACCCCACTTCCTTCAGCAACATTTCCCTCATGAATGCAATGCCAGAAACACTCACAAATAAAAGGGGTAATTCTATCAACAAATCAGTTTGGGTTCAAATCCAACTCGTATCCAAGGAACCTCTGTAATGCCAAGCTATTCGGGCTAGCATGTTGAGGTCTCTTCCCGCTAAAGAAAGGCACTTTTGTGTTTGCCAATTTAAACAGAAAAACTGATGAAAAGTCAAAAGTCAAGTTCCCCGTGAAGGAAATGAAAGAGCGCTGCTAAGAATTAGCAAACAACTCAAAAAGTATAAACAGCATTAGTGTAATAAAATAAACAAAACGCAATAGGAAAAAAGGTTCTCAAACATTCATTCAAATGTTATCATAAGAAAATGGCCCATTGTTCTAGTGTAAAAACATGCATTTGACACCACTAGCCAAAAGCACCAGGTAGGTCTTTAAAGCTGCTTGAACGTGTCCAAAAATGCTCCTGCGATATGCAAAATCCTTTTCTAAATTGATAGAAGATTCCCCCGTCCCCTGTAAATTCTGCTTCTCCTACACATTATAGCAGGTTGTAAACTGTTACATCACAAGGGTGACTTACATGGCAACCTTGATCAGAGCCATACTTCAATGGGTGCATATTTCAATCTGTTACAATGGCTCTACCATCTCGTTAGTACTGAATAACTTCATCTCTATTTCATTGCCGCCAAAACTTCAAATATAATCAACTAATCCACCTAATGGAACCTTGGATAGAACCTTGGTTCAATCCTGATTTGATCCTGCCTTTCATTGCCTTTTACATAATTTTTCTTCTTCTCTTCAAACCCTTACTTAATAGGCTAGTCAAGTCAGAAAACTCAAGAGTGAAGTTTGAAAATACAAACTGAAGTTGCACATCAAGTTATATGAAGTGTAGACCAAATTGCATTGAAAAAGACAAAAAGACCAAATCTAGCTAAATGTGAAAAACACAACCCTGATGAGGATTATTAAAAAGATCAGGAAAAATGAATACATATGTTTGATGGCATATTAGAAACATGAACTTGATATAAACATATTTCATGCAAGATTGTGTCAAGTTCTACATGTGTTACAGTTGCAAATGAAATTTACAAAATTTGCTTGATTATTCATTGGGTTTAAGAGGATCAATTTCATCCGATAGCCTGTCATAATCCTATTAACACTCTTGCTTTGCTTTTGCGTTTTATAATTGCAATTGTATTCTTCAAGGGCGATACCCAAAGGTATGGATCTTCCATGTTTCCTTCGAAGCTTTAACAGCTATATCAGAACAATTTGTTGCAAATCATGTGTATCTCCTCCAATTCCATTTTACCACAAGTTAACAGAAATGCAATCCGAAGTGCTCAACTGGGTGCTTTCTGCCATAAATATAAGTACTCAGACTACGTACATACATACACACTGTTAATGAAAGCCTGTTAAGAGGTAATCTTATGTATCTAGAAAGCATGGGAACATATTTCACCGATCAATGGCTATCTGAAGTTTCACATAATATTCTTCACTAAACAGTCTGTGATAAGAGCAAGTTTCTCGACCGATTGATCCTCATGTAAAATTACTCCGACACCCCTAAATTTTAAACAGGATTACACAATAAAGAAAGAAAGATAAAGAATCATCAATCTTGATAATCTTACCGATGTGATACAGCGACGTCTTCAAGTACTCTGTGATCATGTAGCAACAGTACTTCGATGTTGTAGGTGGTGCTGGAGTTGTCTATTTGTTGCCATGCAACAGCATTTCCCCTCACAACGAGGCTGCTACATCGACTTTCAAGGAAGATTGGCCAACAACGATGATGTTTGTTGACTCTTCCTTTCCAAAAGATTTCATCTCATTCGATGGCTTTTCTCGTGGCCAATGCTCGAGCCAAATGCTTTGCCACGGACGGAAAAAGTCCATCCACCACGCGGTTGTTTTTCTTAGGTGGTACATTTCTTCCACAGCTTCGTCCGTGCGGGTGCTTCAAAGAATTGCTTTCTTTATCTTCTTCTTCTTCTTCTCCTGGCTTGTCCACTAATGTGGGTCACCGGTGTGTGTCCTCCGTCTTCACTTCCCCCTGTCGAGGGCATCGCGAGCATTTGCCCCCACCTCCTTCATATCGTCCTCGTAGCAATATTTGCTTCTTCTCATTGGTCTTCCCTGCTTCCTTCGGCCCACCTCCAACGCCTCCAATCTCTCCCTCACATAGGTCTGGTCTCTTCGTTGTATTTGCCCAACCACCGCAATCTTCCCTCTCTCAGCTTTTCGTGCAAAGGCGTCACCTCCCTTATAATTACCATTTTTATTATCTAAGGTTTTCCTGAGCTTCTAAGGGCCCTTATCTAAAGAGGTTCTTCAATATCTCATCAACCCAAAAGTTAGCTTCTAGCCTGATTCAGAAAAATGTACAATTTTCCTCACTCGTGATTCCATTGGAACATAATTTCTCACATAAGCACCTTTATATGTATCATGGGTGAGTTTCCACTAACCCATCATACATCTACAGAAGTTTTGATTAGGGCAGCAAAGGTCTAAGCTTCCTCATAGAATCAAGACCACATCTTCTACTTTGCCTTCGTCACCTACTGGTGTGTTTTGCAAGGTCACTTATCACACTTATCAGTAGCTAAACCCAAACACTGTGTTTTCGACCCGCTTGATTTCATCTCCACCACACTTTTAAGATCACCGATCGCAATGTTGTCGTTGACGAAACATTCTGCACCACCTTCAGTCTGCTAACTGGCAATGTTATCTAAAACTGTTGTGACATTTTACAGTGTGTTTACCATGTTACTATTTCTTCTTCACCAGCTTTCGTATTTATATTGAGCAATACTATCGTATGAATGAGAAAACCATGCATTGCACACGCCATGACTGGCTTTGCAATTCACCGTGGTTCTTTTGAATTTTCGAAACAAAGGGCCTTCCTCGTTTCAGTTTGATTTGTGAACTCTTTTGTTGGTTTCACCCAATCCTATGACATCAAAATTAGTGTTGTGTAGCTCTTTTAAAAGGTTCACCATCATATCGTCATTGACCAGCGCTTGTCTGCCATTTCTGCAATGTTTCAGATTCCAGTGATGGCTCATTCTGACCCGAAGGCGCTCAACCTCTCCTATATTCACTTCACGTTCCGCCCTTGAAAGACAGAGGGGCAGAGCAGCTGGGGCGAAATACCTTTGACTTAGCTTACCATGATGCTACGAACAAGTCTGCTCCACTTCGCAAGTTCATGGTGTATTGGCAGAGCAGTTTATTTAACGAAGGGTCTTCGCTTTTTGCAGTGCTTGCTTGCTTGCTCGCTCATTCTGGTAGTCACCACCATTTTAGCAGGGTAATCCAGGAAAAAGGCGGTAATTTCGGTGTAAATCAACTCTCTATCCCTGAAGGGGTCCGTAAGTGTGTCCATCACCAATCAAATCTCTTTTATTGCAACAGGAAAACAGTGGGATAAACACACTTAGTTGGCAATATAATGGTTGCATTTGCCCGCAACTGGAAAAACAATGCGAGATGATTCGGTCATTATTCATTTCCCTCGTCAGTCATTTTGTTTTCTTAAGAAAACTCACTCATGTACGATGAAGTTGTTTGAAAGCATATTTCCTAGTCGAACTAATAGTCTAAAATCTGTAGGGTCCAAAGACATCCAAGAATACGAAGGAGCTTTGAGATACTGCTACAGAAATACAGCGAAGTGCTACAGGGGTACAAACTGCTGATGGGCAATGTAAACGACAGATGATGAAGATGGCAACATGAACAATCTAAACTTTTACCGTCTGGTCGCAAACATGAAGGAGACAGCCTCAATTTTTGGTTCTACGTTATGCAGTATACTTGCAGTATTTTGAAGAAGCCAGAACTGCAGCAGTAGCAATGTTTCTGTTCAATCGCATACCGTGATTTTTATTTGGTGAAGAAGCGCTTAGGCCTAACTTTGATTGTTCTTATTTAACAGCGGATACCAAGCGCAATTACGTGCGTGCTCACAGCTGGCAGTATTATAAATTCATGATCACTGTTAAATTTTCCTTCCATAATGTTAAATGGTGATGAAGTAGATGATGCTGCAACTAGCGGAGACTCTGATGCAGCGACCAAACTATTCAAGTCACAACAAGAGGTCTTCCTAAGTGAATGTACTCAGTCGACGCAAGGTGCGTCCGTTGAGGACCAAGAGCTACAGATGCGCGATGAATTTCGTAGCATCCATTCTATAGACTTCAAATTCTACATTTCTGAGCTTGCTTTGAAATACAACAACGCCAATATTGCTGTGACATTTGATTTGTCTCAGAAGCAGGTGAAAGAATGGAAGAAGCAGAACATGTTATTGAAGCAGGCATATTATGAAAAAAATGTTGCTGTTAGAGCTAAGCAAGAGGGGAAAAGTTCCACACACTGTAATTTCAGGACTTCAGCATTGTCATTCAGTGGCGCAACAGAGTCAAACCATCTTACAGCAGATGTCGTGCCTGCTTTGAATTCTACGCAACCTGCTCTGTCTGAAACTGTTAATGCGACATCTACATCAAAGATAAGAAAGAAATCTTCATACAGCTCAGAATACAAGCTCAAGGCAGTAGCATTTGCTGAGATGTCAACTAATCGAGCAGCTGCGAGAGAATTCAAAGTTCATGAAAAGAGGATAAGGGAGTGGAGAAAAAACAAAGAAATTCTAATGAATTCCCCAAAAGACTGCAGAAGGCTGAAAGGGGCTGGAAGAAAGCCACTTTTGACCCTGCAGATAGAAGAAGCCTTGTACAACTGGATACTCTTCATATCGAGCTCAGGGAATTCAGTAACAAAAGTTGAATTACAACAGAAAGCTCTTGAGCTTTGTCAAAAAAATGGGCCTGATTCTAAATTCACAGCAAGTTCAGCGTGGGTTGATGGATTCCTGAAAAGACACAATCTTCATGTGAAAGACAATGACTTTCCCATCTCCACACACTCACAACCATACCTAGCTCCAACAATGGTGACAGGAGAGGCCCAGCCTTATCATTTGGATGCGCTGATGCAATCTGGAAAGGAAGAATGTAAGGAAAAAGAGAGCCTTCATACAAGCACAGAAGATTCATCATCATCATCAATCCCATATACAAGAGGAATGTGAGCTGTCATAGCCAGATATGAAATATCTTGACAGGACTTGGTATGAAGCATGATTTTGATATTCATGATGTTTTATGACCTTACTGAACAAGCTATTTGTTGATGGTACTTGCAAATGCATGGAGTATGCAAGATGTATGATATTATATAATGAAAAAAGCTTGACATAATGTAAGTAGATCACTAGCCATTTTTATTTCATAAGCAGATGATAGGTGATGGGTTCAATTTCCTTAAGTAGCAAGATTTTTTCAGTTCTTTAGAGGCTCCAAGCTAGAATCAACTAGCATGAAGCCTTGAAATTTTCACTCTGGAAATTTTTTATTTATTCAAATTACAACGACTGCATTCACTGCAATGCTCAATAAAATTTCTTTCTGCATCAAATATGACGTTCTTCGGAAACTCAGCTGAACAGAATAGCAGAATTTCATACTGAAGGCAGGCTACAGCCCCCACTCCCCATCAGGAAAAGTCAGGTCTGTGATCAAGTCCATGGATAACAAGGAAGTCAAAATGGAGGTTAGCCTAAGGGACAGGTTACTTAGAAAAGCACGCCGGATAGACCTTGAGATCGATTGGTCCTCTTATAAATGTCAACAAAAATAGGGTAACCAGTTAAATGAAAACGTGTAGCAACAAATACCATAAAGACTTGATGAAGGAGAGCGCAAATACACCTGGCGAGTTTTGGGCAGCAATCAAGAAAGTATGTCCCACTAAATTTCCTGTGCAGAATACAGGAGCTGTCTTTGAAATGGATGGAAAGAAAATTGCAAATTAGCAAGAAATTTTAGAAAATTTTGCAATTTTTTTGCAATTTTTTTGTAAATGTAGCAAAATTCTTAAAATCCAAATCTGTTCTACTCCATGACTTTGCATGGATGAAACTTACATAGGAAAAAGCCTTGCCCCGAAAAGGTAGGTTTGTTGTAAAGGAAGTAAGCCAAGCTGCAGTTCATAAAGAGCTAACCAAACTAAAACGTAAGAAGGCAACTGACATTGACAATCTCCCCCCAGGAATGTTAAAAGATGCTGCCCCATTGCTAGCCAGGCCCCTAACACACGGGATACATTTATCCCTCAAGTCTGGAATCGTACCTACAGACTGGAAGATAACCAAGTGATTCCCCTGTACTGATCAGGTTCCCTCTCTATTATTGACAATTATAAACCAATATCAGTGCTCCCAACTCTATCGAAAATCCTAGAAAGAATATTTTACAATCAGCTTATGGCTTACTTTGAAAACTAGCCTTTTCTTTACACGTCAGTTTGGCTTTCGATCAAAGCGATCCACAGAACAGGCTGTTGACATGTTACTAGATCATATTAGAGGAGAGGCTGATAAAGGCAGACTTGCTTGTGCAATATTCGTAGATTTGTCAAAAGCTTTTGGCACCGCTAGCCACTCTGTTCCACTGTCTAAGTTACCTTCATATGGCGTCATGCACACCGAATTCCAATGGTTGACTGATTACTTGTTCAATAGGAGACAAATCGTTCAATACCCGGCAGCCCTTTCTAATGCCATCCCTGTACATTCCGGAGCTCCACAAGGGTCCATTATCGGACCCCAATCATTTTTAATCCATTTTAATGAGATGCTAATAGAGCAATAAAGCATGCAAAAGTGATTTTGTATGCAGCGATCCCTCATCTTCACTTCATCCAGTGACTTTAATGTCATAGAAAATCATCTTAACGGTGGTATCCAAAGTTTAGCAGCCTGGTTTCCCAATAATGAATTAGTAATGAATCTAAAAAAGGGAAAGTCAGAGGAAATGCTTTTTGGAACATCAAAGCGATTAAACCTCACTAATGGTAGGCAACTCAACATCCAAGTCGATGGAACTTGCATAAATTGTACATCAAACTACAAATACCTTAATGTAGCATTGGGTTCCTCTCTAAATTTTGAGTCACATTTTAATACAATTTACAAAAAGCAGCTGGAAGTGTAGATCTACGTCGTTGTATTCGAAGCTCGATTGACTCAGCTACTGCTGAGAAGTTCTATAGAGGAATGGTAATGCCTGTCTTCACGTATTGTGGCTCAATTGTACTCAGATGGTCAAATGCAAGAGTAAACCAGATACAAAAATTGAACAGCGTAGCAGGAATATCATTAAGCCAAAATCCAGTCGAAGCACTGAACTGCGAATTCCTAGCCTTGAATGTGCAATAAATAAAAGGATGTGTCCTTTCGTGTTTGACTGCCTTCAAAACAATGTATGCTACCCATTCCAAAATTACTATGTAAGAAGGGGTCACGGTCAATATACAAGAAATAACAAATTGGCTGTAAAGGTTCCTAGGATGAGAAGAGAATTTGGCCGAAAAAGCTTTAGTGTGTCTGCGGCAAATGTTTTCAACAAACTTCCTATTTTAACAAGACATTTAGACTCTAGGGTTTTTATTTAGATCAAATCTGGATGATTTATATACTTGTATTTAAATTTGTAATTAGCTCAATTTTTACGTCGCTTACTTTGTTTTTTATCTTTAACACAGGACCCTAATGATAACAGCATGCTTGACATGCTGATTGGTTATTCCTGTATACAAATTTGTATATTATTATCATAATTATCATTAATTGTTACCAAACACATGTTTCTGTGAATAAGTAATCTAGCCCCCTGGTTCGAGAACTTAGCTTCCCTGACAGGGAAATCCTGGCACGCACTCCTGACTAAGATAACCAGTATCCATAGTGATTTTTAACAATTGGCAGTGTTTATTGTTGAAGTAAGCTATAGGTTTTTAGTGAAATCAGAGGCAAACAGAGCATTTTTTGAAGAGCTAAAAAATCATATTGCCACAAATGTTAACAATGTGGGTGTAGATACCTGCCTTTAAATTTATTTCATGTGATGATGTCAAGCCTGTTTGACCATTTCCCAAAGAGATAAGCATCTGTTTGTATATGACAATGCCATCAGCTGCAGCCATGGGGTATGGGTTATCTGTTACTTGTTTTTGAAATTTTTTACGTTAAGTTTTAGAATTCTCACTATCTACATCCTTTGGTGCACCAGTCTTGTTTTGTAGCTAAAAAGGGTTATCAGAATGAGAAATGAAGGAATTCCCGACCATGATTCCACAAAGTTGAAATGAAAATTCATGGGATGATTAGCTAGGTGTCCTTCCAAAATATTTTAGAAAAACTTTAACGTCAATCTTGCATGAATGTTTGGCATAACAGAAAGGCCTTGATACTTGAGGAATGTATTTGGAATATTTCAGTGGAGTAACTGGTTTTGTTATTTAAAGAGTAAGGGACTTTGATAACTCATGTATTCTCTTTTTACCGATGCAACGGTTAAGGTATTCCAAAGATTGTCCTCAAAAGTAGTATCTCAGCTTTCAAGGCACCCCATATCAGCACCTGTATGTTTTGACTATGCCTAATTGCATCCTGTCATTCCTTTCCCAATTTCTTTGGCGAAAACCAATAAGATTATCTAGCATTTTCTATGCATTTGACATTTTAGTACCCCAGAATGTGACACCCTGTTTTAAGACCAATTTTCATGATATCCTTAAGTGCTTAGATAGGCAGTGACAACGATTTGTCCTTGGTTTGTGGCAATTTTAACTTGATAAGGGCACCCACGGGCGATTCTGTATCATCTAAGAATTAGATTTTGATATTAAAACCTGGTGTCTGCAGATTCACAGCAAATTGGCAAGGCAACTCTAATTCTGCCTAACAGTGCAAGCTGCGTACTTCTGTGCTCATACTTTCGGGATTTGGCATGGGTTATTTTTTATCGGTAAAGTGGTAAGAAGCAGCAATAGTTTTATTTATTATGGAATTCCGTATTGGTTTTTATGCTTTTCAGTGTAAATGTAGCAGGTATTTTGCTGTGATGTGGTTCAGTTCTTAATCAGGTTTCTGACGACCATGTACGTGTTTGTTGACTCCATGCATGTCAGTTATAGTCTTCGTTCATCTTTAAGCGATTTCAAGGACTCGTTTTTCTTTGTCTTCTTGTGCCAAAGCTGCTCAAAGGGTGGGAGATTTATCTTCTCAAATTATTGAACGTTTAGAAAATATCTCTTTGGAAATGGCGGCTTTTTCTTTATTTAATACATCGATGTGAAAGGGATAGAGCATCCATCGGTTCACATCAGAGAAGCAAAGTACGAAGAGGGGTGAATACAGCGCCCGGGAATGCACCTTTTACGACAGAAATTTCGTTTATCGCAACGAAAAAGTCTTTTATCATGTAAAGGGCAAGATATTTGAAACGAGTATCGATTAAACCTGCCATCATTTGGTGATATAACTGTTTCTCTATTAGCAAGAAGCAGACAAGTGTGTAATATTTATCCTTAAAGAGTGGAAGGGATATATACTAAAGATTGCGCTTCAAAATAAGAAAAATATTTCTTCATAACGGGCTTTGAAGAAGAGTTAGGGTATGGTTTGTGAAATGCTTACACAAAGCCAATGTATATAAAACCAGATGAGAATTTCGAGCCACTTGGCAACTTCAAAGCATCAAAAGCTAGAACTGCACATCAAGATATTTGGAAGTTCCATTTCAAAGTGACCACATTCATGCTTCGAAGTAAGTTTTTCCTTTCACAAGAACGTCATTGAAAGTAACTGTATTCAGATAGGGTAGAATCTAAGTAATGGACAAGAGCATTCTTACGTATATATGGAAACAAGTAAAATAGCTTATCATTTTATAAGATTACTGGCTGCTTAATACTTTCAATTCCAGTCGATACTTTTCTTTCAACAAGATTTGCTAGCTCTATTTTGCGATGTATATCAACAGCATGAATACATGGTGATTAATGTAGTAATTCTTTCAGATACTATTTATCTCTTACTCCAGCCAAGAAATTATAGATCAAACTTCCCCACACCGTATCTTCCTCCTCTCTATCCAAGGCTTTTCGTACAGGGCCCCCTTTAAAAGTGTCAATAGGGGGCCATTTGCCCCAGTAGGCACTTCGCTTACCCCACTAGTAAGCATGCATATATCAACACTTTGCCCCACTTGTTAAGGCTCCCATCATTGCTCATACACGCTTTACATAAAAATGGTTCTCTTTGACACCAGTAAACTTTTCTTTATCAAGCTAATGCAGACAGTGAACAGTGCATGATTTTTTTCGGAACATAATGTATATTTGCTATTAGTGAAAGCATAGGCACCTTACCACGTGCTGGTCCATCGGTCAAATTATCTGCTAAGAGGCCCTGTTTTCGTTGTAGCTCGTCGAGTTGTCATATTCCTGACGTTCTCTGTGTGCTTACCAGCGTTGATCTTTCAGTCTATTTCTTTCACTTTTGTTCAAAATAATGCATAATCCATGGTTATGTCGTCTTTATCAATCCACTGACCAAATTATATAAGCTGGCTTTTACATAGGAGATTGCTCGAGTTGCTTCTACCTTGACACTTCGAAAGACTTCATCTCTCAGAATACCAGCTCTAAAAACGGACGGGGACTAAAAGCATAAACATGAATGAAACTGGTATTAGGTTGCCGTTATTTTTACGAAACACTTCACCCTTAGGATGAAAGGCTTTTTACTTTTTTGCCTCGAATTTAGCCCAGAGAAATTCGCAAAGCTTTTTGATTAGTGACGTTTTTAGCCCCATGCCTCCAAGCGATGATCAAGCTTGAAAGCCATAGCAACAATATTTAGAAATGGCGGCTGCCGAAGACCCAACTCTAATTGGCTCCTTTGACTTGGCTGGATTCCTGGCCCAAGAACAGAGAAGAAATGTCCCAGATCATTTGAGAGATACCAGTGAGTATTCACTAGTTAGGACTGCGAAAAACCACGCTTCATTGTATCTATAAATGCTAAATGATTGGCATTTCTTGTGAACACTTTTGATATTCACTAAGAATATGTCATCTTTCTGGGTACATTTGTTCCTTAAAGGTGGAAGATGGGGGAAGAAATAACCACCTCTGTTGCTCGGTGATAATAACCTGCAAATTGAAAGTGGATTTTCCTATTTTCAGTGATGTTCGAAATAGTCCACCTTAGAATCCTTGAGTGGACTGTTGTCTTTTGTTCTTCATTCGTGTTGACGTTGTTTTGTAGCAGCTATCTGAATGCTTCTCCATCTCAGCTGTTAGTAACCAAGTTTAAAAGCCGCACATTAGTACTAGCACAGCAAAAGTGTAAAAAATTGTACCTTTAAAGGATTAGGCTGGTTGGCATGTTTTATCTGGTTTGTTGTAGGCATTGTAACTCTTTTCATCGTTGTGTTATAAAGAAATAAAACACTTAATCTTGACGTACTTGTGGACAAAAATAATGTATTTTCTTCATGCTAGTAAAGACCAAATTGGCTAGCTACACATTCTATTAACTGTTTAAGGATTCAATAAGATTTTTAGTCTCTAAAATTACTGCAATGTCTTGGGAAATTATAATGTGTCATGTAATCTTCAGGATACCATCAGCTTTGATATGGTTTTTGGTAAGCATTGTCTGTCCTAAATTATCAAGCAATCCACGAAAAATGTAGCCTAGTGCTATTATGAAGAAGAATTGAGCCGATTTATCTTCAAAAATGTTTTTAATGATATAATCAAGGGTTTTACAGTGTAAATGGCAACATATTTGCTCATCCTTTTTATTCTTCAATGATTTGTCTTATGGATCGTATTTGCTATGTTTTGAACCTGATCCTTCACAAAAGTGCTGGAATATCTGGTTTAGAAGTAGTTCCACATTAAATTAACACATTGATCAAAAGAATCATGAATAGCACTATTAACGCTTTGGGTGCATTTGACCAATTCCGCATAATTGCATCTTCTCTAATATTGTTTTGATAACAATTTATAAAAACTTTCAGAGATATATGCCAAGCTTGGGCAAAATGAAATCATACAAGCAAGACCAACGTCAGTACATTTCAATGGATTTGAGGTTGGAAAAATACATGCAAAAACCATGGTATGCTTTTTCCAGCTATATTATCTTTGCAAATTGGTTTAGTTTGTCAGCTTAATTGATTTATTATGAAACTAGCCAGAGAGGTTAAATTTTTAGAATTATTTTTGCTTATTGTAATATGTTATCCTCTTGGCCATTGTATGAGCTCAAAAAGACCATTAGTCTTTGGGTGTTAAGACTCAAAAGTGCTTACATATTTCACAATCACCCCAGTAATAAAACAGTTTGCCCTCAAAGGAGCAAAGTATTAGCCATAAGATAGCTTGCAGTTACAAAAACTTATATTGGGGGAAAATTGACTTACATTTGAATCAGCCTTTAATTTTTATTTTACATGAAAAGCCATTAGAATTAAAGTTTCACTGTGCGTAAATATATGGTTGGATTGACGGACTGTTTGATGGATATATTTTGAGACATAAACCCATGCCTTTTTCTAGAAAATAATCAACATGTCAGGAGACAGGCAGAGGATGCATATTATCCCTCCAACCTCAAAAAACTTCAGAATAAAGTATTTAAAGGAGGTAAGTTTTTACACAAAATTTGTTATTGGGCCACTGTGAAATATAATTGCTTTGTTTGGTTACCAAAACATATTATTGTGTTATTCTTCTTCTTATCCGCTAAAGAATTTTTGCTATGTGGAATTTTTATCTTCTTCAGCTCCAAAGAATTCTGCATGGTGTGTTATAATTCCTATTCCTTTGCAGGATACATTAATCCCTGGAATACATTTAGAGGTCACTGTACTTTTTAGAGGAAGTCAATATCAGTATTACAATGACTGCATACGAATACACAGCAAGGTAGGCGGAGACCCCTTTATTTTTCCATTCATTGAAATGTAATGCATTGCTGACAAGATGTTACAAGGATGCTGTTTGCATGATACTTTTGCAAAGTAATTAAATCCAGTGTAAATCACTGCTTCCTTTTTGCAAATGTTTCTGACAGATTGGCAGGTATACCAAAAATGCCACTTGATATTTGATGAGCTTGCCAAAATAAATGGTAATGTCACTGTGATTTGTTACAGGCTAGCGAAAACCTTGTTGTCCCTTTGTATGCATATCCAGTGATAAACATTGAAGCATTTCCAAGCAATCTCCACTTCTCTCCAACACCAATTGGGCAAAGGTAAGATATGCACTTTCCAAAACAACTGCTATTCTTATACCTCAGAAGGGCTAATTTTCCAAGGCCTTTTGTCAGGGATGAGCATTAAACCATGGACTTGACATTCAATGTCCATGCTCAAATGCTGTGTTAGAAAAATTGAATTTAAACAGAAGCATGCAACATCAGGGATTTTGTGTAAACTTTTGCAGTAGTGGCTCCAAGGGAGAACTGGGGGGCAGAATCAAAAGTCATCTGGATTGGGTCGGATCTCCTATTTGATTTTTTCTCATGTGATTGGAAAAATCTTGATAGATGTTTTGAAACTAGCTTATTGTTACAAGCTCCTGTTGTGATAATATAGGGGTGAATAAACAGCTCTGTTAACAGGACTTATGGACTATCATAGCATTGTAGTTATGTGATTTGCAGCAGAGTACCTCTTGTGCTTTGATTTTTGTGCAAGCACTGTTCAGTATTATTGCATCATCTTCAGCATTTGTCATCATTTTGTTCCTTTTATGACTGGGAGTTTTGAACACTGCCAAGTTTTACTCACAAATGCAACTTAGGCTTGGTCATCAATGCAGTTTCTGTTCATTCTAGGAAAAGCAAAACCATTCCTCTTAAGTCAAATTTCAATGTTGATTTTGAATTTCAAGTTTCTCTTCTACAAAGAAATCCTGCATTTTCAGTGGAACCCATGTCAGGTTTGTTTCAGTAGATTCAACTCCATTATATGCCATCAGTAAAATGCGTAGTTGATTCTACATTCTCTCAAGACTTAGTATGCCTGTACACTTTGCTTGCATATGTTTGATTCAAAGACCACAGACCTTCCCCTAATGATGTGACATAGGCATGTGACTGCAAGGTATAATGGTAATAGTAGTCAAAGCTTTCAATGGACACAATCATTTCAGTCGTTTACTGCATAAAGTTTGTTGATTTTTTGGTTATTTTAAACCTCTACAAAAAACATGAAAACTGCAAAGGGTAATTTTCAAGACTAGAACTCTGGTTTTTTTTCAATTAGAGATGTAAGATGGTTCAAGATCCGACTTACTATCACAAAGGTTCTGCGTTGCAGTGCCAATTTTTTAAAGTTTTATTCTGATCATAGGGTTCATTCGTGGTGGAGAGCAGACTGATCTTGTTATTTCATTCACCCCACAAGAATATTCCACACTGCAAATGCAATTCCAAGTTTTGATATCAGAATTCAATGCAAAACCTCTTGTATGCTCAGTTACTGGAACATCTATCCCTGGTCTAAGAATGGAGTGAGTAGAGACTTGTTGATGGAAAATGCTATTCATTTTGCCCTCCTAGGAGGAGAAATTTCATTGCACTGAATAGTTGCATGCATGAATGATTGCATGAAGTTTAAGAAAAATCATGGTCAATTGTTATCTTATACATTGGTAGCATATTTTACAGTGCTTCATTTTAGATCTTGTTCACTGAGTCCTAGTGATTCTATACCCCATTCTTCTTCGATTCCTTAGATAAAGTTGAATAGAAATGGATAGAAAATCTACATTAAGTTTCTTAATGGTGTCATAATTTTGTTTGAACGCTTTTCTGTCCCTTTCTCATAAAGGTTTAGCTTTTTGGTAAAACGAGGTAAGGCCAGAAGAGTAGACAGAGAAATTCACCAATGCCAAAGTAGTGGCAACTTAACTTCTCTTGTTCTTCACCGCTACAGGCGAATTGAGAAAGAGCATCTGAAAATATCTGATGAAAAAGTTATATCCGATGGCGTCATTGATCCAAGAGCTTTAAGCCCTTTGAATCGATCAAGAAATAGAAAATCAGAGATAAAGAAACTTAGCAATATCGCAAATGGCTCAGCCACAAAAGTTCGTGCTCTTATTACTGCAATTTCCTATTTGATGGCTTTTATATTTTTCATTCACCTTCCGAAGGTAGATATTAGGAAAGGGAGATGCTACGCTTATCGGTTAGTGCCATGGTCCTTCCTCTTGTTCTGACTGCACCTTGTTTGACTCGTAAGCCTAGAATCGCAGAGATCAAAGTGCCACTGTAGCCACTGACATTAGGATGTGCTAACAGGTATCTTACCACCGAGCTATCCCTACTCTCGTCTGGAGTGCCATCTTTGTTTGCAAACGCTTCATGTTATAGATTCAAAGTGATAAGAATAAGGCGAAGCTCAGTATGATCGAAAGAACGGGCAGGAAAAAGGTGGAGAGAGAAAGATGGCGAAAGAGAATTTAGGGCTTATTCTATACTGAATTGACATCATGTATGTCAACTTGCCCTCTTTCAAATGTAAGATCAATAAACTTGATCGTATCTCCCTCTCCTCTTAGCCTTGAATTGAAATGAAATTTGGCATTTGTAGCCAAACAATGAGCTTCTAAAATGATACCTTTTTGGCAGAAGCTCTAACTTTTTTTTCTAGGAGTCCGCCTAAGTTAATTATATTCTACTTTGTCAAAGTTTCTTGGCATTCAATGTTTAGAAAAGTCCAGTGCACCTCTTCCGAATGATTTGCTTTGATATCTCGTTGAATATTTGAAAATCTTATTCCTTCTTTTTTAGGATATATTTCATGAAGGAATACGATTTCCAGCAAATTTAAGCAATCAAGCAGCTGTTGCTCAAGTACTCATGCAAAAAACTGGAAAACTAAGAGTGAAAGACATCCGCGAAGGTTCGTCCAATCTTTCTCTATCTGTTATAACTACACACGCAGCTCTTATTTGGTTCTCAACAATTTCTGTATTACCTTGTTTAAGTACTGCCATTTCGTATGAATGCCTTTGTAAAGTTACTGTAAGTTCCGTTTTTTGAATCACTTCTTAGCTGCACGTGGGAGACCGTCTTAAGTTCAAAAGTACCTAAATCTTTGCACTAAATCGTCACAGATAATACTCTAGATATAAAGATGAATTCATGCTTACTTTTACCAAGTTGGAGGTTATTCCGGCAAGTATACTGGCCGTTGTTGTTTCGCAATATAGTTACCGTTAATTTTCTTTATCTCATCATGAATCGTAGCTGTTCATCCTTTTCAAATTATCACCTCTATTTGAGCTCTGCCTTTTTGTTCATTTCCAGCCGTAAAAGATCAAGAAAGGCAGTTAGAAACCAATAGGCAAATGAAGGTTTGTTCTTCAAGAGAAGCTCGCTGCTCACTTCATTCCTTCCAATGCAGTAAGAGAGACTCCGGTGTCTCAGCATTAAGAGGTCAGCTTCAGCGTGAAGGACCATCCGTACAACTCTCAATAGATACTTTTACTTTTGACTGGGGGAGAAATTAGTGCAGAAATTTACAATTAAAGGTAAGAAAAAATCAGAGCGAAAAGTCAAGGAAAAGGAAAATAGATGAATGAAAAATTGAACAAATGAATGAGTGAAAAGTAGTTCAACTCTATCAGCAAGGAGGCTCGTCTCAAAATCACTTGGCGAAATACGGGGGATTCATGTAAAGCCTGGTAGTGTTTATGCCCGTTTCTGAATTTTGAATCAAGAAGCATGAAAGAAGGACAATCTGGGATTCTTCACGTAAAATTATTACCGTTGATACTGTTATTTCAGGAGGCAGTTTTTGAACATCTAGTCAGTAGGAAAGTGGCTGAGGAGGAGAGAAGTCAATTGCGATGGTGAGCATATTTAAGATCAGTGGTATCATGTATGACAATGCAGAGGTCTTCATATATTGTATTAGTTACATGATGTCGGGCGCATGTGTGTATGTGAAATTAGTCACTTGTTGGGAAAGTTGATGAAATGGTTAGTTTTGTGTAAAGGCAGTCAATTGGGCTATCGGCATTTTTAAGTTTTATCTACGAATGGTTTTTGCTGGGACTGACGGTGACCAACTGGTTACTATCAAATTGGAATATTTGACATTTTCTGCACATTTTTGATCAACGATGGTGATAGGCGATGCTTTGATCCCTCACAAATTCATAAACGCATTCCCAAGCATCAGATTTTTTGCTATCATCAATTAGTTTTACTAGATAGGTCTTAGAGACTTGCAGCCGTAGACGGTATTTGTTTCCTGTAAAAAATTCTGAGAACTGTACCTGAATTCAGCTTGTCAGAGACTTTTCTTTTGCCTTAAGACCTTGCCTTGGTGGTAGAATCATCTGTGGTACGAACTGTGTATAGAAAGTCTACTTTACAGCATTTTATATATCAGAAAATGTTTCCTTTGAAGATTGTTTCCAAGTTTTGTGTCCTTGAACGCTTTGGTGGTTGACTTTTGGAATTGTTGTTAAGACTCTATTGCTGTGCTGCCAGATATGCTAATTTATTTCCCCATATGGTAGCACTGGTGTTCCCTTTTCGTGCAGGTGTACACAACTTGGCGACGATTGTCTTTCAAATATAGAACGAGATAAAATATTGGAAGACCGCAAAAAATTCCATGTAGAATACCAGGTAAACTCGACATTACAACGTACTCCACTTGTGTGTTTTTAAGCGTTGTGAAACTGTACTACAGAGCAATGTATCAAGCAAACTGGAACACAGATCTAAATGATGCCTTCGTACTATGTGTAGAATAGTATACTTCATCATCGTAAGTGTCATGTGTCCAAGTGAATACGCAATTCCATTCTCTTCGACTGATTTCTTTATTTAGATTCACCGAGGAGACCCACAGCTTCATGAAGAATTTGACAGATCCACCACTTTCATGAGCCTTACAAGAACCCAGAGAAAAGCTGAAGAGGTTAATCCATCTATGTGTTTTACTAACTTTGCATTCCATTGAAAATGGTGTTGCAGACGCGTGATGTTGTTTTGATTGTTAAGAGGGGGGTATTTTTACCGGACAACTAAGTTGGATTTATGGGATAATGGTATTTCGATTTTGTATTTTGATCGTCTATTGCTAAAGATTATCAGAAGCCAGCAAGATCTCCTCTCATAACCTCCGGAAGAGTGGTTCACGAATTGATAGCAATGTCATTTCGAAACAGTCTCAGCTAGCTGCTTTGCACCGTCAAACAGTCCTTTTGCGTGCTCTATGGTCAATGATTACGATCGTTTTACGTGAAAATACCTTGATTATTCATAGCAGTTACGATTTTCCATCCAATTCTACACATACCTGAATATACTATTCGATTACGAATAGCTTTAATTTGAGATTTAACTTCGAAACGACGGAAACGAAAGAGAAATACTTGATCATCTATGCATATCTTGTAAATAATTGCAAAGGAAAGCTATTTAATTGTATTAGGCAAAGCCATGAAACATTCGCTCCGGCTTAAGTCGAAACATTCTGCCTTGGTCTTACCTTGTTCAAATTGATTGCTTACTTCGTCTCTCCTTTTCTTACTTGTAACGTAGATGATCAAAACTTGCTCTCATTGTAAGCCGGTTTATTGTGAAGCTGTATTTCTGAGAACCTGAAAATTGGTGTTACCAGGTCCTCCTTTGATCAAGTACATATGTTAAATTACGATATTACCTGACAGAGTACAGAAGAAGTTTTCTTAAAGGTTTTGCCACTTACTTGTTTAATTGAAGAGGTAGTCAACTCTCACTTGTAAATCCATTTATATTTCCACAAGTTGATTCTAGTGGACATTTAGCACATCACAGCAGCAATTTTGGTAACTTTGAAATTTTTATTTCCAGTAGTATTTCTGTATTTAGTCTGTATCAGTCAAATGTTTGTTCTTTTTAATGTAGCATGCATCAGATTCGCCAACTTTCGATACCCATGTGAATGATGTTTGGAGTAAAAGGCACACGGTACTTCATAGATTTGTTCAAGCTGCCAGAAAGGTATTCTTCGGAAATTTTTTTTCTAATGTTGAGTTGATTTTGAGAATGTTTTCTAAGTATTTCAATTAGAGCAGCTCTCTTTACAAGTTGGTATCTTTTGGCTACAAGTGGTAGCGTTCTCGTTAATTTTTCAATGCTTTCAAAAAGCTGAAAAATTTTTTACTATTGATTCAATTGATGTAAATATGACCGTCTTAGCTGTATTTAGATGGAAAGAAGCGGAGCCTGTGTTATCAAATATTCACTCTAGAAAATATGTCCCAGAAAACCGGTTCAAAGAATAAATCCCAGGGAGAAGGTAGATGGTTTGATACGTTGGACGAATATCATCGATCTATTGGCACCACGTTCTCAAAAGACTGGGTTTTCTATTTCAGATTTAATTTACTTGCCGTTTAAGAACCGTAAAAGATTTGAATTGCTCTAATCCATCTAATGCTTTTAACGTTTTGCGTTACCTTTAAAGTGTCTGAAAAGTCTCCTCTATTCATTCTTAGGTCTTGATAAGAGAACGAGTTAACGGACATTTACAATCGTTAGGGAATTACATGAATGATTGGAGAAAAGGGAGGTTCTCAACTGACCACAAAAGTATGTTTATTTTTTTGCACCTGTTACCCAAGAGGGACATCGTATTACCTGATTAAATAGTATATAACTTTTCGTAGTTATTGAGCCTGGCATTTTCATCGTAATATGATTGACTTTGCGAGTTTCAGCCTTTTTTGGTATTTCGATTCTTGATGAAAACTTTTCCCTGTGACATAAACTGCTTTTCCCCCGTGCATTTTATTCGACTGTTTTTCTTGATGGCAAATAATCGACTCTCTGGTAGTGCTATGGGAAATCCTAGTTAGTACCAGGAATTTTTCCATTTTCTAGGAAATTGGGAAGAACTAGACAGCGAACAGCAAATCACTAGTCAGCTGTCAGTATCAATCGATCCTGCAAAAGTGAAGTTCTTTTATTTTCCTGATTTCGAAGACCAAAATTTGAAAGATGACATGGTGAGTTTTTCGTGTGCTTCATTTACGTTCTTTGTAAGTCTTCGTGTTTTTCCTTTCCTCTGAATTCCCTTTCAATGGATGCGACACAGGACAGCTTGATACGATCCGTTTATCAACCGTATTCTTTGCATCAGTTCAACTTGGCTGTACATTTGGGCTTCATCGGCAGGACCCCTCAACTGTTGCTAACCCTTCTCATTCAGCCAGGCTGTAAATTGAATGGCTACTAGCTCGGAGAGGGTGATAGAGGTTGGGATGGAACAGGGTTGGCATCCAGCCATAAAAGCCCTTGCAATCAGCTTGGCAGAATTGACTGTATTAGTAGGATTGATGAGTGAGCCGTAGATAGCGTGGTTGCAAATTATTGGTTATGATAATTATGTTAAGGAATTCTGCTCATTTGCTATGCTGCTTGTTCATGTCACATATTTGTTTGCCGCTGGTTAGTGTTAGCTGCTTCCAATTCGAACACCATCCGACTTGTACTAAATCACGAGTTAGTTAGTTAGTTAGCTGAGTTAGCCATTAGTTGAGCATTGTGTTTAGAAAAGAAGATTGAGTGACTCCCTCAATTAGTGCCTGCTTTATCTAAGGCCTAAGGGCCTAACATGTCGCTTCTCCTCGCTATAAAAGAAACCAAAGATGTTACACGTATTTAGCAATTTACAGCAACTCCATTAAGATGAAGGCAGAAAGAATGAAGAAATATGTCATCAGTTGGTAATTTCATTATCATCATCCGGCTGGCTTTACCGCGGTCGCAACTGCTGCTGACGAAGATTTCACCAAGCGCATCTGCTATTTCCTGCGTGGATGATATCTGCAATGTAAATTCTAGGCAGGTCATCGCGTACTTGTTTAATGTAGGATTTTTATTGGTGTCATCAAACATCACCAGTTGGTTGTGCACGATCATGCAATGATTTAACGAATTTTCTTTCTGCGGCTTACTGTCTATTGGTATCCGTGCTCTCATAAGGCCATTGATGTAATACAGGACACACATTGATGATAGCAGCAGCTGAAAATGTACATCATGTATAAATATTTATCCTATCATTATTACATTGACTGTGTTTTATGTTTAGGCTGCGGACGCACTCGGAGCCGTAAAAACCTCGCAAACCAACGTGACGATTGCAGAGCATGTTCCGTTCCATCGACTAAAGGTATGTTCTGTCAATCAATGCATTCCCAAGGAATTTTATCATATTCTCGTTTTCAAGTTGTGCCTCGTTTCTCTTATGTGCGCTGATTACTTGTTCGAACTCATTCGTTACTGTGTGGTTCGAATTGCTGATGGGAGTAAGGATTGTTTAATCAAACGAACTGTGTTTAAATGGCAGTGTAAATTTGCCCTTGTGGTTGTTTGGCGTTCGCAAATATATGCTGCATTTTCGTACGAGGAATCAATCTTATTTGCATTCATCATCGAGGTTATCAACCTGCTCTATAAATCAAGCTATTTTACTGTTTGAATT